>JAVJIF010004566.1:0-342458 GCA_038442645.1 Agave tequilana
GTTGAGCTTGAATGCTTATTTGAACCCATTAGATGTGCTAGTATAGTCTAGTTTTGATGATTCATACATCTTATACTTGTATTCTCATTTTTGAATGTGTTTTATGATTGTGTGTTTCACTTCATGTATATGTTTGTATTGCCAAACTTTAAGATATACATGTATACCCCTTGAGTCATTTGCCTTTCATGCAAATCTATATTTGGACTCAATTGTGTTTAGGGATATGTATGTATACTTCATGTTTGACAATTCATACATATACCTTGAAATGAAATTTGTTGTGATGAAAATTAGTTTTTCATGTTTCATGTATTTGTGTAACTTCATGTATATGTCTATCTAGTTCAAACTAATCTTATACATATACATCTTTTTGAGCCACATGCCTTCATGAATATACATTTAGTGGACTCGTTGAGTTTTGGATATGTATGTATATTTTAGCTTGTATTAGACATACATATGCCTTGAAGATTAAATAAGGAGTTTTATATGATTTTTCATGTTTTTGATGGAATTATGTTTTAAGGAATAATTGAGCTTAATGAAATATTTTTCATGATTATGATCTTCACATATTATTTGTACACTCATATCTATTGCTCATGTTTTTATTTCTCGTGAGTTATGCTTTATTGGTTAGAGTGATGATTATCATGTGAATTTCATTTTTGTTTTATTCCTTGCTTGAAGGATTTCGTGCTAGTTAACAAGTTTTCCATTTAACTAGTTGCGGTGTTCTTCATTTTGGTAGTGATTTTCAAACAAAACTATATTTTCAAATCTATCTTTAAAAACCCCTACCATCCAAGGGCGGTAGGATGGGAGATCATGTTCATGTATGCCCTAAATTGAAAATCTTTAAGACTTGAATTATGATTGGGTGGTAGAGAATATGATGTATACACTTGAACTTATTGTTATGTCAATTGGTATCATTGAACTCTTTCAATTGGTATCATTTTGATCTTCTGGTACACTCATATATGTTTTGTATGTATGTATGCTTTAAATTCCAAGTATATCAATTTCTATTGGTATCTATTTTTCATACATATATATGTTTGTGTTTATGCTAGTGCTTGAGTTTCAATTTCGTTTAAATTGATTACTTTTAATTGTTATCAAGACTATGCATGACTTTAGTTTGTATTTCATAAAGGGGGAGAAAATTTGATTTTGTATTTCAATTGGTATTTGTACTCCCACTCTTTATGATTAAAAGTTGTTATTTTAAACATATGATATCAACATCAAATTATATGTTTTTAAAATGAACAATTCTTACTATTGGTATTAATGTCTCTATGTAAAATCTTTTCATTGGTTAACATAACAAATTTTGAATACATTTAGTATCAAGATTCATGTTTTAGGATTCAAGATTTATGTTTAATTACAATTGGAAACTCATATGTTGTTTAAAGAATATATTCAAAGTTTTGATTTGTATTTCCTATATGCAAGGAGAGCTTAACATCTCTCTTACATATAGATTCATGTTGAGTATATTATAAATTGGGAGCTTGACAACTCTTCTTTATATGATATACGTGTGTAGGGGAGCTTCACATCTCCTCTTATGCATTACATAATATGTGTTATGTGAATTGGGGCTTGTCATCCTTTCTTCATGTAATGCATATGTGTAGGGAAGCTAACTTAGCGTCTTCCTCTTCATGAATGTATATAGCATATAACATATATTGATCCTTGTTTATTGGTATCAAGATACTTCATTGACATATTTTTTAATTGATATCATGTTTGTAGTCACCCCTTATTGATTTTTTTTTGTTTTAGACAAAAAGGGGGAGAACATTGTTTGCATTGTTTTGATTGACAAAAAGGGGGAGAAAGATTTTTATCCCTCATTTTATCTATGGTTTTGATTGTTTACCCCTTTGTTGATGATTGACAAAAGGGGGAGAAGTATTTGAGTTTTATATGCATGCTTATGTTTTATATGCATATATTATGTTTTAATCATATATTATGTTTTAATCTCAAGAATATAGAGTTTAATTGATATATAGAGTTTGCTTTGTAATTAGTATCTAGAGCTTATTTGTTTTTTGAATATTCCATTTGATATCTAGAACATTTATTGTTTATGCATACGCATGTTTCATGTTTAATATTCATTGCATATATTTATTGTTTATCCCTATGCATTAGTTAAGGGGGAGCTTCCTTGAAGCTTATCTTTAATCCATGCATATATAACTCCATGAGTTTGGTCATCATCAAAAAGGGGGAGATTGTGGCCCAATGGCCTTCCACTCTAGTTTTGATGATGATCAACTCATGTCGTTATGTTTACTAATATTCTTGTGTTTCTAAGTTTCAGATCATTAACAGGATATTAATTGGTGATTAGCTTCAACAAGGAGTTTAGAAGCTATTCATGGTGATTCCAGGGCCAAAGCTTCAAGTTCACACTTTGCCTAGCCCATGGATGGAGTTTTGGAGCAAGTCTACTTGAAGATGATGATCGTCAAGAAGACTTAGGTATCCTAGTTTAGATAGAGTTTTTAGATCCTTTGTAAAGCTTAGTTTAGTTGATATGCTCAAGTGCACAAAACACACACGTTTTATGATTTGATATTTGGTTTTTATGAATAGTTGATCAAAACAAGTTTACATATGTTATATGTATAGTAGATGTTTTCTATTTATACATACATGCTTTAACTTGGTAAACAAACTTATTTTGATATTCCTATTCATGTTTTTGGAAAATCTGTTTGAGAAAATTACAAGTGTTTTTCTTGATTTTTTTTTGTTAAGAAACAAAAATAAATTTCATATGCTTGATATTTGAGTAGAAATGTTTTATCACATGATTAATATCAATGCAATATGTAAAACAAGTTTTATGGAAGTTTTGTAAAAGATAAAAATATTTTTAAAACAAGTTTTTATCAGATTTTCTGTTCCAGGCTTCAACCAAGTCAACTTGGTCTCTGACCAGTCGACTAGGTCAGAAGTCGGTCGACCGGGCCGGTCGACCGACCGATGTGCACAAACCTGTGCACGTTTCTGGCACAGGGACGGTCGACCGGAGCAGTATATCTGCTCTCTGGTTTTCTGGGTCGACCGGACCGGTCGACCGTAGAAGAGAGCTTTGCTCTCTGTTTTGTTTCGGTCGACCGGGCCGGTCGACCGCTGTTGCCCAACGGTCATATTTCTGACCGTTGGCGGTCGACCGGACCGGTCGACCGGTGGCCTGTCAGGCTGCCACATCAGCCTAACGGCTAGTTTTGTATAGGGGCTATATAAACCCCATCTCTTTGGGGATTTTGGCCAAGTTTTTTAAGAGAAAAAATACTAGTTTTCTGAAGTGTTTAAAAGAGTTTTCAAAAGAGTTTTAAGTGCAAAAACTTCTCATCTTTATTGTTTTGGGTTTTTGAAAAATCAAAGAAAAATAGGTTTTTGGGATTTTTGCTTAGATCTTCAATTCTATCATATTGCAAGTATTTTCCCAAAGATTTTTCTTTGTTGCTTGTTTCCAAAAACACCTAGCTTCCACACTTGAGCTATCTTCTATCCTAAACTATTAGGATCTTTGTTTTGTGGAAAAAGAAAGAAAAAAAGAGTTTGTGGTTTTGAACCACTTGTTGTAAACCCTCCTTTATTTGTTGTATCCCTCTTCGGTAGAGGTGATCGGAGTGGTATTGGTTTGCTCCCTCTTCGGTAGTGGTGGAGTTTGGTTGTGAGCCTTTTCGGTAGAGGTGTGTGGATTGGTTGTTGTATTGGCTACGGGCCTAACCCCTCGGTTGTGAGGAGGTTGTTGTTTTTGAGAGGAGTTTGGGTACTCCTAGTGTTGTAAGAAATCCTCTTCGGTAGAGGTTCCCTCGGTGGGAGTTGAGATAGTGGAAATCCTACACGGTGGTGTAGGCGGGGATGTAGAGCAAGGTGCTCGAACCTCGAAACAAATCTTGGTGTTTGCGTTGTGATCCATTGTCTCTCTAACTCTCTCTCATTTACTTTGTGCAAAGCATCATACTTCATATCATACCATATTTGCTTGTGTTGTGCATATTTCATATTGCCTTGCATTATTTCATATTGCTATATCCTTTATTGCGTGGCTTGATTGTGTGTGCACATTGTGAATTGCTTGTGTGTTTGTGCATCACCTATGCTCGTCTAACAAGAGCTTCACATAGCGCCTCAACCCATATCTAGGGGAATCAAGAGGAGTTAGTCCAGAGCCTCGCAAGGGGAATTCGGCTACACTTGTTGTATTGTATTAGTTTGTGTATAATTTGCATTAGCTTCCGCATTTAGCGCACTTAGTTTGCATTAAGTTTCTTAGATTAGCACTTACACCTATTCACCCCCCTCTAGGTGTTTTTCATGGGGTTGTGTTTATCTCTCCACAAAATCATGCCCTTTCTAGAGCATTTTTTCTAATGGAATCATGCTCCAATAATGTGACAGAATACAATGCTCTACTTATTAGCCTTCAGCTTGCTCATGAAATGGGGGTACGCTACCTTGAAGCTTATGGTGATTCGAAACTGATTATCAATCAGGTTAAAGGTGAATATGAGGTCCGTCACGAAGATTTGGTACCTTATTATTACGCAGTCATTGAAATGGATAATCTGTTTGATGGCTTTTACATCGATCATGTGTCTCGATCTCAGAACACTAGGGCCGATGCTTTGGCTGCACTAACAATGACGCTGGCCTTGCCAGTCGACACCGAGCATCACCTTACAGTGGCGACTCGATACCTTGTTTGCTCTAAATATATGTGGAGAACCAGAGAGGTCTATAATATCTCGATGGGTCTTGAACCGAGAGATTGGCGATTTTCCCTCATCGACTATGCTTTGCATGTTTGCTGCCAGACGACCCTAAAGAAGTGGCATCCATCAGATGAAGTTCTCCCTATTTTTACTATGATCCAACTTTGAAGACATTTTACCGTCGCTCATATGACGGTATCCTCCTTCTTGCCTTTCTAATTTAGAAGCACAAGAAGTGCTTAAAGAAGTGCACGATGGCATATGCAGAGCTCATTAGCCAGGTCCAAAACTTAAAGACCGATTGCACAGATTTGGATATTATTAGCCAACCATGATAGCCGATGCCATCCAATATGCACAAAGGTGTAAAGCCTGCAAAATCCATGCAGACTTCATACATCAGCCCTCAGAGTTGCTTCATCCAACCGTTGCTTCATGGCCATTTGAAGCGTGAGGAATTGATGTCGTAGGGCCAATTAGCCCTTCTTTGGCAAAAGGACACGGTTTATCCTAGCAATAACCGATTACTTTTCAAAGTGGGCAAAAGCTATACCACTGGTTGAAGTTAAAACTTCTAACATGGTTAATTTCATCAAACACCATATCATTCATCAATTTGGTGTCCCTAGACGGATCACCCATGATAACGGCCCCCAATTCGTGAGTCAAGTGTTCTACCGATTTTGCGATAAATACCGGATTTGGAACGTGGCATCAACTCCTTATAATCCTGCCGCTAATGGCTTGGCAGAAACATTCACAAGATAATCATTAAGCTACTTAAAAAATTCGTTTCATCAAATAAGCGAGACTGGAATGAGAACTTAATGAATGTCTTTGGGCCTACCAAATCACAATTCGGACCCCGACGGGTAATACACCTTTTCCCTAGTATACGGATGCGAAGCAGTCACACCATTAGAAATCCAGATGCAATCATTGCGAGTTACTTTAATGACTAAGATGACAAGAGAGGACAATGATTGGTTGCGTCTTCAAGAGCTCAAAGCCCTAGATGAGAAGCGGTTACAAGCTCAGCAGCACATTGAGTTGTATCAAGCCCAAATCTCAAAAGCCTTCAATAAAAGGTCAATCAAAGAGTCTTCCAGAAAGGAGATTTGGTTTTAGCCGTCCGACGACCAATGATCATGACACACAAAACCAAAGGCAAATTTCAGCCCAAATGGGAAGGACCATTTGTAATAGAAACAGTCTATTCAAACGGGGCGTATCGCCTTATGACTTCAGATGGTGATTTACTCATGATGCCAATCAATGGCAAGTTCTTAAAGAAGTATTATCCTTGATAGGATCTTTTTTGTGATTAAGTTAACATTACACCTCTGATCAAGACCCAGATCCAAGATATGCAGAAGGAGCGCTCCTCTCTTTCTCTAAACGAGATCATACAGCCATAAACCAGTATAGAGCTGATTGTACACTGGTGGTTTCAAAGAAGAATTAAAGTTACAAATACATTAACCAAATAATCTAACACCTCTAACTGTTAAGGATAGAGGAAAATGTTGGCCTTTAAGCCCAACATAAGTCCTCAACAACTCATCATGCTGAGGGGAATAGTATGGCTAGCCCAACTCAAACGGTAGTTGGCAAAGGCATACCAAATCCGTTGACAGCTAAGGATTTGCTAAAAATCCTAAGGGACTTGTTCCCATTTGATTCCGTAGTTAAGGATAAAGGAAAACGTTAGCCTTTAAGCCCAACATAAGTCCTTGACACTCATCATGCTGAGGGGAATAGCATGGCTAGCCCGACTCAAACGGTAGTTTGGTAAAGGCGTATCAAATCCATTGACAGTTAAGGATTTGCTAAAAATCCTAAGGGACCTGTTCCCATTTGATTCCCTCTCTAAAATCACTTACCAATTCTCATCCATGGAATGGTAAGATCACATATAAAGGTATTCATATCCCTTGCAAAATGATGAGTCTAACCTATCATGTTAACTCTAAACCTCTGGTAGCAAGGTTATAATCTACTCCCCAACGGATAAAGCCAATATCCCCAGTGGATAAATCCTGATTGTCATTCTTTTCAACAGAACGACAGGTTCACTCAAATTACTGTTACGCTCAAGCACCTCTAACAGTAAATGAATTCTTGTCAAGTTAACATCACACCTCTGACAAATTGCTTTACAAATCCCCACGGAGTTCTTTTTGCCACGTTAACGATCACCTCTGACATGTAATCTCTTATGGGATTCATGTTCTAACTCCCCAGCGGTTTCTAATAATCAATCCTCAGTGGACTTTTCTGGTTGTCACGTTAACAATATACCTCTGACAATTTCTTCCAAATAACATCCGAAGGAGATATCAAAATCCCCATGGAGTTCATAATTAAATCCTATTTCCCCGATAGGACCACTTCTTTGTCATCATGTCCAGTTCGTCACCTCTGAATGACAAATTTTGAACTTGATGGCTTCTCAATCGGTTACGTCCTTACAATTTCTGAACCGACAGATAGCCAAGTCTCACCTTCCAGTCCAGCAAGGACTATTTCTTTGTGATCATGTCCAGTTCGTCACCTCTGAATGACAAATTTTGAGATTGGTGGCTTCTCAATCGGTTACGTCCTTGCGACCTCTGAACCGACAGATAGCCAAGTCTCACCTTCCAGTCCAGTAAGGACTATTTCTTTGTCATCATGTCCAGTTCGTCACCTCTGAATGACAAATTTTAAGCTTGGTGGCTTCTCAATCGGTTACGTCCCTGCGACCTCTGAACCGACAGATAGCCAAGTCTCACCTTCCAGTCCAGTAAGGACTATTTCTTTGTCATCATGTCTAGTTCGTCACCTTTGAATGACAAATTTTTGAGCTTGGTGGCTTCTCAATCGGTTACGTCCCTGCGACATCTGAACCGACAGATAGCCAAGTCTCACCTTCCAGTCCAGTAAGGACTATTTCTTTGTCATCATGTCCAGTTCGTCACCTCTCAATGACAAATTTTAAGCTTGGTGGCTTCTCAATCAGTTACGTCCCTGCGACTAACACAATCAGTTTATCACCGCTGATTAGATTGGTTATACCGTTATTCCACTTTCTTTCGAAGATTGTAACAACAACTTGAAAATAAGGATTGAAAATTTAAAAAATACAACAAGTTGGAAATACAACAGAGGAATCAAATAAAATTACTTTTTATTGATTTCAAAAGAGGGATACATGGATGCTCGAATTACAAGCTACGAGGGCGCTTCATAGGACTTGATCCGTTCTTCAAGAGTGGCCAGCCTATTCTTCCTCTCCTCAGTAGCCCTAATAAGTGCATGCAACCTCAACTCGGCCTCACTAAAACTCGCCATTTGGGATAAGCGAGCCTCAATTTCAGCCAAAGTTTCCCTCTGTGCTAGTTCCTACTGCAGGACTTCGTCATTTTGAGCCTTAAGCTACTCTAGCCGAGCAATCTCTTCAAGACGCACCGGATCAGCGTCAAGAAAAGCGCTATTAGAAGCATCTATGGCGTCCCCAAGTTCTACTCTCCTCATCTCTAAGGATTTCAAGTCAGAGAAAATTGCCTTGGCCGCTTCTTGAGCGGCGAGATGGGCTTCATGCATTTGACCAGCAAGGTGCGCAAGCTGTTCATTAACTGAAGACTCCAGATCTGAATGGCTAAGATGGCGCCATTCGTCCACATCCCTCTTAAGCCTGTCCACCAGAAGCTCCAATGTCGCAGCCTGGTCATCCCCTCCAAAGTCCCGGATACTGTCAATACGTCGATAGAGGACCACCTTCAAAGCGGAAAACGAGGTAGTCGAGCCCTTCAAGACCAAAGCAATGGAGCACTTCAAGCCCTTATAAAAGCTGTCAATTAACTCAGCCACGAATTCATTCTCGGCCTCAACTACTCCCGGTGAACGAGCAACCTCTGAAGGCAAAGCTTCCACTGGTTTCACTGACATAACTGTGGAAGGAATAGTAGAAGTACTGGCTGCATCAATATAAGGAATCGCCGATGATCTCGGAGGAGTCCTCATTTAAACCAGTACACTAGCCACAACTGAAATAAGGCTAGTGACTATTTCTGGGAGAGCTGGCTCAACCACCAGTGTTGGAGAAGTAGGACTGGTAATCACTTTCAGCTCCGCGTTTGGCAAGATAGGCGGCACTAGCAAAACCAATGGCATCTCACTTACTGATATAGTTGGAAGTGAGGTTGGTTTCGTGACTACTTTTCCCCCAATCCCCTTTCCTCCGCCGGTTCGGGCTGATAAGAAGGCAGGTCGTGGTACAAAACATCCAACTCAGCAGCATCCATCGCGGTCGAAGTACTTGTTTCACCCCTGAGTCCCTTAGGAAGATTGGTTGGCTCCCTTGAAGTCGATGCACCCAAAGGTGGAACACCTGTAGCAAGACTCTGTTTAAGCAAGATATGATCAATATCAGGAGAGAATTACTCACAAAAGGTCAAAGCACTACCAAAAGATGATATCGCCTCAGTCGCCTTGGCCGCGGTTTCTCTCCGAACTTCCTCGACGGCAGCATCAGTCCTTTTAGGCTCCATAGGAAAGTCTTTGGCAGAATCAACAAGAACGACCGGCCCACCATCGCTCGCTGAACCCTCAGTGGTCAATCCTATAGAGCTGGAGGCCATGGGGCTTCCTTTTGAGGTCCCAGCACCTGAAAGACCTACATTGGCCGCATCACCTCCAGATTCTTCTGAGACGGTGAAATAGCTAGCCTCATCACCTTCTCTATAAGTGAACAGGGGATCATAATGCTCCCCATGTTCTTCTACGACCTCGGCTCTCGAGTCCCTCACCGCCTCGGTTCCTGAGTCATGAAGTAAACAGTGAGCCGTTTGGAATATATAAGATTGTATTGCAAGAACGAAGCTGATCTTACTCCGGTCCGGAACAGCTTTACCAACGGTCTGCCTAGGGGCCGACAGCTTAATGACTAATGGAGAAGGAGGAGGAGGCACTGCAGATGATTTGCCCTATGCCAAAAAAAGTAGGAGCGTAGCGACGAGGCTTCTTCATTACCCTCTTCCTGTGAGACCCGCCTTGCCGCTTTCATTTGAAGTGGACATCGGGGTCATCTTCCTCCAAATCCTCTACCTCTATATCTTCTATAGGGGCTGTGCCTACCCCACCAGAAGTAGCTGCTGGAGTATCAGCACCTGTATCCCCTTCGAAGCGGGGACTTCCTGCGTCCGAGGCCTTGCTATCGTCAACAACAATGAATTCCCCGAGGCCCGGCATGCGGACCCTCTTACCCTCGCTTCTCTCAATGACCTTCTGCTTCAACCACTGAGAGATCAACTTCACACCAAAGAAATTAATAGAAAATTCTATGGGTGTGGAGTTCGAAGTTCTATACCACTGGTAGAATCCCAGGGTCGTCAGAAGGTTCGGAGTCCTTAGCGGTATGCACAGTCGCGCCTCAATACAGCCAGCAATATAGAACCGCCAGCACGAGCTCCGTCGATGAGGCTCCCCATGAAGGCCAGGTTGTTGTTCAGATTACCTACGTATAGTTGGTTATACCCAAACTGACAAGCAAACCGACTCAAAACATAGGGCTCCAAGTAACATGTGTCCCCGCTTCTATATAACAAGTGGGATGGCCGGATGCTGACCAGCCATTCGAAGACTCCCCGACTCAACAACGTCCGCCTTTCCCCTACATTCTTGAATTCTTCACCATAGCCTACATCACGAATATAGGGAAAGCACCAAAAAAGGCTGTAGACGTCATGATGGCATAGAAGTTTGCGAACCGCAGCCACATAAGTCCGTGACCACGAACACCCCTCGAATCGACGAAGAAGCGCCATTTGAACACCTTCTAGGGGCTCCTCACTGGCTTGGATGATAGAGGGGCAGTGAAGGGTGAACCATGCCATCAAATAAGTATATGGCAAACCAATTCTGGGGTTTGTTCCGTCACGAGGCAAGATAGTCCCCTTTTCTCGCTTCGTCGTGGTGGCTTACAGAAAGCCTCTGTCAATGCACGAAGGCCTCTTTGAATACAGCACACCATGGCTGGAATAAGTCCATGAGAATGACCATGAACTAGACGAACAGCCGGTAATAAGACAGTTGGATGAATGACGTCGTCAGACGGAGATGGCATCACACATCTCTTCAGCCAAACCGTTAAAAAGCCAACTAGAAGTGCCTTCCGGACGTCGGTCGACGAGCCTGGTGGTGGAAACTCAGAAGAATATCACCTTTCTCATAGGGTCTGTCATCTTCTTCCAAAATCAAATCCCCTTGAGAGTGCTCTTGTATCTAGCGAAAGATGTCTTCATCTGCAACTCCACAGTGAGCCGCTATGGGAGTACCTTCCAGGTCAGGGAACAAATAATTTTCCCAGCTCTTCAGACTGCATGAAGCTCCTTTATGGCTCCCATGCATGCTTGAGCAAATGTAAAGGTGGCACATTAGCTCCCGATAAGTCTCAAACAAAGCGGGCTCCTGCTTCTCCAGAAGTGCCAATTCCGCTCGCACGGGGAAATATTCTTCATATGGGAGAGATCCCAAAGGCAGAGCAGAGACTTCCCACATCTCGTGCAACCCAATTCACCAACAGGGATGAAGAAGGTCCCTGTAGCCAGGCAGTACAACTTAAAGATGACATAGAAGTTTCCTACACTCATCTGAATGTCGTAACAGGTCGCCCTGACGGCCTCGTAAAGTCCCAACCTCTCCAGATCCTCTTCAAAATGGGCAAGGACATATAAAGCCAAGTCCCTCCACCATGCCTTGGGAGGATGAATCCACCCAGGGGTCCTGAAATCAGTGGCTGGATAATTGCCTTTTCCTTAAAGAACTGATTTCCAAAAGTCTGGGCCACCGCAGGATTTTCTCCTACTGGGATGTCCCGAAGTACGTTCCCAGGGTGGAGACCTAATATGCAGCGAGGAGGACCTACCCTTCTATAACCAGGGGACGGAGCTATCAACTTCCCCACGTGAATGGAATCTGTAGTCTGCGTCACTTGCCACTGCATCTTTCGAGCCCTCGTCACACATTGAAAGAAGGACAAGGGAAAGTGGTGCTTGCTAGATGGGAGATAATACTTCTCGCCATCCAGTTTGAAAATCCACTGCCCCTTTCCAGCTAGCAGCTGGTGATCATTGTCTGGCGTTGCATCCCCGAACATGAAGCGGGGTTTTCAATAGATTCTTCAGTCGGAATCTTCAAGGGGAGCAGTAGTTAAGATGCTCCTCATGATGCGCTAATCCCCAGCATGAATAAGTGAATCCCGACAGGGAGCGCTCCGCTCGCTGAATAGTGAAGCCTACCCTTGGAACTGCAGGCTAACATTGCCGTCCAACCCTCTAGTTGTTCTGAAAAGACTATTCAGAGGACCAGGAGTATAGTACACTGCAGAGATAAGACAAACTTAAATTGGTTCAGTTGGCGAGAGAAATGCAAAGATCCAGAAAAAATTTTAAGGTGTAGCTTTGCCCCCCCAAGTGAGACAAGCCTAGCTTTAGCTCGCCCCGAAGCTCAGCTTTGCAACTGCAGATTAACTCCGCGCTCCAAATGAAGGTAGGATGCGGAAAAATATCTAGGTATTAGCTTCGCTTTGGAAGCTTGACCTCAGACAACTGAACGCAACAAAGCCCTAGCGGCTAACTTCGTCAGAAAGGTACTGTTGCCTAAGAAAATTATTTTAAGGGCATTAAAGTCCTTTTCAGCTGCGCCCTGAGGGTTAGCTTCGCACCCTATCATTCGACAGGATGTGAACCGCCTAAGGGTTAGCTTCGCATAGAAGCTTGGAGAAGAAACCCCTTCGGTTATTAGATTCTCAATCAAGAAATCAAGGGAAATTAAGGGACTTGAACTCCCTGAGATCACTGAATCACAATGAATCATTCTAGATTCATTATGAAATAGCCAGGAATTGACTACCAAAAGAAATGAAAATCTCTGAGTAAAAGGGAAAGATCCCTACCCGCGATAGGTCGCTCGATGACCGAGGAGGAGAAGGCTCCTTCATCGTAGAGGTTGCTACCTCTTTTCCTGCTCGTCTTTTGGGAGCCATTGGAGAACTGAAGAAGTGCTCGAATTTCCAAATGAAGAAGAAAGAAGAAGAAGAGATTTGGAGTTCTCTAAAAATTCAAAGAGAAGTGGTGCCTTCTCTCTTAGCCTAATCGGGTTTTTTATAGGCGGATGATTGCCTAAACGCCACCTCCTCGAAAGGAGCGTAGGTAGTCATTTCAAATTAACATGAAACGGCGCCTAAAGCGCCTTCTCGAGAAGCGTTACTTCAACCCCGCTAAGGGCTAACTCCGCCTTGAGTTCAGCGTTGACTTTGCGCGACGCTTGAGTAACTTCGCAGAGAAACGTGCCTTAGCTCCGCTAAAAGCACATCCCTAGCTTCGCGAAAATTCCGTTGTAGCTTCGCCAGAGACTTGTTCCTAACTTAATTGGGAGTCTGTCCCAGCTTCGGTGGAAATTTAGCCCCGCTGAGAGCTTCTATTTCCTCCTAAGGAAAAGACTTACCTAAAGCTAGTCCACTCCAGGTGTTCTCGGATCAAAAAGGAGGGAAAAAAGCAGATAAGTAGGAAATAAACATTTTTTTATTGAGTCAAAAGGAAAGATACATCGACACTACATCAAGGTGGTCTTTCGTACAACTGAATCATTGCTCCAAAGGCATACAAGTTGTCCTATCTACTTTCAAGGTGATAAGTCAAACCAACTGGACACGAAAGACCTTCCTCTTGCACAAGGCCGTAATCCTTCGCATAATGGCAGATTTTGCCATCAAGAAGCTGGATCTTCTTTGATGAAAATTGGCAAAGGAAGCTGGATCTTCTTTGATTAAAATTGGTAAAGGATTGGTTGCCACCAGAAAGCTGGATCTTCCTTAAATTGGCAAAGGAACGATCCGAGACCTTACAGGCGACGTCCGCCTTCCCGAAGTGGATCATCTCGGATAAGCGATTGTCAACCTCTTCTTGGAACAGGCATCAGCTGCTCCAGTATGTTCCTCCTACTTAGGATTAAAGTTTCAACTGGAAGATCAAGAGGTAAGTTCCTGGTCTCTTTCATCAAGACAAAAGACTGACAGGCACAGTTCACTGCAATGCAAACTGAAAACAGATTAGCATTCAATCAAAGAGAAAGCTGTAAAGGTGAAATGCTAGGGCAAATTTTTTGGGCGAAGCAATTCATAATCCGATCCAGTGTGCTTCAATTAAGCAGAGGATAGCCTCCCTTGCACGGTGATGATGGGCTAGCTCAGCATAAGCCAAGTCATAGCTCCGCCTAAGGCAGTTAGACTGAAGAAGCCTCAAAAAGAACCAAGTCCTAGCCTCGCCTATATGGTTAAACCAGACTAGTCCAGAGGGACACAGTCTTAGCCCCACCTATATGGCAAGACTGCTTAACCTCGAAGAGACTAACTCCTAATTCTTACATATGTGGCGGATTTAACAGATAGATTCAACAGATCAGGACAGAGACCCTGTAGGGAAAAGTCTATTTCTAATAAAGTTAGAAGAATAGCCTCGCCCAGAAGCTGGAAAATAGGGCTGAAGCTCTTCTCTGCAAATCAGTCAGATACGGAATGAAGAACTAGGGAAATCAATCCCTGAGATTAAGGGAGGTAAGCTCTCTAAAGTCACCATTCTATTGGTAAAAGTCTCTGGATGACCGAGACTCACCAGTTCTTGGCCGGTTAGTGACCAGAGTGGGCGCCCCCACTATTTCAGAGATCTGAGTCTCCTTTTCTGGGCAACGAAGGGATGTCATGGACACACTTTTCAAAAAGAGAGAAGGTTTCTCTGAAGAGGACTTCAAGTGTCCTATTTATGGCCTCATGGCCTGACCACGCCGCTGCCACTTCAAGCCTAGAAGCACGGGCGAAGTTAAAGCATTTAAATGCTTAGCCTTGAGGAAAGGAACAATCTCCCTTGTTAAAAGCAAGAAAGTTTATTCTAACCTTTGAAAGAGAGCAATCTCTCTCGTAACTAGCTGAAAAGCAGTTAGCCTCGTGAAAGGAATGTCGTTCCAAACACCGAGTTAACACGAAGCTATCCAGACGCGAAGCTACCCAGAATCGCAGATCTACGCGATTCTCGGCTAACTTATTCTAATCCGAAAACAGGATTGAAAGCAGAGCTGACCTCAACCATTGTGGCGACATTCGCATTTCACATATCATCAATCAAAGCAGTTCAAAGTATTTTAGAATCTGAACCATTCTATTATAGACTCATGAAAACTTTGAAGGCGGTCTTGTTGACAGTCTAAAAAAGACAAGATTCCTAACTGGCCTGAACAATGTCTAACTTGTTGACATTTACAAAAGACAAGCGGCAGACAAGCTGACGACCAATTCCTTACCCTTCTCAAAGGGATGTATCAAATAATTTGGACTCTACTGATCTAGTGAAGCAGACAGTAAGCCAAGAAAAGCTCGTGAGAAGGCCCAAGCAGGTCCAGAGACACTAAGTTAGCTCAACACTTAGTCTCGCATGAGCCCACGAGATAAGCCTCGCATAAGAAGCCAAAGTTGCTTAGCTTCGCAGAAAACTTCTTCACAGCCTCGATGCGAACTAACTTACAACTTTGCACAGAAATACCGAGTTAACTCTGTAGAGTTGGCTTCACTCGAAGCCCCGTGCAGTTGCGCAAAAGGGTAATTGATAAGGTAGCTTTGCCACAAAGTATCCAGCTCCACTGAAGAGCTTTCTTTTAACTTCGCCAGATGCTCCTTCGAGCTCCGCTGTGAGCTCGACATGGCAGCTCCACTACAGGTTTTCTATGGTCACCTTTGACCAATCAAATCTCCAGATGAGAGAAAATCTAGATGAGATCAAATATAATTGAGATCAAATTTGGTAGTTGCTTGCCATAATCTTTTGACTCTCCCAATCAGATAAGAGGATCAGAAGAAATCTTTCAGTTATTTGGAAAGAATCAAGGGCGCATACCTCATCTAGCAGAGCGAATCAAGAGATCAACACTACTTACTATTCCTAGCTTTGCCTAGCTTCTCAAAAGCTATCTTTAGCCTCGCGGTGAGGCTACTCACCAGATTAAAACAGATTGACTCAATCTGTTTCCAGATTTTCAAGGGACAATTATACCCCTGCTCTCTCTATAAATATCATACTCAAGGCGTGTAGAGGACGGACCGAGACCCCCCCCCCCCGAAGAGAGGAAAAAAGACAGAGATCTACTCTCTTTCTTCCAAGCATTCAGAGAACTACTTCTCTAATCAGGGTGCTAATACCCTAAGATCTTCCTCCCTTTCAAGGAATCTCTGGAACCAGGTGAGAAGAATTCCCAAGCGGAGGTAGCTCGAGAAGTAACAAGAGGGTTCTACACACCTTCTGTTCTCCGATTCTCCGAATCAGGCGAGAAGGGAATCCCATCAGGCAGCAGTCCGATTGTCTGATCGATCGCATCGTCAAAGGGATAAAGTGATGCGCGCTGATCAGATTCCTACCGGCACACTTTTCTAGAAATCTCAGAGGAGATCTAACTATAATTTTCTTTTTTTAAAAGAATTACTTGTAATTTAGCTCCTCGACAATTTTTTATAAGTTTTACCCTTCGTAAAATCGATGGAAAACGCAATAACTCTCCCGGAGGTATTGGTGACTACCTCAGTATCTGACAAATCTATTGTCAGCCTCACCCCTGCGCAAGTTGAACTGGTTCCCGTCTCTCGTCCTATTATGGAAAGGGGGTCTGAGAGTACATCAGCAGGGTTTTCTCCATCTAACGACATCATGGAAGAGGTAGCACGTCAAATGGTGCAATAATTTTTTGCTTCCATGAGGTCCTGTATTGATTTGATCCTTTCCAGGGGTAGTTCTTTCGAATTTACCTGGATACTTCTCAAAATCAGATCGAGAACATCGGTCACACTATAAGTCCTTCATGCCTGATGCTGGTTGAACAGCTGAGGAGCCATCTGAAGGAGCTCAAGACCCTGGAGAATGCTGGCTCAATGGATGAGGCTCAGTCGGTACTGAGGAAGCTTCTTCCCGCTCAAGAACATGAGCGAAAAGAGATAGAGAAGCAAATCGCTGAAGAAGCCCGCCATCTTCAGCGCTTCCAAGCTGACCACCAAAGACTGATTGGCAATTCAAAGGAATCTAAAATCGTCATCCAGAGTGCAGAGTAAGTTATCACCGCTGCTCGGATTACTATTTCCAGGGCGCAAACCTTGATTGAGGCCAATGAGTAGAAACTTGTTGCTGCTAAAAAAAGGCTGGAAGAGCTAGAAACTATCAGGACACAAGTTCAAGAAAATCTTACTGCTCAATCCTCCAAGTTGGAGTCTCTTCAGGCGCAACTGGCGACGAAGAGATTTCTGTCCGAGGAAGAGTTGCGAGTCTAAGCTCTAATGAAAGCTAAAAGGACGCGTCAGCTTGAGATGCATCGCCTCCGAGAACAAATCCTTTCTTTGAGGAATCAGGATTATTATCCTTCTTCTCCTTTTTGTAACACACTTTTTGTTAAATAAGAGTGTTTGTATTACTTTTTATTATTTTCAAGTCAAATAATAAAAATTGTCCAATTTTTATCTCGTTTTTATCTTTTCGGACTCTTTGATGTCTGGATAAACTCAGCTTTCATAGTCGTACTCCTTGACTGTTTGTGGAAACACAGTCTTTAAGGTTTTTGATAGGGTGCAGCCATGAATAATAAACTCAGACTGTACTGAATTCTTGAGCGAGACGCGGCTCTCATCTGCAATGGAGATGCAATTTTGGGAGACGTGACTTTGACTCATTAATGGGGACACAGTTCAGGTTCATCAAGGGAGACGCGCGAACTTTCCTTTTTGTTAAGGATACGACCCTGGCTTAAAAATAAAAGGTGCGATTCTAAGACACAAATTTATGTTTTTTTATAAAAGGGACGCGACCTTCATGCTTATGAAAGGACGCAGGTCCATAGACGCAGCCCTTGATTCTTTCAAGATGCGGACTTCAGGACACAGTGAAGATGCGATTTTGGGCTCCTTAGGACTAACGTGTAGGGCTCAACTGGTTGATGGGGACACGACTCTGACTCAATAGAGACGCAATTCAGGTCCCTTGGGAAGGTGCAAACTTTGAAGTACGAGTCTGAATAGTCATGGAGGGTGGTTCCATCTTGCTGAGGAGACACGGCTCTGAACCACTTCAGGAGACGCGGGTGTGGCTTCTTCAATAGGAATGAAAGAAACGCAGCCCTCGAGTTTATGAAAGGACGCGAACTTGTGGACGTGACCTCTGAATCTGCGCCTGACGTAGCCTTCTAAGCATCACATGCAAGCCGTTTTAAAGATCTTGTTGGATCTTTAAATGCCAAGTTGGCGTTAATGATTGGGGACTTGTGTTTTTTGATCTTTCCCGAAGTGGCAATCCACGCGTCAGCTCCTCATTGGATTTTGATGTTCGAGCAGGAATTAAGGCTGATGACTTTAATTTTTATGCCATTAAGATTAAGCATTATGGCTTGCCTATAAATAGCCTCATCCCCTTAACAGCCCATTATCTGAACTATTTCGCTTTGAGAGCATGCGCTCTGAGAGTCTTCGTCTTGATTTGTCCTTCTTCCCTTTAAGGGGATATGTTTCAATGAACAGAAAGAACTCAAATCTTTCATACTTTCCTTTAATCTTTTTCAAAGATTATCACTGTTAAGTGATTTCAAGATCAAAAAGCATCACCTTAAGTGATTTTAGCGGCCGCGCCTTAATGCATAAAGTTCAACTTCTAGAGAAGAATTCTCCAGGTAGGAACCAGTTGTCACCATGAAATACTCAGTCTCATCGAGTTTCTATTTCCTGTCCATTGAAGAAATTCGATCTGTTACTTCTCTTGAAATCTGATTAATGTGCCCGTGTTTGAAAGTTGCGTCTTTTAGCCTTCTTGATGAAGCGCGAGCTCATTGACTTTGAACTCTAACTCACGAATCCTTTGACGCGAGCGTGATAAACTCTGTACTTGAGACGCGAGCTTTGTTGACTTGAAGAATTTTAATTCTTTCGAGATCTCTGAACTTAGATGTGGCAACCCCTATTTTTCAAACATGGGTGCGGCGATCTCTGCGTCTGGGTTACCTCGCGTCTTTTATCTCGGACGCGGGTCTCAAACCAGACTGCGTTCAGATCTACACTGGTCAACTCCGCGTTTGAAGTTCACTGCTTCAACTGCGTTTGTCCTTCAGCTTTTACTTTCTGCCTTAACAGAATTTTAACTCTTCAATTTCTTGCTTCTTGCAGGTTCTGGCAGCTTTAGTCAGTCTTTTGCATCTTCGCTAGGCTCTTGGGAGAATATTTCGACCAGCAAGCTTGTTCGATTGGCGAGCATTCGGGGAATCAAAGCTCCTGTTCATGGGCGAGGAGGATTCGCGCGGTTAATGACATCCGTTAAGGCCTTATTAGACATGACGCACTAACAATGCCCTAGTTTGTCATGGTCACAGTGGGTATGGTGGTTGGTATGGTCCTCTTGCAGGTCACGGGAAAGAGGATGTCACCTGTAAGGTCTCAGATCCTCCCTTCACCAATCTTATCCCCAGAAGTGACATCGATGAAAAATTCATGTTCATTAGATGACTTTCTGGTGGTGGAGATGTTCGTCAACGAAGGATTACAGCCCACACTCGTTGGTCGGGTGGAATCAAAATGTTCTTCTGCATTTTGACCTCGAGAAATACCATTATTTTTTGTGAGCGGTGAGCTTCTTCAATGTTTACATCATGCATCATGATGTGACCAGCATCGATCGTCTCAACGCTGATCAACCGTGACATGATTCAGTGGGAGAAGAGAAGAACCTTTCTTCGGTGCTTTTCCAAACATCTTGTATGTGGAATGGTGTAGATATCTTGAAGAGTGAGTGCAACCTTTCGCTGAGAGAGAGGGACTTCTTTGTACTCCTTTATTGTAACACTCAATCTTATTTGTATAAGAGAGCGGCTTGTATCACTTTCATATGTTTGAATATTAATGAAAGTGATACTTTTTCTTGTCTACTTATATGTCTTGATTTTCTTTTTTTTTGAAAATCAGACACATAGAAGTGGGGAGTCTTGACTTGCTAGAAATGCGATAATTAACCTAACAAGTTAAAGTTTGGAAAATTTTATTTTAGAAATTCAAGATTACTGTCACAGTTGTGATATTAAGTTTACAGGAATGTGGGTCAGAGGTGTGATATTAACTTGACTCAATGGGAATTTCAGTTTCATTTGAAAAGACTGAAAACATCACTGTCATAGGTGTACTGTTAAACTTGACAGTGAAGGTAATGCTAGAGGTGTAATTTTGAACTTGACATTGGTCATCTCGACTTTGATAGGGAAGTTCGAGGAAAGTCATTGTTATATGTGTATTGTTGAACTTAGCAATGAACTTGACGCTAGAGATGTGATGTTAAACTTAGCATCAGTCATCTCAGTTTTATATGGAAGTCTGAGTGAAAGTGACTGTAAGAGGTTTAATATTGAACTTGGCAGTAACTTAATCGCTGTTAGAGGTGTAATGTTAAACTTAACAGTAATTTGTCAGAGGTGTGATGTTAACCTGACAGTAGTTGATTTGCGATATGAACAATTTTGAGGACTTGTCATTTTATTAATGAGAATTGAAAGTGAAGTTTGGGGTGTTAGAGGTGTAGTGTTAACTTGACAGTGGTTGATTTGCGATATGAGCAATTTTGAGGACTTGTCATTCTATTGATGAGAATTGACAAGTGAAGTTTGGCGTGTCAGAGGTGTAGTGTTAACTTGACAGTGGTTGATTTGTGATATGAGCAATTTTGAGGACTTGTCATTCTATTGATGAGAATTGACAAGTGAAGTTTGGGGTGTCAGAGGTATAGTGTTAACTTGACAGTAGTTGATTTGCGATATGAGCAATTTTGAGAACTTGTCATTTATTGATGAGAATTGACAAGTGAAGTTTGGAATATCAGAGGTTTAGTTCTAACTTGACAAGGATTTAAAGACTTGTAACATCACATTGAGGAGAGACAAGTGAAGTATGTACTCATTGAGGAGTATTGGAATTTTTTATTGTCAGAGGTATAGTGTTAACATAGCAATGATTGCATTTGTGGATTTACCCTTCTATGGAAGAGAATTGGTAGGGGATTTTTGGTGGAGAGTAAAATGAACTGTCAGAGGTTTAATATTAACGTGACAATCGTTGATTTCTTGAGACATGGGATATTTGCCGTTAGAGTTGTAGTATTAAACTTAAAAGAGATGATTTCTAACTAATGAGTTTTGTTATCAGAGATTTATGATTAACTTGACTGAATCTACTGGGGATTGGGAAAATCTGATTTGTCAGAGGTTTAATATTAACTTGACAAATCCTAGTTCTTTTCATTAGGAAGATGAACACAGGTATTTTTGTGGCCCTACCATTCTGTAGGTGAGAATTGGTAAGAGATTTTGAAGGAGAGGATGGGACCAAGTCCATTAGGATTTTTAGCAAAACCTTAGCTATCAACGGATTTAGTGTACCTTTACCAACTACCGTTTGAGTTGGGCTAGCCATCCTATTTCCCTCAGCATGATGAGTTATCGAAGACTTATGTTGGACTTGAAAGCCAACATTTTCCTCTATCTTTAGCCATCGGAGGCGTTGGATGTCAGTAGAAGAGTAACTAAACTAAAACTGAAGTTTCGCATTTTTTTCCTTCTTTAATATTTACATCATGCATCATGATGTAACCAACGCTTGATTAGCCTGATGCTGATTGACCGTGATGTGATCCAGTAGAGGAAGAAAGCTTTCCTTAGCATTGATCTTGGATCTGGAGCTTAGGTTAGAGGTGTAGTATTAACTTGATCAGGAGAAGAGTGCCATCAAGGATAGTATTTCTTCAAGAATTTGTCATTGATTGGCATCATGAGCGTATCGCCGCCTGAGTTATGAGGCGATATGCTCCATTTGAGTAGACCGACTCTATTACAAATGATCCTTCCCATTTGAACTGAAATTTTCCTTTGGTCTTATGCGTCATCACCATAGGTCTTCTGACGGCTAAGACAAGGTCGCCTTTATTGAAAGTTCGCTTCTTAACTTTCTTATTAAAGGCTCTGGTAATTCGAGCTTGATAGAGCTCGATTTGTTGTTAAGCTTGCAGGCGTTTATCATCCAACGCTTCCAGTTCTTGAAGTCGCAGTCGATGCTTCTCCTCATTTGTCATCTCGGTTGCCAAGGCGACACGTAGAGATGATTTGGATTTCTAATGGGAGTACAGCTTCACATCCATACACCAAGGAGAAAGGTGTAACCTTCGTCGGGGTTCGAACCGTCGTGCGATAGGCCCATAAGCATTCATCTAACTTATCATCCCAATCGCGTTGGCTTTTTGAGATGAATTTCTTGAGAAGTTTCGCAATAGTATTGTTGAAAGCTTCTGCGAGGTCGTTAGCGGCTGGGTAGTATGCCGTTGAGGACACACTCTAGATTCTGAACTTGTTGCAGAATCTCTGGAAAGCCTAGCTGACGAACTGGGGCCCATTATCATGAACAATCCGTCGTGGCACACCACAACGGTAAATGACGTGATATTTAACAAATTTGATCACATCAGATGCCTTTACCTCCCTCATGGGAATAGCTTCAGCCTATTTAGAAAAGTAATCGGTTATAGCTAAGATGAACCGATGTCCTTTAGATGAATGTGGGCTGATAGGGCTGACCACGTCCATTCCCCACATCTCAAATTGCCAGGTTGAGGTTATAGAGTGAAGATATCCTGGTGCTTGATGGATGAAGTCACCATGGACCTAACAGGCATGACATCGTTTAGCGTAAGTGATGACGTCCGGGACCATCTTAGGCCAATAATATCTCAGTCTTCGGAGTCATCCCCAAGCTTCGGACCAGGGTGATGAGCTCCACACATGCCATCATGCGCTTCTTTAAGTACTTCTTGTGCCTCCCTTTGTGACAGACAGTGGAGGAGGATCCCATCCTATGATCGGCGATACAGTGTTCGCGTGATCGCATTATAGTAGAATTTGTGGGCTTTCCTTCTAATGATAGCCACCTCTTTGGGATCATCAGGTAGGATGCCGTACAATGTATAGTTGATGTAGGGGAATCACCAATCCCTAGACTCTGCTCCTGTTGAAGTTTCTAGAGCTTTTTTAGCTTGACAGTCTGCTGTCGGCTTTTGGTGATTTTTAAAAATGACTCTTGGACAATACAAGTCGCGGCTGTAGACAAGTATTTTTTTCTACTACCCCAGATGGAAGGGCTAAAGAGGCAGCAAGAGATGCCAGTGCATCTGCTTGCGCATTTTGCTGGCGTGGTACATGGTCGATGTAAAAATTTTGAACCTCACGGCCATGTGAATAGTTGCATTGTAATAGGGTACTAAGTCTTCATGTCTGACTTCGTACTCCCCACGAACTTGGTTAACGATGAGTTTAGAGTCGCCGTATGCTTTGAGATTTTTAACTCCAATCTCATTGGCGATTTGCATTCCAATCAAGAGGGAATTGTATTCCGCTACATTGTTGGAGCATGGCTCGGTTAATGAGAATGTACGAGGGATCACGTAGCTTTGTGAAGAGACTAGTACTACCCCCACTCCAACTGCGACATGCTCTCGTGGCCTGTTTTTAATGCACCGTCGAAGAAGAGCTGCTATATCTGTCTTTCGAAAGACGTCTGGGCCTGACAAACTTCAGCGACCTCGTTTGGGAGATCCAAGTTCGGTCACTCTTGGATCTAGATATTAAGCTAGAAAATCTGCCACCGCTTGTCCCTTCACGATTTTTTGCGATAGAAAGCGCATCTCATATTGAGAGAGTAGTATGGCCCATTTTGTTAGTCGACCATTTAGCGATGATGGCTTTGTCATAAGCAACCTTAAAGGGTTGACTTTTGATATAACATTTATAGTCTGACCCACCAAGTAGTGTCACATTTTCTGAACGGCGAACACCAACACCAAACATTCCTTTTCGATTGGGTTATACCGATGTTCGGCTCCGATCATAGTCCTGCTCAGTAGTAGATTGCCTGTTCGTGTCCCTGATCATCATTCTGGGCTAGCAAAACTCCTAAAGAATGATCCATCGCTCGAACGTATATCAGAAAGATTTTCCCGACTTCGGAGCTGTAAGGACAGGTGGTTGCGTGAGGTATCGTTTGATTTCCTCAAACGCTTGTTGGCAAGCATCATTCCAAATGAATGAGACGCCCTTTTTCATTAATTTGGTGAAGGGTTGGCATCTTCCAGAGAGATTTGAGATAACCCTCCGGATATATGCTAGTCGCCCTTGCAATCCTCTAAGCTCCCTGAGATTTCTTAGAGGTTGCATCTCTCGGACGGCACGGACTTTTTCTGGGTCTAGGTGAATTCCTTTGGATGTCACCACAAACCCTAAGAATTTACCGCTGGCTACCCCCAGGAAAGATTTGGTGGGTTCATCTTCAACTGATGTGGCAGCATGATTTAAAAAACTATCTTCAGATCGGCTATGTGGTCGCCCTTGGTGCGGCTTTTCACTGCAATATCGTCAACGTAGCATTCTACTGTTTTGCGTATGTGTTCACGGAAGATTGCATTCATAGCTCTTTGATATGTTACCCCAGCATTTTTCAGTCCGAAGGGCATGATAGTATAGCAATATAACCGCAGTGGTGTCCTAAAAGAAGTATGTTTTTCATCATTAGGGTACATTTTGATTTGATTGTACCCTGAGAATCCATCCATGAAGGACATTCGTTCAAACCTGCACGTATTGTCAATCATGACATCCGTGATTGGGAGAGGGAATTCGTCTTTGGGACATGCCTCTTTTAAATCGTGAAAATCAATGCAAATCTAGATCTTCCCGTTTTTCTTGGTAACGGAGACGATATTGGCTACCCAATCAGGGTGTTGCTCCTCCCTAATGAAGCCAGAGTCTATAAGCTTCTTGACTTCTGACTGGATTTCTTCCATTATTTCTGGACGAAACTGTCGTTGTTGCTGTTTGACTGGCTTCACGTCTGAATTAATGTTAAGGCGATGCATAGCTACTAGAGGATCAAGCCCAGGCATGTCCTCGTATTTCCAAGTGAAAACGTCTATATACTCCCGCACAAGAGATATTAAATCTTCTTTCTCGGAGGATGTTAGACTTTCGCTTATAAAGATGGGCTTGGGATTTGATTAGTCTCTAATTTTGCATAATTTGTATCACATCTTCACATTGATTTCATATTAAATTCTGCTAATAAAGCTTTGCTTGCTTGATTCTAGGTCCATGGTGTGCAATGAAGAAGAAGACCCTAAATCACCATTTAATTGGTGATTAAAGGCCTATTAAAGATAGCCATTGACCTAGAGAGCTGATTCTGTCAAAACTAGGGGCTGTAAACCAGAAACCAGGCACAGGGCCTGATAGGGGACAGATGGGACTGCGCGCGGCTCGAAGCGCCCTGCGCGCGCCCCAGTAGGGCCCCGGCTGCGGCCGCGTTTTGGGCCAGGGCTTGTCCCCTGGCCCCCTGTTCTCCTGATGCCTATAAATACCCTTGGGGTTTCAGAGTTGGAGATATACAGAGTTTAGGGTAGTTTTCATTTCCATGTTGTAGTTTAGGATAGTTTTAGTTTAAGTTAGTTCTTCTTCCTCCATTGTATTTTCCATTTTGTAGATCTTGTAATAGGAGAGAGAGTGGTACATGCTTAGAATGCAAGAGTGCTTGTAATAGAAGGTGACAATTTATGAAAGGTACTCTCTTTACCTCTCTATGTTTTCTTCTCTCTAATCTCTTTTACATGTTTAGCTAAACTTTTCTCTCAAGGCAACTAACTACTAGCCACCAACTAATCTAACTTCTTTTATGATAATCCATGAATCTAATAGCCTCGATTTGGCCTTGCTCTTGCAAGAGCCATTTATGGCTCATGATGATGGATCTAACTCTAACTTCCTAACCACTAACAAGCTAACATTACTTTACTCCATGCTTACTTTCAGTTTTGATGGTTTAAGTGTAGCTTGAACTTGTTTTGTTGAGTTTGGTTTTGATGAGTTATATATGGGTCATGCTTTGAATCGCTCTTCAACCAAGGACTAGTGATGGCCAATGATACATGTGAGGCAACTATCACTAAGAGGTTAGCGTGTTGGTAGAGCCATTAGTAGTTAGTAGTCATGGGTTTTCTTTCCTTTTCACTTTGTTTTAGATATACAAACAAAAACACAAACATTTTATCTTCTATGTTTCCCACTTCTTTGTGTTTCACCGTAATTCTCTTTTCATTCTTTTCATTCTTTTCTTTTTCGTTCTTTAAAACTTTGAAGAACTTTTAACACAAACGTGAATCAACCGGTAAAGCTTTTATCGTCTCCCGTCCTTGTGGATTTGACTCGTTTTAGCCTCTATGCTATAACGGAATTATCGAGGAAGCCAAAACACACATACTTTAAATATCGATTTCAAAATATACACTTTTTGTGCGCGGTTTCCCCCGATCAAATTTTGACTCCATTACCGAGGATGGGAACGTTTTCATTTCACAAGTTTGTTAACTTTTCCCTTTTGTTTTTTGGTGTGCAGGTTGAATTTTAGCATTACAGAAGTCCACACTTGCTCAAGTGTGGTCGGGTAACTTCTTGTACATTCATATACTCTGCTGCTAATTTTTATTTATATTACTTGTACACTATAAATAATTTTAAGAAGTAAAATACAGAAATGGATGTTTTAAAATGGTTTAGACATTTGCATCTAGGTACGTGTCAATTTTCATTCCAATGTACTGTAATTTGTTCTTATGTTGTTGTGATCTTGACGGAGGTATACATATTGCATTGCATATAGTTAGGACAAACACTTCAGTGATTTACTCACTTTTTAGTGTTCATTCTTATCTATAGTGCACACTTGCACAAATTTAACTTAAGGGCGACACCCAATACAACATAAGGTGGGGAAGTCATTACCCTCCCTTAGCCCAAAAATCACCTCCCCACTCACACAACCCAAACCTTAATAAAAATTATTAGACGTTGGCCCCTAGGGACATCTCGGACTCATTTAAGAGATTGACCTAAGGGAGAAGTTATTAGAAGTTGACTCTTATCAAATCGGTATCTAAGGTTGGGTATTGAGAGGCGAAACCTCGAAGAACAGTGGTTTGACATAATTAGGCCCGTTGCTCTGGCACGGATACCTCCCACTGATCTTGCGCCTACCTGGCCGATTAACTCATGGTCAGCTTCTGACAATATACCCCCCGTGGACAGTCTAACAATTTATTAGTCGTCTAGGTCTAAGTCAACCCTAGCATAGGCTTGTTTTCTTTTTCTTTTTCTTTTTCTTTGTTTGTTTGTTTGTTTGTTTCTTTTTTGTAAATTGTGATATGGATTTTAACAACAATAATTCTTTCAATCATAATATGAATCCATATTTCACCCCGATCACATTCGACTTGGATAACTCCAACCCAGCTATGTACAACATGAACCAACCATATATGCCGAGTTGGGATTATCCGACTCATATAACCCATATCTCTAATCCTATAACCAAGATTTTAAAATAATTTCAACTCTTCACAGAGTCAATGGGGATTCACATCTCCCGAGTCAAATTATCAACCACATTGTCCACCATTTCTATTCCCGATTCTTCTTCATATCCTCCTTTTCCTGAACCACCAATTGAAAAAAAATCATCATTGCAAAGGACTTTGGAAGAAGCGATAAAGGCCCAAAAACAATTTGAAAACAATATGGCCTCATCATGTCTACAAAATTTCTAACATTCATATAGTTCTTTTCCAGAACCAATCAAAGAAAAATCATTGTGGGAAAAAATTATGGAATTTGTGCAAGAGACCGAGCGAATAATTCAACATATGAGTAAGTTCCCATGTCCATCAGATATTCATATGACTCAAGAATCTCTTGCCATTTTGGAAATCCAGCTTCAATTTCATCATACCAACCTGAACTTGACCAACATTCAATTCCTGATACTTTGGCAAGTTATCCATTTCCTGAAATTGAAGATGAATGTGAACCTGAGCTTCAAATTAGCGATTCGAATCCATTCCTTGAATCAATATCGACTCTTGTAGTGTTACGTAACATAAGCGACGTTCTTGAGCCAGTTTTGATTCCCATCATTCCGGAACTTGACTCGATCATTTCACCCATTCACATTTCTTCTGTGGATAAAATAAAAGATTCAATTTCATTACATCCATTTGAATTTGCCCCAAATCTTGAAAATCACCTTGACATTTTGGTAAGTTATCCATTTTTCGAAATTGAACTTGAGCTTGAAAGTGATCCTGAACCTCATGTTGGTCATTCTATTTCACTTTTTGATTCATAATGACCCAGGTATCTTTACCAGATTTTTTCTTTATTCCGAAGTCAACATTGAATCCTTTACCAGTACACCGTGAAATAGAATCACCAATCTCTCATGATCACACTTCATTCATGGGACAGTGTGTGAACATCAATTCTTTGGTTTGGACCCTATTTTTAAACCAATTTCGACTCTCATTGTTGACTCTCGACTTGATCTGAGTCAACTTCCTGAGTCAGTATCGTTTTTTGTTCCTGTTTCATTTGAATCCAAATCAATCATCTCTCAAATCACACTTCATTGTTGGACAAGGATGTTGAAGAAAATGACTCAGTAATTATTTTGAAAATTGAAAATTAGATGGGGATAATTTTTTAAATAAAATCATTCAATCAATCATTCTTTTATTGGGTCGTATTAGAGAGGTCACTGGTGGGTTCCTTTAAGATCCACATTATCCAGATTGGGTAGCAACGCTTGGCCCAGTCAGATCACCACCAGAACCACCACCATGAGGTAATTTTCCTTCCTTTCCCATTTGTTTCATGTACCTACACATTCACGATGCATTGAGGACCATGCATGAGATAAGTGTGGGGAGGGTTTACTAACGTAGTTAGTTTTATATTTTCTTTCTTTTACACTTCTTTTTATTAAAAAAATCTTTTATATAAAAACTTTTCTTTTCTTTTTACAAAACTTTTTGAAACAAGAGAAATAGTTTTTGATTTATTTTTAAGAAATTAAGATTATCTTAGGAATTAGGAAGACCTAAAATTATGAAATTTTAAACCAAGTCAAAATAATAGATCTTGTTTAAATTTTAGGATAAGAAAGTAAATTGAAAAGATAATTTGATCTTGAATTTTTTGCCTTAGATTTATGCACTCCACACTTACATAATTTTTGGGATTGAAACAAAGACTGAAAATGCCATAACAAATATATATTCAAAAAAATATGATAAATAAAAATCACTTATTGAAGTTGGATAATTATGCTTCAGGAAGCATGATTATCCACACCTAAAACGGTGGACAAAAAATAAATAATCCCCTTTAGTTTTGTGGCCTTATTTACTCGAGTCCTTAAGTCCAAGAGATGTTTTCTCATCTGGTGCCCTAAGACCATCTGGTTTGGGAGTCACCGGCTAAAGGCTCACTATCCGGGTAAATAAGAAAGGCTAAAAAAACTAAGGGAAGAAGGAAAAAAAGAGAAAAAATAATAATATATAATATAAATAAATGGCATGAAAGTTAGAGTTGATATCCTAAAAATCTTCACCGTCCACAAAGTACATATTTTCTAAGAATTTTATGAAAGATCAAAGAGTCAATTCAATTTTAAATTCTTACATTTAATTTATAACAAGATTTTTCACATTTTGACTTAGTTTAAGAAAGAACAATTTCTGGTTAACCTATGACCTTGGATCACTTATATTTTCATAAAATACTTCAACACTTTTCTCTATTTCAAAAAGCGTCTTCAAAATACTAACATTTGATTTCTTTCTTTATAGATTTTGTGGATGTAATCCGCTGAAAACCCTCAGGAGACAAAACTCCTCCTCTAAGGGAAACTTAGAGGTTTAACGGCTTATTGCACATGCTCAGTGCAATCGTGTCACCTGCGAAAGTGGTCTAATAATTTCTTAGTTTTTTGTTTTACTTGGGACGAGTAAAAGATAAGTGTGGGGGTGTGATTAGTCTCTAATTTTGCATAATTTGTATCACATCTTCACATTGATTTCATATTAAATTCTGCTAATAAAGCTTTGCTTGCTTGATTCTAAGTCCATGATGTGCAATGAAGAGAAGACCCTAAATCACCATTTAATTGGTGATTAAAGGCCTATTAAAGATAGCCATTGACCTAGAGAGCTGATTCTGTCAAACCAGAGGCTGCAAACTAGAAACCAGGCACAGGGCCTGACCGGGGACAGACGAGACCGCGCGAGGCTTGAAGCGCCGCGCGCGGCCCCAGTAGGGCTGCGGCCGCGGCTGCGTTTTGGGCCAGGGCTTGTCCCCTGGTCCCCTATTCCCCTGATGCCAATAAATACTCCCTTGGGGTTCCAAAGTTGGAGATATACAGAGTTTAGAGTAGTTTTCATTTTCATATTGTAGTTTAGGATAGTTTTAGTTTAGGTTAGTTCTTCTTCCTCCATTGTTCTTTTCATTTTGTAGATCTTATAATAGGAGAGAGAGTGGTACATGCTTGGAATGCAAGAGTGCTTATAATAGAAGGTGACAATCTATGAAAGGTGCTCTCTTTACCTCTCTATGTTTTCTTCTCTCTAATCTCTTTTACATGTTTAGCTAAACTTTTCTCTCATGGCAACTAACTACTAACCACCAACTAATCTAACTTCTTTTATGATAATCCACATGAATCTAATAGCCTCGATTTGGCCTAACTCTTGCAAAAGCCATTGACGGCTCATGATGATGGATCTAACTCTAACTTCCTAACCACTAACAAGCTAACATTACTTTACCCCATGCTTACTTTCAGTTTTGATGGTTTAAGTGTAGCTTGAACTTGTTTTGTTGAGTTGGGTTGTGATGAGTTACATATGGTCATGCTTTGAATCGCTCTTGAACCAAGGACTAGTGATGGCCAATGATACATGTGAGGCAACTATCACTAAGAGGTTAGCGTGTTGGTGGAGCCATTAGTAGTTAGTAGCCATGGGTTTTCTTTTCTTTTCACTTTGTTTTAGATATACAAACAAAAATACAAATATTTTATCTTCATGTTTCCCACTTCTTTGTGTTCCACCGTAATTCTCTTTTCATTCTTTCTTTCTTTTCTTTTTCATTCTTTAAAACTTTGAAGAACTTTTAACACAAACGTGAATCAACTGGTAAAGCTTCTATCGCGTCCCGTCCTTGTAGATTCAACTCGTTTTAGCCTCTATGCTATAACGGAAGTATCGAGGAAGCCAAAGCACACACACTTTAAATATTGATTTCAAAACATACACTTTTTGTGCGCGGTTTTCCCCCAATCAGTATTAGCCTCATCTCCCAGATTAATCTGGGTAACTTTATCCTCTGTCGGTAGTTCGCGTTGTTCAAAGTAAACATCCAGAGGGTATTTAGGTGTTTGATCCAAGGATCTGTATCAGACTGGATCGTTTCTTCATCTCCGTCTTCTAGGTGGCTTGTTGACACCATGTTTACTGAAAGTTCTCTGAAGATGTTGCCCGCACTAGCGTCCGACTCCCACGATAACGTGCCAGATGAGTGATTATGGTATAGTGACTCTTCGGACTCAGAGGCTGACGGAATTGGAGTTGACATATAGCCCAAACCCCTACGAGTTTGATGGTAATAGTCAGGGTGTTTCCCTTTCGGAACGGAAGATATAAGTATTTTAAACCAGGACCATTTGTTAGATCGTATCCCATCCTCTCCATCATTCTGAGTAGACTTGGCTTATAATGAGAGAACTGAGAAGATTCGTTCTTGCTTTTTGAGTCTTTGTAAGACATTAATTCGGACTTAGTTCTTCCGAAAAGAATTAGTTTTTGGCCTTTGCGTCTTGCTGGAACATTGAATACTGATTCTTGCGCATCACCGACATCTTGATACATTTTGATGGATGACTTTATTGGTACATGCAATGATGTCAGAGCATCTATTGCCGACCAGGGTCATCACCCACCTCGGTACTAGTGTCTGATGGCACTGAATCAGAAGTAACACAAAAAAAGTAAGCCAAATTCAACTCTTCATTAATATACACTCGCCTACATCATCGGCGGTGTTATTAACATCGAGCTTATTAATGCTCATTACAAGTGAATTTAATTCGCACATGCACTTTTCTTCCACCTCTGGCTCAGTGTCAGCTCCGTTACCAGAGTCTGGTTCCTCTGGCTGTAGTTCTCGTTTGTTTCCGGAGAGTCTTGGTATAGGAGGGAGTCGGTGAAATAGTTCTCTACCCTTTTGAACGGATGTCTTTCGGCAATCAACGTTCGGACTTTTCCACTTCCATCAGTGTACTTTATAACTTAATGGAGAGTGGAGGGGATGATGGAATTACGATGAATCCACGGTCGTCCTAGCAGCAAATTGTATGAAGTGTCGGCGTCGATTGCATAGCACGTCACTTCAGACTTTAGGTCCGTGATCTGGCATTTGAGCTTGATCTTCCCCATTGGGCATGTACCAATGGCGTTGAAACCATAGATGGTAGTCTGGGTGGCTCTCAATCGGTGGGTGGGGATCCCTAAGTGCTGCATGACCCGGCGAGGCATGATGCTCAACGCGGATCCGGATCTACCTGAATGCGGCTCACTTCAGACAATCCAATGTACCTTGTGAAGTAGAGGAACCGATCATGTTTTCCCTTGACCTGTATGTCATCTGACGTGAAGATGATGCAGGGAGCCTTTTGGGAGGCATGGAGGCAGTCCTCTTCATCTTCCTCCTGTGATCCAATCGGGATCTGGGTCATGAAAACCTCAGCATTAGCTAGGGCTTCCCTCAGCGCTTCTCCTATTGACTTTGACAGTCTCAGGAGCTCGTAGAGGGTGACCCTGGCTAGGATATTGGCCAGTTGAGCCAAGACGTCAAAACGGTAAGGTATTGTGGATCCTTCCACGTTGTCCTTTGGAGAGCCTTGAAAAACTGAAGCTCTTTCTGCTTCTCCACTGGTTGCTTTGCTGAGGGTTTGGTTGGCTCTGTAGTAGGTTTAGGAGAGAATGCCACCATCTTGTCATACTTCTTTAAATATGACTGACCTGAACGAGTCTCTGCCATGAGTGGTTTATTGAGTTCTGCGGTAGGACGATTGTTTTCTCTTCCGAATCAGTTAGTGAGAGAACATCGGTTTCTGTTTCCCGGGAGAAAGCGCACACCACGTTGCAGGATGAAGCTTTTGCTTTGTCTTTGGACTTTTTATTGATAACAATAGTCTACTATTAGCCTTCCACAAGGTCGGGATGAACCCATATAATATCTTCCTGAGATGTGGGGACAGGTACAAGACCCTTCTCTTGTTGATGATGTGGGTCCGTATTGATCATTCTTAGTTCCCCTTTCGGGATAGGAGCTACTCCAGACGGTACCGGAGGCTATTTTTCAAACTGAAGAAATGATGTCATATTAGCCGTCACTTTTTCTGCTCTGAACGGAGCTTTAGCACTTCTATATCGATCAGGGCTTGAAGGATGTCTTTGAAGACGTAACAGCTCTTGGTGGAGTGCCCTAACATCCTATGATATAGGCAGTAGTTAGGATTATCAGACTTGCCGACTTCTTCAAGATGTCTAGCTTCAGGAAGTTTCAATCTGTTGCTCTTATTGAGTAACTTGAACAATGAATTGACATGCTCGTCTTTGAAGGAATACTGCTTGTTAGCACGTGGCTGACTTGAAGAACTACCTTCCCTAACCGGCTGAGGTTTGATGGGGTATTTTGTTTCTGTCGCCAAATTATCTTTTCTTTTTGATTGAAAAGATGTTTCTAGCATGCGCCTTGTCGACTTTTCGGGTCTGGGTTTGTTTTCTTCTGCCCAACCTTGGCGACAATTTCTTCAGCCTGTTCACCTTGCTGGACCAATTGCTTTCAGGTGCGGCTTTTAGCAACTCCTATTTGAAGTAGGAGTGAAGTTTGTAGATTGTGGCGCATGTTTCTACCAGGGTGGCCTGGGTCATACCGCTGGGACATCGGAGTGCCATATTCTGAAATCTTTCCATAAATATTTTGACTGACTCTCCCTTTCACAGCTTTGTGGCCAGGAGAGTGGGCATTGTAATCTCTGAGTTATCTTCAAAGAAGCGTGCCAGGAAGAGCTTCTCCAAATCACCCTAGTTTTTAATAGATCCTTCTGGGAGTTTCATGAATCATTCAAAGGCAAGCCCTTTTAGAGTGCCGATGAATAAACATGCCAAGATGGCATCATTATCTACCATATTTCGTGTTTGAGACTTGAAGTAGTAGATATGTTAGTTCAGTGACCCTTTGCCGTCGAAATCCTATAAAGTCGGAGTTTTGAACTTAGGAGGGTATGGGACAAGGTCCCACTCGGCCGGATATGGCCGGACCACTTCTGCTTCTTGGAGGCCTTTCCGGTTGGTAAGGGCTTCCAGACGCTGCTCCAATTGACTCATTCTTTTGGAATGAATGCCCCCATTCTCCGGGCTGCCTTCCTCTTTAGACGAGGATTTAGACGACTTGAAATTATGTTGCTCCTTTTCCTCGATATGTACGGAAGATGAGCTTTCTCCTTCTTTCCATTTACCTTTAGACTTCTTAGAAGAAGTTTTGTCGGTTGACTTCCTCTTGTCTTCAAGCAATTATATGAGCATCTGCTTAAGGGTATCAATAGATTCTTTTTGAGCGCGAATCATATCGAATTGTTCCCTCTGGACCTGGGCTTGCTGTTCAAAATGCCTGGCCGTCTCCTCAGGAGTATTTGTCATATACGCAAAGGCTTCCTTCTTTATGGAAGAGTTAGAGGCTTGCGATTCTGCAACGGCGGAATGTGACTCATTTACTTCAATGCCCCGAGCTAGGGCACTGTAGTTGATCGGGGATACCGCACCAGTCCGAGTACGAGTATGCCGATATACTCCTTCTGGTTCCGTGTCAGACTCATCATAGCTGACCGCCGATTATTTTTCCTTACTTCTGCTTACCATGTTTGCAGTGACTTTAGGGTACTCCATGTCAGAAAAGACTCCCTTTCTGTGAGAGCAACGCTTCTTGGCTGATCGGGAGGTTAGGTCAATCGTCTGAACACTAACTGTTTGCTTGTATGTAAGCTGCAGCGAATTCAGAGAGCATTGCCGTGATGAGCCGTTAATAGCAACAAGACAGAGTGATCTGATTAGCACTCTTTTTCTTCGTCAAATAATCTCTTAGATCTGTCAGAGGAGGACCAAAGAGATCAGCCTCGGGTTGTCGAGGACTTTTTAGCTTCTGAGAGCAATCCTTGCGTCGCAAAGCTGAGACGCAGGGTTCTAAGATGCAGAGCTCACGTCCTGTAAGACAGACGTGGCTCTCGCATTTTGGCTCGAGAACGTAGGCCTCAGGTCTCTGCTGAGAAGGGATACGGACCTTGCGTTGATGGTTGTCGTGTTTAACTAGTGACGGTTGAGATACGCGAATTTTCTTAATTCGGTGTCTGATTGGGGAGACGCGGGCCTTGTGTCTCTGAAAAGAGGTACGGACCTCGCGCTGCTGAACGTCGCGTTTGGGAAGTGGAGCTTCAAAAACGCAGGTCTGATGGGCTTCGCGTTTAGGTCTCCAAACGCGGACTTCACGCGTCTGATGTGGTTCAGGAGAAACGCAGGCTTGAGGCTCGCGTTCTATATCTGCTGGACAAGTAATTGTTCCAGCTTCTCGCGCCTGTAGTTGACATGCACATCGTCTCTGTCGTCGCTCAGTGTTCCAGTTACGCCGTACGGGTTGATGGGAGCCCCCAGTGACCTGAAACTGAGGAAGAGGACGGGCATGAATGGACTGAGTATCAGCAACACTAACCTCGCGGGTCTCATGAGAGACGTTGACGCGGGTGTTACGTGTGATATAATTGGCCATGGCACTCTTCTTGTCAGTCGTATCTGAAGGGATCTCAGAGTGAACTGGAGAGCGGGCCCCCGAGGAGACCTTGCGGTACTGCCGCGCTCTAGGGCTCTTGAAGCTGGAAGAGAGAACTTCTTCATACTTTGCCTGGTCGAACTCGATAATAAGTGATTCGACCATTTTTCCATATAGGTGACGTCACCTTGCGCCATGACTTGCTCATTGGTAGAGAAATAAATCCCCAGCGGAGTCGCCATCTCCTGTTTGGTGAGAAAAAATTGAAGATCGAGAGGTAAATTTTTTATTTGATAGTAAAGAAAATTACAGCGGATCAATAATTCTTTCACAAGAGAGGGGAGATATTTAAGCTCAAATTTCCCCTTTGTTTAATTATGGGTCCTTATGTGGCGATGGAAAGTGAATCTTATTTTTCGTTGACCGGATGAACGTCAGGATCTCTTGGGAATCCTCTTTTTGGATAGTCGATGAAGTAACACAGCTTCTGTCCAATAAGAATCTCAAAGAGATTGTAGGCAAAAACAAACTTGTACGCAGCAAGTTGTTAGAAGAGTTCTTTCTTTTAGCTAGAGATCTTGGTCTTTCTACAGCTTACAACCGAAGTTCTTCTAACTAGATTTTTCTGACCCCTCTTCCATAGCAAACTGGGCTATTTATGGAGGCTTCAGGGGGTAAAAGTGTCCCCTAAAACACTCCATAATGGAGGGTTAACTCCCTAATTACATGGGCAGTAATTGACCCAGTAATGAGGGCAGTTATAACCGAGACGCAGGGTTCCTTGTAGTTGAAATGCGGGCTTCGAGCCTCGCGTTTTACCATTGAGGTGATGCTTGAGAAACGCGAGCTTCCAATTCTGCGTCAAACTTCACGCGAGACGCAGGCTTCGGACTCTGCGTCTTGGTACTGCAATAATGCTAAGACGCGCTTTCACGCTCCGTGTCTTGGTTCTTGCAGTGATGTTGAGACGCGGGTTTCAACCCTCGCGTCTTGGTACTATGCTGGTGGCAATGATTAGCCTTGCGTTTGGAGTTTGGATTCTGCTTTTAGATGACTTATTTTTAGTAATTTAGACAGCCTACATTGTTGTAGCTCCTTTGATCTTCACTCTGGTGGGAACATCCTCACTATAATGACCAATAATGGAATGGAGCTAGGTATCTTGCAAGGAGCAGTGCCCTCCTCTTCTGCGAGAGGTATCTCAATCTTACAATACGCAGATGACACATTAGTCTTTGTAAGAAATGATTTAGAGGAGGCTTTGACCCTCAAATGTATTCTCTCTTGCTTTGAACAATGGTCAGGACTGAGGATGAACTTCCACAAGAGTTCCCTACTTCCATTGGGAAGGCATTCTCAGATGACCACCATCCCGGCCTATGTTTTTAACATATGGAGGAGTCTTACCCCATCCGTCCCCTCTTAGGAAGGGGAGGCCTAAGAGAATGATTGGCTTCTTCTAATAGATTTTTTTTTTTTTTTTTTGGGGGGGGGGGGGGGGGGGGTGGGGGGGGGGGCGCTTAAGTCCAAACGTGTTTCCACCTTCTGGAAAGGTATATCAAAAACGTGAATTTTTACATTCACTCACCTCATGCACCCTTGGGAATGGAAAAATGTGAATTCTAGAAGGACAAGAGGTGCACAGATACCCCATTCTAATACTGATTCCCTAGCTCTATGCAATGGCAGAAAATAAGTTTGTTGTTGTGATTGATTACTGGCAAAACGGACAGTGTCGCTCTCGTATTGAAGTGCCTCACACAGTCGATGGTTGTTGAGCTTCAAGATCTTTTCAGGTTGTGAATGACTCTAGAACTTTTTATGTCTCAAGGGCTAGACAAAAGGACCTGGCAAGGAGATCCATCAGGGGAATTTTCTGTGGCTTCGGCTTACAAATTTCTTAACAACGGGGAACCAGGATGTCAGGGTCTAAAGTGATTTGGAAGACTCCTCGCCATCTAAGGTGAAGGCTTTCATATGGTTGATGGCTAATGATGCCATATTAATAAGGAAAATCCTCATCAGACGCCACTGTCCTATAGACTTTTTGTGTGTTCAGTGTCAGAGGGAGAATGGAACATTTATTTTTGCAGCGTCCATTCAATCAGTGTATTTGGGGGTGATTTTGGATGTGTTTGGCATTAGAACTAATTCCATACGGCTAAGAGGTTGTTGTGGTAGAGTGATTATATAACACATCACGATGAGATCACTTATGACCTGGGACATGATTGTGGCTGGCACATTGTGGTGTATTTGACTTGGTAGGAACAATCGATACTTTTGTTTAGTAGGCGATGATCGTAGACATATTATACATCACATTTGTACTCTTGTTTCCTCAAGTGCAGGTACACTAGGGGCCAAAAAAAGATGTGATGGATCCACTCTTCCAAGCTGAGCAAGCACGGGACGCCTCGTGACATGGATGATAGACTCTACTCTGGTAAACGAATTTGGGACCTTTAGGACCTATATTTTATGTTTTCCTGCTTGTTTTGAGGTGTGAGATTTGTCCTCTATGGGGAAATTTTCTGTATTTGCTTTCTGAGCAATCATGCTGACCGTGTGACCTTTGATGATGTAATCCCGTGAGGAGATATTCTGTGGTTGTTTTTTAAGCTGTCTGTCCGTGTGCGACTTTTGGGGACATGTTTCTTGCTTTGTTTTAGTTTCATTATATTTTCATCAATGAAGCGGGGTGGACTTCCCGCTTTTTACTGAAAAAAAGCATCTCAGATTCAAGCAAGGTGCGGTCATCTTGAGCCACTCATTGCCGATGACAACTATCCTCATACAGGAAGTAGAAGTCTTTTGGCCGCCTTTCAGCAACGCACTGTACAAGTGTTCTGATAGAATTCATACTCTAGTTGTAAATCAATTGAACTATTGAAACTAGCAGCTTATTTCTATTCTTTTATATATACCTAAGTATATTATTTTTTAAAGCAACGGTTATTCCACTCTTTTATCTTAAAAAAAAAAAAAAAAAACTCAGAATGACCTCTTTTTCCTTATGGCAAAAATCATGTCTTATAGCTAAAGTTTATTGAGTTAATATAATTTTGGTCTAACGTAGAAATAGTGGAGGAAACATGAGGATAAATATGTGTGTTTTGAGATCCTACCTCTCTCCCGTATCTGCATTGTCAGCATGTTTGTGTGAGGTTGATCTATAGGATTGTTATGTTCCCTGTGTGACACAACTTTTCTTGTATATTCTCCTTTTTCTTTTTCTTGTTTTATCTTGTTGGATTGTTGTTCTATGTTTCATTAAGACCTTATTAATGAAGTTTGGAGGATTTGTCCTACCGTTTTGCCTCATAAAAGTGTGCCTGGTTAAGTATTGTGCATATTTATAATGCGCTGTAGGGATAGGTAAATCGACTTTCTGTAGCTTCTCTGATACTGTATTTTCTTTTGTTAGCAAACCACCGCACACCGAGATTCAACTGATAGTGTATTGCAATAACAAGTCTCCTAATGCACTTTCGTGAGTTTATATTGTTCCATTTTCTACTTTTTAATGAAACAAGAGTAGTCATATGATATTTTTGCTTTCAATAAACATCTTTTCTTTACCTTCCTATAAATGTACTATTTGCTCACATCTCCCCAAAGCAACAAATACATATGGACCTTTATTTCGCTATAAGCATCCCAAAAAAATAAAACCCAAAAAAAAAAAAGATGAAAACAAACCACCAAAAGATGCCCATCTTTAAGGGAGAGTGACTTCTCATATAATTAAATTAATAATACATACATACATACATACATACATGCTGATCGGTCACATATATTGCATATATATTGTCACATTACCATGTTTTTCATCTAATAAATGCTATTAATAAGTCTTATTCTTCTTTGTTGAATGTAGGCCCATTGTTAAGGGAAAGGAAAGAGAAACGAGCCCAAAAGGCCATCAAATTCTAATTTAATTCAGAATAAATTCGAAATCTAGAAATCAGGGCAGATCTTGGCAAATCAGAGAGGTTGAAAACCGGTTGAAATGAATCTCCCAAATCAAGCAGTTGAAGCGAACAATCAAAGGCTATTTCGTCAAATCCTGGAGAAGAAATGAGAAAACTAGCAGAAGATATAGGAGAATCACCAAACCAGGAACCTCCCCCATTTAGATGTGGCCATCTGGCCACACCAGAGCCTACGGAAATGCGGCCCTAGCCGCGTTTCCGCAGCTTTGTTAGGGTTGTTGGGGGAGCGTTTGCTCCTCTAATCTTCCTACGACCTCTCCCCTCTAGTTTTTTCCGATAAATACCATTTTCAAGAGAGAAGAAAGGAGCAAAGACTAGGATTAGAATTTTTGTTTATTCTTTAAGGTTTTAGGCTCTTTGTTAGATAGTATAGAAGTTGTAACTTTATTTTGTAATTTGTAGTTCAGATCAAATACCAGTGAGAGAGAGGAATTGAGTGCTTGTAATCTGAAGATTGAAGTGACAGCAATAAAAGGATCTAGCTTTCACTTCTTTCACTCCAATTCACGGTATGTCCAATTTTATTTACATGCATTATTTTTCATCTTTCATGAGCAGCTAAATCATTTTCTGGGCTCACTAATTGATCTCTTCTATCACATCTCTCTCTCTCTCTCTTGATTAATTTTTATGAAAGCAACACTTTTTGAATCAGAAAGTACCTTAGTTAAATTTCGTTCTTGAAAGCACATGAGGATGTCTTTATTTTAAACTTGGACTTTCAAAGTACAAATCTTTTTAAACTGTTTTTATTCTATACTTGCTTCTTCGCGCTTGATGGTTTAACATTCTCTTTTTAATGATTTGTAACGAAAGGGTTAAGATTTAAATGAAACCATCTTATTTGTTTTACTTGGACATTAAAAGAAACTAAAGGTTTTTTCTTATGAAAAAAGTGATGCACCCAAATGTTCTTGAGATAAGTACATAGTTGAGTAGAAAATAGTGAGCTCAGATCTTCTTTTTCTTATATTAAAAATAACAAATCACTTTTCAAAGCTTTTTAAATCACCTTTTCCAAAGCCTTTTCCAAATTTGCAATTTTTCTTTTAATCATTTCCATCTCTCCATTCTCTTTTCAACTAAAAAAGTTGCACCATTCTTAGCTTTCTAAACAAAACACCAAAAAGCTTTCATCGCATTCCTCCTCGTGGATACGACCCGTTAGCCCAAAGCTACACGATAATTCTCTCTTTTCACTTTGATTCTGCAGTCAAATTTTGGCACCGTTGCCGGGGAGAACGGTGTGTTTGTTTTTTAACACGTTTGGTGTCTTGTTTCAGGGACGTCAAGATTCAAATTTAGCACTCAAGCTTTGCAAGAGAAGACTTGGTATTCTGTGCCCCTACTCTCGAAAGTAGGAAACAGAATTTCAAGCAATTGCAGCACAAGTTTGAAATTTTTGTTACACTACTAAAACTCTTTTTTGTAGGACATATTGCTTGCAAAAATTAAGTTTTTGTGCGTTATTATTCTTGCTATATCTGCTATTCACAATCCCTCTTTTAATCAAACAGTAATTTGAGTGAATGTTAATTGCTTAAAAACATTTAGACTTGCATTGTAGGTATTTGTCTAATTACGTTTATTTTACAATTACTGTTGAAGATAGCTGGGGACAAGGTACGTATGCATAGCATATAGTTTAGGAAACATTCTTGGATGATATTTGCTTTTGAATGTTACTTTCCTATATCTTGCACACTTTGCACAATAAATTCTAAGGGCAAAAATCAAATCAAGATAAGGTGGGGAAGTCATTACCCTTCCTTAGCCCACAAACCATCTCCAAGCACGCACAGCCTAAGCCTAATTTAAAATCTGATAGACGTTGGCCTTAGGGACATCTTGAACTTATTAGGAGATTATCCTAAGGGGGAAGGTGTTAGAATTTGACTCCTGCCAAATCAGTGTCTAGGAAAGGGATTGAGGGGCGAAACCCCAAAGGCTGGTGTTTTGGCTTAATTAGGCCCGTCGCTTTTGCGCGGATACCTCCCACCAATCTTGCCCTGACCTGGCTGATTACCTTGTGGTCAAAGTCTGCATTATACCTCCTGTGGACAATCGACCAGTTAGGAGTTGTCTAGGTCAAGGTTACCTTAGACTAGGCATTGGTTGTTTACTTTTGCTGACTATTGGTAAACTTGCTTGTGATTGTGTTTGTGTATGCAAGTGTGGTCAAGAGACCCTAATTCATCTAGGTTACTAGAAACACATCACCACCCAATTTCGAACCAAGATAAATTTGGTTATGTCTCAACCGACATCTTTGCAGGATAGGTTCTATCCCATTAGAACCTCACTTCCATTCTGCATCCAACTTCCATCGGTTGGTGAACACAACTTTGAGCTTAAGTGACAATTCATCAACACACTCCTTAAGTTCCATGGCTTAGACTCCGAAGATGCTTATTTCTTCATAAAAGAATTTGAAAAGTATGCTTAATGATGAAAATCTCACACCGTGCAGATGATGCTATTAGGTTGAGATTTGTCCCTTTTGCTCTTAAGGACTTAGCCAAGAAATGGCTATACAGCTTAGCGGCTAGTTCTATCACATCCTGGGATGGTTTTATCAAGGCCTTCTTGAAGAAATTCTATCCAAATCATAAAATCGCTCTCGTTAGGAAAAATATCATGCAGTTTAAGTAAGAACCTAGTGAACCGTTTTGGAGGTACTTTGAAAGCTTCAAAGACCTCCTGTCCAATGTCTTCATCATGGAATAGAGAAATGACGACAATGCCAAATTCTTTATGACGGTTTAGACTACTCAACCAAGACCCTCTTAGAAAGCATGTGGCAAGGGAGATTCTTGCAGAAGGATGAGAATGAAGGATGGGATTTATATGAGAATCTAGCTGAAAATACCATCCAATGGGAACCAACTAGTGAAAACTCTAGGAATTTGAACTCCATCTCTTCAAAAGGAGGTCTCCATTCAATTGAATCATCCATAGCTAATGAGGTAAAGTTAGCTAACCTAGCGAGAAGACTAGATGCTTTAGAAACTAAGGAACCAAGTCTAGTCAATCAAGTCAGCCTAAACCAATTCCCAACTCCGGGCTGTACATACTGTCAAGCCATAAATCATGTGTTTGAGGAGTGTCCTGTGTTTCAAGCTCAGCAACAATATCCTGAACTGATGAATGCGGCCTTTTCAAGGCCAAACAATGATTCTTACGCACCAACGTATAATCCTGGCTGGAGAAATCACTCAAATTTCTCATGGAGCCAATACAACAATGACCACCCACGGTTAAACCATGCTAGCCACTTTAATCATTCCAATAATTCTTCCAATTATCAACCCAACTTTTCTAATCACCATCATAACTCTCCCAACCATCCACCCAAATTTTCAAATTATCAACAAAACTTTCTCAACCAAACTCCACAATCTTCATTCAAGAATCCTCAGCATGAAAAGAGAATGACTGACTTTGAAAGAAACATGGAAAGGTACATCAAGAATCAAGATTCCCTCATGCAAACAATACAGAGGCTAGAGGTTCAAATGAGGCAATTAGCCAATCCACAGTGTAATACCCATAGTTAGTAATACAGTATTTTATTTTCCTAAAGTATTTATTCTGCTCTACTAATTATTTTATTAAGATTATCAATTTAAAGTAATTTATTACTACTTCTTGTAATTATTATTATTATTATTATTATTATCCTTATTGTTGTACTTGTTTTTGTTATTACTATTACCTTATTATTATTATCATTATTCTTATTATTATTACTACCTTTATTATTTCCTATTATTTTCCCTATTTCCCTTACCCATGAGCCTATGATCCCATTATCATTAGATCCATACCCAATAACCCACTATCTTTCTTCCCTATTTCCTACTCCACACCCTCAAACCCAATACCCGTTATCATATGCCCATTTCAAACTCGAATATCCAATACCCATGATCTAAACCCAAAACCCATTATCTCCATATCTAAATCCTAACAACCCAAATCCAAATCTAATCCTAATCCTAACCACCCTGGTATTATCTTAATCATAACAAATCTAATCCCTACCCTATCTAAATCCTATCTACTAAATCCAAAATCCTAACCAAATCCTTATGTCCTAAAACCATAATCTCAACAAATCCTATATCCCAACCTAATCTCATATCTTATCAGACCCAATTCTAGATTCAAATCCTAACAAATTAATCCTCTCTAATCTTAAGCTTAACCTAATCTTAATCTTCTCTTTCCTTCCACATCCAGCCGCAACACCTGCAGCATTGCCTTCTCATTCTCTGGTGTTAGGTGCCCAGGTCGAGATGAGCCCTTTTCAGATGAAGCTATCGCATTGATGAGGAGAAAGATCCTGCGGCGGGATGTTGAGATTGAAGTTAAAATAGTTGATAGGGCTGGCACTTTCCTGGGTTCCCTATGGGAGTCTAAGACAGCATGACGATGATCCTCCTTGAAGCTGGATTAGCAAAGCTCCAAACTTCCTTTGGTTCAGATAGATCCCAGATGTCCACCTCCTTGCACGGGCTGAACTATTTGCAAAACAGAAGAGACTGAAAGCATGGGAGAACTATATTGAAGGCCAGGAAGTTGCTAATGGATCTACAGCCGAGTTCCATGCCTCAACCATGGAATCTCCTCTAGATCAAGACCTCCCAACTGCAACAAGGCCTGAGTTTCCTTCCTCCTTGCACATCTCCGGCAGCCGTAGCTCCTCCAGCTGCCCCTGCGCGAGCACCACGCCGAGCGCCCCCGGCCGCCTCCCTTGCAGACCAGCACGGCAGGCAGCAACAGCAGCAGCACCACCAGTAGGGCGCATCAGCCCCTGTTGGCCCGATCCTCTCTCTCCGGCGATCTCCGACGAGCCTTCGACCTCTCCGGCGAACCCGCACATGGCCGAGCCTCTCCCTTGCTGTGAGTGTTTCTTCTCCTTCTCTGTTAAATATGTTACATTAAGTGTTGGATAGGGTGTTGATGTTAATGTACCTTATGTAGTTATAAAATATATTGGTGTTAGTTTAATGTGTGTTCTCATTTTGTGTGTTGTGCTAACATGCCCGTGTGGGTGATGCCATGGTCATATATATAACTTTTTGTTTCTCCAAGGCCTCTTTCTTCTTTCTTCAACTCTGAATAAAAGTTAAATTTATTAGGAGCAGTCTAATTTCTAATTAATATTGTAACTTTCATCTGTAAGGTTCCATCTAGTGTTATAAGTTGAAGTACTTGATGGAGGTCTAGCGAGTAAGATTCTTAGACCTAGACTCTCAGACCATTAGACATAAACATTTCAATATTTAGGCAAAGTTCATGTTAATGAAATTAAATGTGGTTATATCTACCATACTCTGAATTCGTCTCCTTTGTGCCATGTTCCACCCCAGCCATTTTTCCTTTAATTCATCTTGTTTCTTTATACAATTTATACTTGTTCCTCCTGTGCCATAGATATGTGTGATAGTGAAATTCAGTAGCAGGTTATAGGACCATTAGTCGACTTGCCCATGGTGTTAGTCGACTAATATACTTATTAGTCGACTAACTATAGCCCATTGTCGACTAGGCTTCCTTTTAGAATAGTGTTGGACTTTCTGTTTGTCGACTGTAATCAACCTTAGTCGACTACCCCTCTCCTATAGTCGACCAGTAACCCTTCCCTAGTCGACTTGTCCTTTTCTTGTAGTCGACTAATAGCACGAATTAGTCGACTTATCATAACTATAGTCGACTAGTTGGATGTCCTGGAAGTTGGGTACTCTCTGTTGCTGACCTATATTCCCTGTTAGTCGACTAGTCTTCCTAGTTAGTCGACTTGCCCCTTGTATAGTCGACTTATTACACCTATTAGTCGACTAATCCTCCCCCTAGTCGACTTTCTTATCTCCCTTAGTCGACTAACCTTGGCCTGACTACTGTTTTTAGCTTCTTATTGGATGGAGACTTTACCTTGAGTTATGTTATTGACTATAGATAGATGACTATGATTCCGAGGAATAGATATTGGTTGTATTTGACTTGACATGATAGATCTTAGAAACTTGCATCCGATATTTTGCTGAGTTTTGGGATCGTATGTTTGACTGTGATAGAAGTAAGAGTTTGAGACGACTTTGAGAATATTAGTTGCTTCATAATGTTGCCTAGATTATTTTATTCATGACAGTTGGTTATTGTTCACCCTGGATATCTTGATTCACTTGAGGAACTTGACTGACTATGTTTTGTATCTACCTGATAACTATCTTGTCCATGTTACTTAATTGCTGAAAAAATATTATTACACGGTAACAACACCCGCATGTTTACTTGTTATATATTCCTGTTTTACCGGTATCCTGTTCCTTGATATTTTATACTTCAGTTATACCGGCACCCTGACTTTCACATGTCGATATTGCTACCGTGACTACCACTGAGTTATCCCAGGAATTAAATAACATGCACATTAAATAATCTTGATAAACTAAAACATGATAACGAACTACTTACACTGGGATTGGGGAGATTGATGGAGGAGACAGCGTCCGTATTTTGGGTGGACCTAGGATTTAGGTTGCGCAGCCGAAAGAGGGTTCCACTGCAGGGTTCCCGTGGGGTGACTGACACCCCGTCCTGTTTCCTGTTCCTGATATACATGTTATACATGTACCTGTTCCTATTTACATGTTCCTCACTACCTTGCGGTTGGTCCTGGTTCAGCGCCAGGAGTCTGGGCCGTGGTCCCGAGTATGCACGGGACCCACCTAAAGTATGGACAATGTCTCCAACCGATCAGTTTCAATAACTGAGGACATCGATTGGCATGTGTGGTAGGCGTAGTATGAGATGCGTCTATTACATGTGACAATTAGTGTTTGCTGACATAATTAATAATAAACTGTTGATGTATTGTGACTGACCGTAATCACCTGATTGTATATCTATATATATCTTTATGATAGACACATGATTGTAACCAGGACCAGATTATGTACTAGGTTAGTGACATTACTAGAATATACACCTAGACATCTGTTGTTTGTTACAGTTGTTTTACTTGTCTTGTACCTGTACTCTTATTCATGCTATTGTTATTCAGTTGCATATGTATCATGTTATTTGATTATTTTGTATCTGCAGTTATTCTTGTTATTGCTTTATGCACCTTGTTTATATGCACGAGCTCTCCCCTTTACACACACACTCACTAGGTCGCTTTCTGACGACCCTGAATTTGCACGTCCAGATATTGGACTCTTGTTCTTTGGTGCAGATGTACGATGAGACTGTACGACTTGCGAGGAACTGGACTCTCTCTCTCCCTTTTTGGATTCTGGTATTCTTTCCTTTCTTTATTCCTGCTATTATTCTTTGATTCTTGTATATCACCCTTGGCTTCTATTCTGTTCCTTATTTCATTCCAGATCATGTGTAGTCTTTATATGTATTATTGCAGTGATCCTTGATTAATATGGTTTAGATTTATAGCTTGTTCAGGTTACTTTAGGCTTAGCGCGTATGCATGAGGTATTTTCCTTGCGTATATGCGTCGCCGACTCGTGTCGCGTCTCCGCTCCAGCGTATTTTGGGAAGCGGGGCGTGACAGGGTTAATTTTAGTATCTGAGCGTCAGGTTTCGACATAAAACAGACTTGATTCTTACCGATAACTTGAACGAGCTATAATTACACTGCAATATACATATAATATCCATATGATGATATTGACTCCATCTGGAATTGATCATTCTCTCTTTTGGAATCCATCTCTTGAAATTTTTTTGATATCCCTAACTCTAACTCTTTTTCTAGAGTAATATGGGTTCCATCTAGATTCCTATCCTCTTTTCAATCCTATTCCCCTGATTTTTCTGATTTTGTCTCCTGAGTTCGACCACTTCATGTTAAAGTCGGTAGCAGAGACCAGAGCACACAGCGTAATTATGGTGAAGTCTTGATGCAGCGAGAAGTGGTGTGGAAGCTTCGTCTTCTTTCTAATTTGATTTTATCATTCCCCGCTTTATCGAAATTTCGAGGACGAAATTTTTGTTAAGGTGGGTAGAATGTAATACCCATAGTTAGTAATACAGTATTTTATTTTCCTAAAGTATTTATTCTGCTCTACTAATTATTTTATTAAGATTATCAATTTAAAGTAATTTATTACTACTTCTTGTAATTATTATTATTATTATTATCCTTGTTGTTGTTCTTGTTTTGTTATTATTATTACCTTATTATTATTATCATTATTCTTATTATTATTACTACCTTTATTATTTCCTATTCTTTTCCCTATTTCCCTTACCCATGAGCCTATGATCCCATTATCATTAGAACCATACCCAATAACCCACTATCTTTCTTCCCTATTTCCTACTCCACACCCTCAAACCCAATACCTATTATCATATGCCCATTTCAAACTCGAATATCCAATACCCATGATCTAAACCCAAAACCCATTATCTCCATATCTAAATCTCAACAACCCAAATTCAAATCTAATCCTAATCCTAACCACCCTGGTATTATCTTAATCATAACAAATCTAATCCCTACCCTATCTAAATCCTATCTACTAAATCCAAAATCCTAACCAAATCGTTATCTCCTAAAACCATAATCTCAACAAATCCTATATCCCAACCTAAGCTCATATCTTATCAGACCCAATTCTAGATTCAAATCCTAACAAATTAATCCTCTCTAATCTTAAGCTTAACCTAATCTTAATCTTCTCTTTCCTTCCACATCCAGCCGCAACACCTACAGCATTGCCTTCTCATTCTCTGGTGTTAGGTGCCCAGGTCGAGATGAGCCCTTTTCAGATGAAGCTATCGCATTGATGAGGAGAAAGATCCTACGGCGGGATGTTGAGATTGAAGTTAAAACAGTTGATAGGGCTGGCACTTTCCTGGGTTCCCTATGGCAGTCTAAGACAGCATGACGATGATCCTCCTTGAAGCTGGATTAGCGAAGCTCCAAACTTCCTTTGGTTCAGATAGGATCCCAGATGTCCACCTCCTTGCACGGGCTGAACTATCTGCAAAACAGAAGAGACTGAAAGCATGGGAGAACTATGTTGAAGGCCAGGAAGTTGCTAATTGATCTACAGCCGAGTTCCATGCCTCAACCACGGAATCTCCTCCAGATCAAGACCTCCCAACTGCAACAAGGCCTGAGTTTCCTTCCTCCTCGCACATCTCCGGCAACCGTAGCTCCTTCAACCGCCCCTGCGCAAGCTCCAGGCCGAGCGCCCCCGGCCGCCTCCCTTGCAGACCAGCACGCCAAGCAGCAGCAGCAGCCGCTGCAGTAGCAGCACCACCAGCAGGGCGCAGCAGCCCCTGTTGGCCTGATCCTCTCTCTCCGGTGATCTCCGACGAGCCTTCGACCTCTCCGGCGAAACGCACAAGGCCGAGCCTCTCCCTTGCTGTGAGTGTTTCTTCTCCTTCTCTGTTAAATATGTTACATTAAGTGTTGGATAGGGTGTTGATGTTAATGTACCTTATGTAGTTATAAAATTTATTGGTGTTAGTTTAATGTGTGTTCTCATTTTGTGTGTTGTGCTAACATGCCCGTGTGGGTGATGCCATGGTCATATATATAACTTTTTGTTTCTCCAAGGCCTCTTTCTACTTTCTTCAACTCTGAATAAAAGTTAAATTTATTAGGAGCAGTCTAATTTCTAATTAATATTGTAACTTTCATCTGTAAGGTTCCATCTAGTGTTATAAGTTGAAGTACTTGATGGAGGTCTAGCGAGTCAGATTCTTAGACCTAGACTCTCAGACCATTAGACATAAACATTTCAATATTTAGGCAAAATTCATGTTAATGAAATTAAATGTGGTTATATCTACCATACTCTGAATCCGTCTCCTTTGTGCCATGTTCCACCCCAGTCATTTTTCCTTTAATTCATCTTGTTTCTTTATACAATTTATACTTGTTCCTCCTGTGCCATAGATATGTGTGATAGTGAAATTCAGTAGCAGGTTATAGGACCATTAGTCGACTTGCCCATGGTGTTAGTCGACTAATATACTTATTAGTCGACTAACTATAGCCCATAGTCGACTAGGCTTCCTTTTAGAATAGTGTTGGACTTTCTGTTTGTCGACTGTAATCAACCTTAGTCGACTACCCCTCTCCTATAGTCGACCAGTAACCCTTCCCTAGTCGACTTGTCCTTTTCTTGTAGTCGACTAATAGCACGAATTAGTCGACTTATCATAACTATAGTCGACTAGTTGGATGTCCTGGAAGTTGGGTACTCTCTGTTGCTGACCTATATTCCCTGTTAGTCGACTAGTCTTCCTAGTTAGTCGACGTGCCCCTTGTATAGTCGACTTATTACACCTGTTAGTCGACTAATCCTCCCCCTTGTCGACTTTCTTATCTCCCTTAGTCGACTAACCTTGGCCTGACTGCTGTTTTTAGCTTCTTATTGGATGGAGACTTTACCTTGAGTTATGTTATTGACTATAGATAGATGACTATGATTCCGAGGAATAGATATTGGTTGTATTTGACTTGACTTGATAGATCTTAGAAACTTGTATCCGATATGTTGCTGAGTTTTGGGATCGTATGTTTGACTGTGATAGAAGTAAGAGTTTGAGACGACTTTGAGAATATTAGTTGCTTCATAATGTTGCCTGGATTATTTTATTCATGACAGTTGGTTATTGTTCACCCTGGATATCTTGATTCACTTGAGGAACTTGACTGACTATGTTTTGTATCTACCTGATAACTATCTTGTCCATGTTACTTAATTGGTGGGAAAATATTATTACACGGTAACAACACCCGCATGTTTACTTGTTATATATTCCTGTTTTACCGGTATCCTGTTCCTTGATATTTTATACTCCAGTTATACCGGCACCCTGACTTTCACATGTCGATATTGCTACCGTGACTACCACCGAGTTATCCCAGGAATTAAATAACATGCACATTAAATAATCTTGATAAACTAAAACATGATAACGAACTACTTACACTGGGATTGGGGAGATTGATGGAGGAGACAGCGCCCGTATTTTGGGTGGACCTAGGATTTAGGTTGCGTAGCCGAAAGAGGGTTCCACTGCAGGGTTCCTGTGGGGTGACTGACACCCCGTCCTGTTTCCTGTTCCTGATATACATGTTATACATGTACCTGTTCCTGTTTACATGTTCCTGACTACCTTGCGGTAGGTCCTGGTTCAGCGCCAGGAGTCTGGGCCGTGGTCCCGGGTATGCACGGGACCCACCTAAAGCATGGACAATGTCTCCAACCGATCAGTTTCAATAACTGAGGACATCGATTGGCATGTGTGGTAGGCGTAGTATGGGATGCGTCTATTACATGTGACAATTGGTGTTCGCTGACATAATTAATAATAAACTGTTGATGTATTGTGACTGACTGTAATCACCTGATTGTATATCTATATATATCTTTATGATAGACACATGATTATAACCAGGACCAGATTATGTACTAGGTTAGTGACATTACTAGGATATTCACCTAGACATCTGTTGTTTGTTCAGTTGTTTCACTTGTCTTGTACCTGTACTCTTATTCATGCTATTGTTATTCAGTTGCATATGTATCATGTTATTTGATTATTTTATATCTGCAGTTATTCATGTTATTGCTTTATGCACCTTGTTTATATGCACGAGCTCTCCCCTTTACACACACACTCACTAGGTCGCTTTCTGACGATCCTGGATTTGCACGTCCAGATATTGGACGCTTGTTCTTTGGTGCAGATGTATGATGAGACTGTATGACTTGCGAGGAACTGGACTCTCTCTCTTTTTGGATTCTGATATTCTTTCCTTTCTTTATTTCTGCTATTATTCTTTGATTCTTGTATGTCACCCTTGGCTTCTATTCTGTTCCTTATTTCATTCCAGATCATGTGTAGTCTTTATATGTATTATTGCAGTGATCCTTGATTAATATGGTTTAGATTTATAACTTGTTCAGGTTACTTTAGGTTTAGCGCGTATACGTGAGGTATTTTCCTTGCGTATATGCGTCGCCGACTCGTGTCGCGTCTCCGCTCCAGCGTATTTTGGGAAGCGGGGCGTGATAGGGTTAATTTTGGTATCAGAGCGTCAGGTTTCGACATAAAACGGACTTGATTCTTACCGATAATTTGAACGAGCTATAATTACACTGCAATATACATATAATATCCATATGATGATATTGACTCCATCTGGAATTGATCGTTCTCTCTTTTGGAATCCATCTCTTGAAATTTTTTTGATATCCCTAACTCCAACACTTTTTCTAGAGTAATATGGGTTCCATCTGGATTCCTATCCTCTTTTCAATCCTATTCCCCTGATTTTCCTAATTTTGTCTCCTGAGTTCGACCACTTCATGTTAAAGTCGGTTGCAGAGACCAGAGCACGCAGCGGAATTGTGGTGAAGTCTTGATGCAGCGAGAAGTGGTGTGGAAGCTTCGTCTTCTTTCTAATTTGATTTTATCATTCCCCGCTTTATCGAAATTTCGAGGACGAAATTTTTGTTAAGGTGGATAGAATGTAATACCCATAGTTAGTAATACAGAATTTTATTTTCCTAAAGTATTTATTCTGCTCTACTAATTATTTTATTAAGATTATCAATTTAAAGTAATTTATTACTACTTCTTGTAATTATTATTATTATTATCCTTGTTGTTGTTCTTGTTTTTGTTATTATTATTACCTTATTAATATTATCATTATTCTTATTATTATTACTACCTTTATTATTTCCTATTCTTTTCCCTATTTCCCTTACCCATGAGCTATGATCCCATTATCATTAGATCCATATCCAATAACCCACTATCTTTCTTCCCTATTTCCTACTCCACACCCTCAAACCCAATACCCGTTATCATATGCCCATTTCAAACTCGAATATCCAATACCCATGATCTAAACCCAAAACCCATTATCTCCATATCTAAATCCCAACAACCCAAATTCAAATCTAATCCTAATCCTAACCACCCTGGTATTATCTTAATCATAACAAATCTAATCCCTACCCTATCTAAATCCTATCTACTAAATCCAAAATCATAACCAAATCCTTATCTCCTAAAACCATAATCTCAACAAATCCTATATCCCAACCTAATCTCATATCTTATCAGACCCAATTCTAGATTCAAATCCTAACAAATTAATCCTCTCTAATCTTAAGCTTAACCTAATCTTAATCTTCTCTTTCCTTCCACATCCAGCCGCAACACCTGCAGAATTGCCTTCTCATTCTCTGGTGTTAGGTACCTAGGTCGAGATGAGCCCTTTTCAGATGAAGCTATCGCATTGATGAGGAGAAAGATCCTGCGGAGGGATGTTGAGATTGAAGTTGAAACAGTTGATAGGGCTGGCACTTTCCTGGGTTCCCTATGGGAGTCTAAGACAGCATCACGATGATCCTCCTTGAAGCTGGATTAGCGAAGCTCCAAACTTCCTTTGGTTCAGATAGGATCCCAGATGTCCACCTCCTTGCACGGGCTAAACTATCTGCAAAATAGAAGAGACTGAAAGCATGGGAGAACTATGTTGAAGGCCAGGAAGTTGCTAATGGATCTACAGTCGAGTTTCATGCCTCAACCATGGAATCTCCTCCAGATCAAGACCTCCCAACTGCAACAAGGCCTGAGTTTCCTTCCTCCTTGCACATCTCCGGCAGCCGTAGCTCCTCCAGCCGCCCCTACGCGAGCACCAGGCCGAGCGCCCCCGGCCGCCTCCCTTGCAAACCAGCACGCCAGGCAGCAGCAGCAGCACCAGCAGGGCGCAACAGCCCCTGTTGGCCCGATCCTCTCTCTCCGGCGATCTCCGACGAGCCTTCGACCTCTCAGCGAACCCGCACAAGGCCAAGCCTCTCCCTTGCTATGTGTGTTTCTTCTTCTTCTCTGTTAAATATGTTACATTAAGTGTTGGATAGGGTGTTGATGTTAATGTACCTTATGTAGTTATAAAATATATTGGTGTTAGTTTAATGTGTGTTCTCATTTTGTGTGTTGTGCTAACATGCCCGTGTGGGTGATGCCATGGTCATATATATAACTTTTTGTTTCTCCAAGGCCTCTTTCTACTTTCTTCAACTCTGAATAAAAGTTAAATTTATTAGGAGCAGTCTAATTTCTAATTAATATTGTAACTTTCATCTGTAAGGTTCCATCTAGTGTTATAAGTTGAAGTACTTGATGGAGGTCTAGCGAGTCAGATTCTTAGACCTAGACTCTCAGACCATTAGACATAAACATTTCAATATTTAGGCAAAGTTCATGTTAATGAAATTAAATGTGGTTATATCTACCATACTCTGAATCCGTCTCCTTTGTACCATGTTCCACCCCAGCCGTTTTTCCTTTAATTCATCTTGTTTCTTTATACAATTTATACTTGTTCCTCCTGTGCCATAGATATGTGTGATAGTGAAATTCAGTAGCAGGTTATAGGACCATTAGTCGACTTGCCCATGGTGTTAGTCGACTAATATACTTATTAGTCGACTAACTATAGCCCATAGTCGACTAGGCTTCCTTTTAAAATAGTGTTGGACTTTCTGTTTGTCGACTGTAATCAACCATAGTCGACTACCCCTCTCTTATAGTCGACCAGTAACCCTTCCCTAGTCGACTTGTCCTTTTCTTGTAGTCGACTAATAGCACGAATTAGTCGACTTATCATAACTATAGTCGACTAGTTGGATGTCCTGGAAGTTGGGTACTCTCTGTTGCTGACCTATATTCCCTGTTAGTCGACTAGTCTTCCTAGTTAGTCGACTTGCCCCTTGTATAGTCGACTTATTACACCTGTTAGTCGACTAATCCTCCCCCTAGTCGACTTTCTTATCTCCCTTAGTCGACTAACCTTTGCTGACTGCTGTTTTTAGCTTCTTATTGGATGGAGACTTTACCTTGAGTTATGTTATTGACTATAGATAGATGACTATGATTCTGAGGAATAGATATTGGTTGTATTTGACTTGACTTGATAGATCTTGGAAACTTGTATCCGATATATTGCTGAGTTTTGGGATCGTATGTTTGACTGTGATAGAAGTAAGAGTTTGAGACGACTTTGAGAATATTAGTTGCTTCATAATGTTGCCTGGATTATTTTATTCATGACAGTTGGTTATTGTTCACCCTGGATATCTTGATTCACTTGAGGAACTTGACTGACTATGTTTTGTATCTACCTGATAACTATCTTGTTCATGTTACTTAATTGCTGGGAAAATATTATTACATGGTAACAACACCCGCATGTTTACTTGTTATATATTCCTGTTTTACCGGTATCCTGTTCCTTGATATTTTATACTCCTGTTATACCGGCACCCTGACTTTCACATGTCGATATTGCTACTGTGACTACCACCGAGTTATCCCAGGAATTAAATAACATGCACATTAAATAATCTTGATAAACTAAAACATGATAACGAACTACTTACACTGGGATTGGGGAGATTGATGGAGGAGACAGCTTCCATATTTTGGGTGGACCTAGGATTTAGGTTGCGCAGCCGAAAGAGGGTTCCACTGCAGGATTCCCGTGGGGTGATTGACACCCCGTCCTGTTTCCTGTTCCTGATATACATGTTATACATGTACCTGTTCCTGTTTACATGTTCTTGACTTTCTTGCGGTAAGTCCTGGTTCAGCGCCAGGAGTCTGAGCCGTGGTCCCGAGTATGCACGGGACCCACCTAAAGCATGAACAATGTCTCCAACCGATCAGTTTCAATAACTGAGGACATCGATTGGCATGTGTGGTAGGCATAGTATGGGATGCGTCTATTACATGTGACAATTGGTGTTCGCTGACATAGTTAATAATAAACTGTTGATGTATTGTGACTGACTGTAATCACCTGATTGTATATCTATATATATCTTTATGATAGACACATGATTGTAACCAGGACCAGATTATGTACTAGGTTAGTGACATTACTAGGATATACACCTAGACTTCTGTTGTTTGTTACAGTTGTTTTACTTGTCTTGTACCTGTACTCTTATTCATGCTATTGTTATTCAGTTGCATATGTATCATATTATTTGATTATTTTATATCTGCAGTTATTCTTGTTATTGCTTTATGCACCTTGTTTATATGCACGAGCTCTCCAATTTACACACACACTCACTAGGTCGCTTTCTGACGACCCTGAATTTGCACGTCCAGATATTGGACGCTTGTTCTTTGGTGCAGATGTACGATGAGACTGTACGACTTGCGAGGAACTGGACTCTCTCTCTCTCTCTTTTTGGATTCTGGTATTCTTTCCTTTCTTTATTCCTGCTATTATTCTTTGATTCTTGTATATCACCCTTGGCTTCTATTTTGTTCCTTATTTCATTCCAGATCATGTGTAGTCTTTATATGTATTATTGCAGTGATCCTTGATTAATATGGTTTAGATTTATAGCTTGTTTAGGTTACTTTAGGCTTAGCGCGTATACGTGAGGTATTTTCCTTGCGTATATGCGTCGCCGACTCGTGTCGCGTCTCCGCTCCAGCGTATTTTGGGAAGCAGGGCGTGACACACAGAATGAGAGGCAAAAGGGTACCTTACCCAGTCAACCAATAATGAATCCTAGGAATTCTCAACAAGCTCATTTGGCTGAGGATCAATCATTGAATCAATGTAATGTTGTTCATACATTGAGATCAGGAAAGAAAGTTGATAATCAAGTGTCAACACCATCCAATCCATTCAACACAATCACACTCGAGCATCCACCTCATATAGTCCTAATCCTTCAAAATCTGACAAATCTGAAACAGATAAGTCAACCAGTCAGGTGTACAAGCCTATAGTACCATTTCCTAATAGGCTGAAGAGCAACAAGCAGAATCCACACATGGATAAGATAATTGAGATCTTCAACCAAGTGAAGATAAATGTGCCACTTCTTGATGCCATCCAACAAGTCCCATCCTATGCAAAATTTCTTAAGGACATGTGCACCAAGAAGAGAAAAACTAATGTACCTAAGAATGTCTTCTTAGCCACTAATATTAGTGAGCTGCTGTTGGGTCCGATCCCTATCAAGTATAAGGATCCGGGTTGTCCCACCATTGCCTGCACTATAGGACAAGCCGAGATTTGTCACGCACTTCTTGACTTGGAGCGAGTATCAACCTGCTTCCATTCTCAGTTTATCAATAACTCGGGTTGGACGATCTTAGTCCAACTCGAGTCACAATCCAACTGGCTAACCATTCTGTGAAAGTTTCAAAGGGAGAAATTAATGATGTCCTTATCCAGGTTAGGGAGTTTATCTACCCAGTTGATTTCATAGTTCTCGAGACACAAACTGTGTCCAATCCTAGGGCTCAAACTCCTGTTATCCTAGGACGCCTATTCCTTACTACTGCCAATGCTATTATTAATTGTAGGAATGGGTCTATGAGATTAACCTTTGGAGACATGACTAGAGAAGTCAATGTCTTCAACCTAGAAAAGCAACCTCGTAAGATAAGAGACCAAACATTTGAGGTAAACTTTGTTGAAAATAATTGTGATGAAGAAAGTAAAGGTATAGAGAATGAGTCTCTATTTCTTGACAAATTATTTCAGAATGAATGTGATTATCTTAATGATAAGGTATATGTCAGAGATCTTAATTTTAGAATCCCCTTTAAAAAAAGGAAATTTGATTTGAATATTTTCACTTTCACTGAGTCAACCAATAATATATCACATGAGAATATAATTCAAGAACCTCCAATTGACATACTCTTTGAAAACCTCTTCGAAGAAGAACTCATGTGTTTGGATGAACCAACTAAGGATATTTTGATTAATTACACATCTCCAGGGAAAAGTGTTGACCTAAGCTTTGAGGAGATATATGGAACTGAGTTAGAATTCCTGGGCATTCATAATGAGAAAGTTCCAACTGAGAAGTGTGGTGGAGATCAATTGTAAATACTAAATGTAGAAATATGAGGAAGAAAAACCTAAAGAAAGTGAGACTGGGGAGGAAGAGAGCTAAAATGACAAAAAACTTGGCCTCCCCACTATACCCTATAAAGAGGACCCATTGGAATGATGGGAAGGGAGGTAGAGGGATGAGACCGAAAAAGATCTAGGTGTGGGAGAAACTTGATGTTGTACATATTTTTTGTATAATATATGTACTTCTTTTACATTTCATTTCATGCATCTATACATTTCTTTGGGGACAATGCATGAGATAAGTGTGGGGGAGGGCTCTAACATGACTAATATAAAAACTAAAAAAATACATATATATATATTTATAAAAAAAACTTTTTGAAAGGTAAGAAAAATATTTTGATATATTTTTTTGTAAGAAATTACGTCAATTTTAAGATATAGGAAAATCATAATTAGGATTTCTCACACTTGGTCAAAATAAGATGACTTGTTTGATTTTTAGGTTAGGAAGAAAATTTGTAAAAGTAATTTAGTCTTGATCTTTATCTTAATGAAATATGCACACTTTATACACTTACACACTTAGGGTTCAAAAATAAAGATTCTTATACTTATAAAAAAAAGAAAAAAAAGGAAAAAACTATATATGTATAAAAAAATAAATAAATCTAATATTGATTAGCTAGGTGCTTTTGCCTAAGCAAGACTTGGTATTTATGCAAAAGATAATTAGATTAAAAATATATATATATATAAATCCTCTCATTAAGCTTGGTACTTGTGCCTCATGAAGCATAAATATTCACGCCTAAAAGGGGTACAATATATAAATAAAAACCCTTGGTTTCGTGGCCTTGTCTGCTCGAGTGTTTAAGTCCTTAGGGGTGTTTTCTAACCTCGTGCCCTAAAACTATCCGGTTTGGGTGTCACCGACTAAAGGCTCGTTACATGAGTAGATTAGAAAACCTAATAGAATTGAGGAATAAATACCACCAAAAATAAATATAATAAGGCATAGGAGTTAATGTTAAAGAACCTTAGTCAAACTTTACAGTCACGATGGTGCATATGACTCGGGGTAAAGTAATAGACTAAATGAGAAATACAATTTGACTTCTTACTTTAATTAATGACATGTTTTTGAATAGAGACTAAGTTTAGGAATGAAAAATTTGATATTCCTATAACTTATAAATTACTTAAACTCTCACAAATATACTTAAAATATTTTCTCTTTTCAACATGTTTTTCGAAAATACTAACATTTTTTTCTTTTCTATGGATTTTGTGGGTGCAATCCACTAAAAACTCTCACGAGACAAAACTCGTCCTCTAGGGGTAACCTAGAGGTTTAACGACTTGTTGCACATGCTCAGTGCAATCGAGTGACCTGCGAAAGTGGTCTAATAATTGATTAGGATTAGATTTGATGTTTTGCTCAAGGGCGAGCAAAAGATAAGTGTGGGAGTGTGATCTGTCACATATATTGCATATATATTGTCACATTACCATGTTTTTCATATAAAAATGCTATTAATAAGTCCTATTCTTCTTTGTTGAATGTAGGCCCATTGCTAAAGGATAGGAAAGAGAAACGAACCCAAAAGTCTATCAAATTCTGATTTAATTCAGAATAAATTTGAAATCTGGAAATCAGGGCAGATCTTGGCAAATCAGAGAGGTTGAAAACCGGTTGAAATGAATCTTCCTAAATCAAGCGATTGAAGCCAACAATCAAAGGTTATTTCGTCAAATCCTGGAGCAGAAACGAGAAAACTAACAGAAGATATGGGAGAATCACCAAACCAAGAACCTCCCCCATTTGGATGTGGCCATCTGGCCACACCAGGGCCTGCAAAAACACGGCCCTAGTCGCGTTTTCGCGGCTTTGTTAGGGTTGTTGGCGGAGCGTTTGCTCCCCCAATCTTCCTACGACCTCACCCCTCTGATTTTTCCCTATAAATACCATTTTCAAGAGAGAAGAAAGGAGCGAAGATTAGGATTAGAATTTTTGTTTATTCTTTAAGGTTTTAAGCTCTTTGTTAGATAGTATAGAAGTTGTAACTTTATTTTGTAATTTGTAGTTTAGATCAAATACCAGTGAGAGAGAGGAATTGAGTGCTTGTAATCTGAAGATTGAAGTGACAGCAATAAAAAGGATCTAGCTTTCTCTTCTTCCACTCCAATTCACGGTATGTCTAGCTTTATTTACATGCATTATTTTTCATCTTCCATGAGTAGCTAAATCATTTTCTGGGCTCACTAATTGATCTCTTCTATCACCTCTCTCTCTTGATTAATTTTTATGAAAGCAACACTTTTTGAATCAGAAAGTACCTTAGTTAAATTTCATTCTTGAAAGCACATGAGGATGTCTTTATTTAAACTTGGACTTTCAAAGCACAAATCTTTTTAAGCTGTTTTTATTCCATACTTGCTTCTTCGCGCTTGATGGTTTAACATTCTCTTTTTAATGATTTGGAACGAAAGGGCTTAAGATTTAAATGAAACCATCTTATTTGTTTTACTTGGACATTAAAAGAAACTAAAAGTTTTTGCTTATGATAAAAGTGATGCACCCAAATGTTCTTGAGATAAGTATATAGTTGAGTAGAAAATTAGTGAGCAAAGATCTTCTTCTTCTTATATTAAAAACAACAAATCACTTTTCAAAGCTTTTTAAATCACCTTTTCCAAAGCCTTCTCCAAATTTGCAATTTTTCTTTTAATCATTTCCCATCTCTCCATTCTCTTTTCAACTAAAAAACTAGCACCATTATTAGCTTTCTAAACAAAACACCGAAAAATTTTCAACGCATTCCTTCTCGTGGACACGACCCGTTAGCCTAAAGCTACACGGTAATTCTCTCTTTTCACTTTGATTCTGCAATCACATACGTACATACATACATACATATACATACATACATATACATACATATATATATATATGGGGCTACTGTACCTCAGCCAACAGCTGAGAGAGTTTCTCAGCCGGCGGGACGTAGCAACATAATAGCCACGAATTTGACATTAATTTTGGCGGACAAAAACCAAAAACTTCCCACCCGAGTTAATATCAGTCACTTCAACAATTGCTTTGAAGAAAATACTCTCCCTCACAACTTTTTACTGTATGTAAAACCTTTCCTTTCATAAAATTTTACAGATCTAAATTTTCAATTGATCAATCTGAAAAGATTTGTGCCATTATTTCCCAATATTTCTTAGTTTTTGTAAAAAATATCTGCTAAAAATGGCTCCAAAGAAATCATCCGCGGAAAAAGGTAATGGGGAAAACAAAAAAAAAAAAATTTTTACAGTTTGTAAATTTTAGTAGTTATATTTTTTCAGATTTGATTCCATTTTTACTTTTTTTTAAGAAATATTCCTATTTTAACTTAACTTAAATATGTCTGATTAACTGTATTCTTACTAAATTTTTTTGATTTTTTTTAAATTATCCAGTTTTTTGGTTTTTAAATAAAATGTTAAATATTTTTTTTTAAAACTTGCGACCATGGTCGCAAATAAGAGAGAAAGATTCGCAAACTTGTGATCATGAATCGCTTTTTAAATTTTTAAATTTTGTAACACAGCGACCAAGGTCAAATTTTTTTCATTCCCTTTTATGTCGACTTGGGTCGCAGTTGTCTGAATTAGCATTTTAGATCTATGCAACCTTAGTCGCAGACATTTAAAAATTATTTGTTTTAAAAATTATTCACTTTCGTTTTTTAAGGTTTTTTTACTAAAACTCTACGACTGATGTCGCAGTGTCATCGTTCGTTCTCTCCTTTTTGGGGGTATGGTCACAGTCTGTTACCTAGGTTAGCGTGATTGAATATTGTGACCCTGGTCGTAGTATGATGATACAAAGGTCCTTTCATGGTAAATTTTGGTTAATTACAAAATTGCAGTGCGACCTTGGTCATAATGTATTATATTCTAGTAAATTGGATTAAGTGGACACTGATATATTACACTGCGACCTTGGTCGCTGTATGAAGAAACAAAGGATATAATGGTAAATTATTTTGTTTAATTAGAAAATTGCGACTGAAGTCGTATTGTAAAATATCATTGCGACCTTGGTCGTAGTGTATTATAATTTATTAAAGTCTGTTGCAACCAAGGTCGCAATTTTAATTTTTTTATTTCTTTAAATAAACGTACTGCGACCCGATATTTTATACTAATGTTTTTAATGTTTCTGTATCTATAGGTAAACAAGAAGTGAAGGTTCGTCCTATGAGATCGAGCCTAAAGCCTATGTGCGAATTCATTAGAAAATTCAAAAAGCACATTCAGGCCGATTTCGTAGATGCGATGAAGGAGACTCCGTTTGGCCTAATCTTCATGGCCTTCTACAATGAGGAGTTTAGAGCTGAAAAAGGTCTAAAATCAAACATTAGTGTGCTGAAAATTATAGACCAGTATGATAGTGATACAAGGACCCTTAGAATTGGGGGCAAAGAAATTGAGATAACAGTGGAGGATGTTGCCCTAACGTTTGGTCTACCTATAATGGGGCAGATTTCATTATGAATAAGACCTGTACAATGAAGGACAGAGGGGTTATAAAACATTATTTCCCTAATATAAAGAAGATCACAAAAGTATCCAATGAAGAAGCTTTGGGTGATCTTCTGGTCAAGAAAAGAAGGAGGACTGAATTAGATGTGACCAAGGACGAACAGCTTGAGCAGCAAGTAACTTTAAATGAAATTATAAGAGACAAACAAAGGCTTGCAGCTTAAGACTTTACGACAATAATCATCCTATATATGTCGGCCACTCTATTCTTTTCTGACAGTAAATGCACGGTGCCGTGGTATATTATGGAACAGATTGTCAATATGCAGCTGATGAAGACAATATGCTGGGCTAAAACTGTTTGGCAATTCCTGATTGAGTCAATGGACATCTTCAGGCACACCACATATGAGCTGCAAGGATGCTCCGTGCAAATTAGTGTAAGTATGAATATCATATTTAGCAAACATTGTTGAAATTTCCTTATATATTGTCCATGTTTATGTAAACTAATGTAATTATACATTTTGCAGTATTGGCTCTGTGAAAGGGCTTCTATCTTTGAGCCGAGGCCTGATTTGGAGGACAAAACCCCACGGGCACTAAGATGTGACCTCCAAAACATTAGCAGAGCACTGGCTGAAATTGATCTAAATGATCTTGACGCATATATCGTAAGTTTTTAAATGTTAGCGACCATATACTGTTGATTATAATTTTATACATTAAAATGGAGTGCGCCACGGTCGCAGTTCAACCGATGTGCAGTATAATGGTGTGCTACCATGGTCGCATTTCCTTGATAACTTGTAAATAAACTGCGACCATGGTCGCAGTTATATTTATTTCATTGATATGTGCTGCGACCATGGTCGCAATATGGATTTACTTGTCTGATTTAATACTTATGACTGCGACCTAGGTCACAGTTCCTTGATAGCTATTCTAGTAAATGTTTCATTCATCTGCGATACAATTATAAGATTTGTATAATATCTCAGTTTATTTTTTTTATTTCAGATTTTTTGTCGAATGGTTAACATTTCTAATGATGAAAGAAATATGATTGGCCTTCCTATTGAAGGAGGAGGAGGAGGAGGAGAAGAAGAAGAAGATATAATAATGAAGCTAACATTCCGGCGGAAACAGAACCAGAGCCTATCGAAATAGTTGAGAAACCAACGAGTGAACAGGAACCAACTATTGCAGGTTATTTGCCAGAACCACGGGATGAACAAGCTGAAGAAATTAAACTTTTGAGAAATGAAAATCAGTACTTGAGATCATATGTTTATGAGTTAGAAAGAAAAATTGAAAAAATGGAGATTGAGAAAACTTTCACGGCTGAATTAAAGAAAAAAAGAAGAGAGAGGAGGGAGAAGAGAAAATTTAAAAAACAGCAGAGGAAATTAAAAGTGAAAGAAGAAGAAGAAGAAGAGCTGTTGAGAGCAACCACTGCTGCGGAGAAGAAGGAGAATGAGAAGAGGGAGAGGGAAGAGGAGGAGAAGGAGAAGAGGAGGAAGAAAGAGGAGGAGCAGGAGAAAGAGAAGAGGAGGAGGGAAGAAGAGGAGAGGAGGAGGAGGGAGAAGAGGAGGAAGGAAGAGAAGGAGAAAGAGAGGAGGAGGAAGAAAGAGGAGGAGCAGGAGAAGGAGAAGAGGAGAAAGGAAGAGGAGGAGAAGGAGAAGAGGAAGAAGGAAGAGGAGGAGACGAAAATGTTGGCCCAAGAGGTTACACTCTCCAATTGTTTTGTGTTTTGATGATGACAAACCAAATTAGAGCTATTTGGTACTAATAAGTTTGTTAAGATAAGTTTCAGGTTTGTACCATGTTTAGAGACCATTCGCTTAGCTATTGCAAGAACTTCTAAGTTCCACAAAGTAAGGAAGGCAAATTGCACATCAAGGAAGGATCATAGAAGAGAAGGCACTAGCAAGGCATTGGATGGCTCAAAGACTTGAAGATAGCTCAAGAAGTCTTCATGTAATTTGTTTTTCAGTTTATAGTATGTTAAAGAATAGTGGATAGGTTTGAAGCTCTATCACACACGTTTTTGCGCACATGCTCATTCCAAAATAATTTCTTATAAATTATACAAAAATATTTTGCATACAAGTTTTTGCCTACAAATACATCTTTTTGTTTAATTCTATTCCCTGTTCAAAAGTATTTTTGTTAAGATCAAAATCCTCTTTATTTTCTTTTCCAAAATGATTTTTGACCTGATCCGGTCGACCGGGACAGTCGACCGAGTCTGTGTCAGTCTGGTCCGGTCGACCGGACCAGTCGACCGCAGTTCTGGCAGAGGCACGTATCAGTGTGCATGTCTGCCAGTCGACCGGGGCGGTCGACCGAGATATTGTTTTTGCTCACAGGTTTTCTCAGTCGACCGGGTCGGTCGACCGCTGGCCTATAACGGTCGTATTTTTGAACTACCGGTCGACCGGCCCAGTCGACCGATGTATCCGTTGAACAGTAACGGGCAGATTTTAAGTGAGCTGGTTATTTTTGTCTTTTGTGTTTAAAAATTCGTTTAAGGATATATTTTGATCTAATTACCTCCTAAACATCAGTAATTATGTTTTATCCCTAAACCCTAGCCCTCTCCTATAAATAGGGGTGTTTGGGGAGAGATTTGTCACAACAATTTTTGCTAGAAAATTCAAAAGTTTAAGGCTTTCAAAAGAGACTTGTTTCTTGGTTTTTGTGCTGAATTTCTCACTGATTTTCTGAAGGATTTTTCAAATACTCTCTGATTTAATTTTCTTTCTTCACTTACAACAAGAGCTTCATTCCTACTCAATATTCTCTAAGGACCTTTGTAAGGGAAGAGATATTTGAAAGAGAGAGTTTGTGGTCTTTTGACTACCAAGGAAATTACTTGTTCTTGAGATTGTAGGAGTTGGGTACTCCATTGTATTTGAGATCTTTGTGATAGTGGAAGTGGTCGGAATCCTTCTGGGGAAGGCGGGGAGTAGAGCTGGGTGCTCGAACCTCGATAACATATCCTTGTGTTTGCGATTGGTTTACATTCTTGCAATTCTTACTCTACTTTGATTGCGCTTATTACTTACTCATCATATTCATTGTCATACTTACTTGCTTGCATTCATCTTGTGATTCTTGTTTAGCTTTAAATTTTTATTTGCCCTTTGATTAGCATTGTCACCTATTCACCCCCCCCCTCTAGGTGACTTTTCAATTGGTATCAGAGCTTGGACTCTAGGTTTGGCTTAACATCCATAGAGAGATCCTTAAAATATTGCTAATCAACATTTTCATTTCATTCATTCATCACTAGTAAACATGGCCGACAATATTAAATCCCCACCTAAATTTGATGGCCTCAATTTCCCAATTTGGAAGGTTAGGATGACTATATTTTTGCAATCATTGGGTAGCTTAGTAGCCAAGTCCTTGACCAAACCCTATGAAGCACCCGATGGTGATGAGAGCACTTGGACCGACCTTGACTTTAAACTATATGAGGCTAACTCCAAGACCCAAAACTCCCTATTGACCGCCTTGAATGAGGATGACCTTAACGGGTAATTCATTGCCAATCCGCCTATGAGATTTGGCAACACTTATTGGTCACACACGAGGGGACTTCACAAGTCAAGAGAGCTAAGATAGATCTCTTGAGGTCCCAATATAAGTCATTTAAAATGCTTGATGATGAGTCTATTGATAGTATGGCTACAAGGTTTACTAAAATCACTAATGGTCTTTCTTCCTTAGGTGATGACATCTCCAACGATCAAAAGGTGCGGAAAGTAATTCGGGCTCTTCCTTCATCATGGGAGATCAAGGCCACCACCTTGAAGGAGTTGAACGACAAGGACGAGATGGACCTCATTAGTCTCATTGGGAACCTAAAGACCCATGAGATGGAGAAGAAGGCAAGAGAAGAGGCCACTACTTCAAAGAAGAAATCCATAGCCTTCAAGACTTCATCCACCAATGATGACGATGAAGATGACGAAGAAGAAGATGAGGAGCTAACTCTACTTGTGCGGAATGTCAAGAGGTTGTACCGAAAGAACAAGTTCAACTTCCGGAGAAAATTCGAAGGCAAAGAGGAGCGGAAGATCATATGCTACAATTGCCGCAAACCCGGACATATCATGGCGGATTGTCCGGAGTTCAAGAAGAAAATGACTTCCTCCTTCAAGCCAAAGAAGCCGAAGGAAAAGAAAGCTTACAAAGCTACGTGGGATTCGGAAAGCGAGTCCGAAGAGGAGGTGGATCAAGCTAATATGTGTTTCATGGCAAACACACCCAAGGTAACCCCTCAATCCCTTGATGATGAAGATGATGATGTAAGTAAGGAAGTTCTAGTGCATGCTTTTGTAGAACTTTCTGAAACTTATGATAACAAGAAACTTGAATGCATAAAATTACAAAAAGAAGTTGCTTTTCTTAAGAATCAACTTGCCATTGTTTCTAAAGAAAAAGATGATATTTCTTCTAATTTCATTTTCATGCAAAAAGAATTTTGTGCCTACAAGAGTACTTGTAAGGCAAAATCTCCTATTATTGATGAAAAAGAAATTTCTTCTTTTAAATCCAAAATGAATGATTTTGAAAAAGTTTTAAATGATTGTGCTTTCAATACTAAGAAACTTGAGAACATGTTTTCTAAAAAGCACACTTCACATGCTAAAATTTCACAAGATAAAAATTCTCATGCTCATGCTCACAATGCTCATGCTCACAAATCACACACCCATTATGCTTTTAAATATGGTAGAGTATATAGATGCACATATTGTGGTAAAAATGGATATTTAGCTAAGTTTTGCTATGATCAACTAAATAGAACAAATAATCTTGTTTGGGTTCATGACACTAACCCTAGAGGACCCAAGAAAATGTGGGTACCAAAATCAAGTCTTAAATTGTTTGATGTAGGTACACACCAAAGCTCCAAGACGTAGGGAGCGGTGGTACCTTGATAGTGGTTGTTCAAGACACATGACATGGGACATCAATAACTTCACAACCCTATCAAGGTACATGGAAGGTGGCACCGTCACCTTCGGGGATGACTCCAAAGGAACTATCATCGGTATAGGTAACATTCAAATTGGTGCATCTCCTATTATTGAGAATGTTGTTTTAGTAGATGGTTTAAAAAATAATTTGCTTAGCATTAGTCAACTTTGTGATCGTGGACTTAAAGTTGTTTTTGATGATACTTCTTGTAAGATTTTTGATGTTAAATCCGATGTTTGTATTCTCACCGGTTTTCGTGATAATAATGTTTATATTATTGACATGCTTAATTTAGATTGTTCTACTAAATGCTTAAATGCTTTTGATGAAAATTCTTAGCTTTGGCATAGAAGATTAGGACATGCATCTTTTGACCATATCTCTAGGATTAATTCAAAGGAATTGGTGAAGGGTATACCTTGCTTGAATTTTGAGAAAGACCGCATTTGTAGTGCGTGCCAACTTGGGAAACAAACCAAGTCTTCCTTTAAACCAATCAAGGATATCATGTCAACTAGGCCTTTAGAATTAATTCATATGGATCTTTTTGGACCAACTAAAACTAAGAGTTTAAATGGAAGTAGATTTGCATTTGTTTTGGTTGATGATTTCTCCCGTTTTACTTGGGTTTTCTTTTTACAAAATAAAGATCAAACTTTTTCTCATTTTAAAATTTTTCGAAAAAGAGTTGAAAAAGAAAAGGGTTTTCCGATTTTGAGAATAAGGAGTGATAGAGGTGGTGAGTTTGTTAACGAACTCTTCATGACTTATTGTGATGAAAAGGGAATTAAGCATGAAATGTCTTATCCTAGAACTCCACAACAAAATGGAGTTGTAGAAAGGAAAAATAGAACACTTCAAGAGATGGTTAGGACAATGATAAGTGAATATGACCTCCCTCAATATTTATGGGCCGAGGCCGTAAACACCGCATGCTATATATCGAATCGTATTTATTTATGCAAAAATTCTTCAAAAACTTCTTTTGAAATGTATCATTCTAGAAAACCAAATGTTGCATATTTTAAAGTTTTTGGATGCAAGTGTTTTGTTTTGAATACTAAGGATAATTTGGGTAAATTTGATGCTAAGGCTTATGAGGCTATCTTTGTTGGATATTCCTCTACTAGCAAAGCATATAGAGTTTTCATTAGATCTTCTCAAACCATTGAAGAATCCATGCATGTTAAGTTTGAAGAATCTAATGTGTTTGTTGAGAATGTTGTAGAGTTTGAACCATTAGGTGAAGACATGGAGAGACTATCCTTGAAGGACTCACCCGCTTAAGAAGAAAAGCTAGATCCTATTGGTGAAGTTCAAGAGGATGAGGAGGAAAGCACTCAACCGCTTCCTAAAGCTTGGAGATACGCTACAAATTATCCTAAGGAGCTCATCTTGGGTGATGCATCTAAAGGAGTCACTACGCGCTCCAAACTCCATGACCTATGTGGTAACTTTGCTTTCATTTCTCATTTTGAACCCAAGGCATTCTCGAAGCCGAGACGGACCCATATTGGTTGCTTGCCATGCAAGAGGAACTCAATCAATTTGAGCGCAACCAAGTTTGGCACCTTGTTCCTAAGCCCCACGATAGACCAATAATTGGTACTAAGTGGATCTTTAGAAACAAGATGGATGAGTCCGAAAATGTCATTAGGAATAAAGCTAGGTTAGTGGCCCAAGGTTACACTCAAGTTGAGGGAATTGACTTTGAGGAGACCTTTGCACCCGTTGCACGGCTTGAAGCCATACGGATGACACTAGCTTTTGCATGTTTTAAAAATTTTAAACTTTTTCAAATGGATGTAAAAAGTGCATTTTTAAATGGTTTTATTAATGAAGAAGTTTATGTTTCTCAACCTCCCGGTTTTGTTGATCATGTTCATCCCGATTTTGTTTTTAAACTTGATAAAGCTTTGTATGGATTGAAACAAGCTCCAAGAGCTTGGTATGAAAGGCTTTCTAGTTTTCTCATTTCAAATGATTTTATTAAAGGTAAAGTAGACACAACTCTTTTTACTAAGCATGTTGATAATGATATTTTAATTGTGCAAATTTATGTTGATGATATAATTTTTGGATCTACTAATGAGCTTTTATGCAAGGATTTTGAGAAAGTCATGCAACTTGAATTTGAAATGTCTTCAATGGGTGAGCTCAATTTCTTCCTTGGACTCCAAATCAAGCAATTTCAAGACGGAACCTTCATTAACCAAGCCAAGTACACAAAGGAGCTAGTAAAGAAGTTTGGGCTTGAAGGATCAAAGGCTTGCAACACTCCAATGGCAACTACAATCAAGCTTGATAAGGACGAACAAGGTAAAAATGTTGATATTAAATTATATAGAAGCATGATAGGAAGTCTTTTATATTTGACGGCAAGTAGGCCGGATATCATATTTAGTGTGTGTCTTTGTGCTAGATTTCAATCGTGTCCTAAAGAGTCTCATCTTATTGCGGTAAAACGCATTATTCGTTATATTAAGGGCACTATTGGAATGGGTCTTTGGTATCCGAAAACTAGAGATTTTTCAATGACTAGCTATTCGGATGCCGACTATGCGGGTTGTAGAGTAGATAGAAAGAGTACTAGTGGGACATGTCAATTTCTTGGTAATTGTCTTGTTTCATGGTCCTCTAGGAAACAAAATTCCGTAGCTCTCTCAACCGCCGAGGCGGAGTATGTTGCTGCGGGGGCTTGTTGTGCACAAGTCCTTTGGATGAAACATACTCTCCTTGATTTTGATTTGCACTTTGATCATATAAAAATATTTTGTGATAATACTAGTACTATACACATGACCAAAAATGCAAATCAACATAGTAAGACCAAGCACATTGAGATTAGATATCACTTTCTTAGAGATCATTTTGAGAAAGGTGATATAGATATTGATTATGTTTCCACGGATTTACAACTAGCCGATATTTTCACTAAACCTCTTGATTTTGCTAGATTTTCGTTTATTTGTGGAGAACTTAATGTTTGTATTATTGAATAGACATGTTTTTCATAACCCTTTTTGATGTATGACAAAAAGGGGGAGAATAAGTTTACATGACAAAAATAAGTTCATTTGGTCTTGGTTCCATATGAATTTATATGCTTTAATTTTAAAGATTTGTTTTATGAGTTTTATGTTTATGTATGTATGAGTTTTTTGTTTTAGTTGTTTTGGTATTTTTGGTATCAAGAGCAATTTTTGTGTTTTATATTAGTTTCAATAATTGGTGCATCGCATCATTTCAATTATTGATATCTAGAGCATATTCTTGTGTTTTATGTATAGCATAATTTGAGGGGGAGTTTTCTCCCCCCTATATTTTTGTTAATAGCCTATTTGTTTTGTCATCATCAAAAAGGGGAGATTGTTGGCCCAAGAGGTTACACTCTCTAATTGTTTTGTGTTTTGATGATGACAAACCAAATTAGAGCTATTTGGTACTAATAAGTTTGTTAAGATAAGTTTCAGGTTTGTACCATGTTTAGAGACCATTCGCTTAGCTATTGCAAGAACTTCTAAGTTCCACAAAGTAAGGAAGGCAAATTGCACATCAAGGAAGGATCACAGAAGAGAAGGCACTAGCAAGGCATTGGATGGCTCAAAGACTTGAAGATAGCTCAAGAAGTCTTCATGTAATTTGTTTTTCAGTTTATAGTATGTTAAAGAATAGTGGATAGGTTTGAAGCTCTATCACACACGTTTTTGCGCACATGCTCATTCCAAAATAATTTCTTATAAATTATACAAAAATATTTTGCATACAAGTTTTTGCCTACAAATACATCTTTTTGTTTAATTCTATTCCCTGTTCAAAAGTATTTTTGTTAAGATCAAAATCCTCTTTATTTTCTTTTCCAAAAATGATTTTTGACCTGATCCGGTCGACCGGGACAGTCGACCGAGTCTGTGTCAGTCTGGTCCGGTCGACCGGACCAGTCGACCGCAGTTCTGGCAGAGGCACGTATCAGTGTGCATGTCTGCCAGTCGACCAGGGCGGTCGACCGAGATATTGTTTTTGCTCACAGGTTTTCTCAGTCGACCGGGTCGGTCGACCGCTGGCCTATAACGGTCGTATTTTTGAACTACCGGTCGACCGGCCCAGTCAACCGATGTATCCGTTGAACAGTAACGGGCAGATTTTAAGTGAGATGGTTATTTTTGTCTTTTGTGTTTAAAAATTCGTTTAAGGATATATTTTGATCTAATTACCTCCTAAACATCAGTAATTATGTTTTATCCCTAAACCCTAGCCCTCTCCTATAAATAGGGGTGTTTGGGGAGAGATTTGTCACAACAATTTTTGCTAGAAAATTCAAAAGTTTAAGGCTTTCAAAAGAGACTTGTTTCTTGGTTTTTGTGCTGAATTTCTCACTGATTTTCTGAAGGGTTTTTCAAATACTCTCTGATTTAATTTTCTTTCTTCACTTACAACAAGAGCTTCATTCCTACTCAATATTCTCTAAGGACCTTTGTAAGGGAAGAGATATTTGAAAGAGAGAGTTTGTGGTCTTTTGACTACCAAGGAAATTACTTGTTCTTGAGATTGTAGGAGTTGGGTACTCCATTGTATTTGAGATCTTTGTGATAGTGGAAGTGGTCGGAATCCTTCTGGGGAAGGCGGGGAGTAGAGCTGGGTGCTCGAACCTCGATAACATATCCTTGTGTTTGCGATTGGTTTACATTCTTGCAATTCTTACTCTACTTTGATTGCACTTATTACTTACTCATCATATTCATTGTCATACTTACTTGCTTGCATTCATCTTGTGATTCTTGTTTAGCTTTAAATTTTTATTTGCCCTTTGATTAGCATTGTCACCTATTCACCCCCCCCCTCTAGGTGACTTTTCAGAAGAGGTAGTTGAAGGCAGAGAAGGAGAAGAATCGTAAAATTCTATAGGAGAAGAGGAAGAAAGAGCTGGAAGAGAAGAAAAAGGAGAGGATGAAAGAAGAGGAGAGGAGGAAGGAGGAAGAGGAGAAGAAGTAAAAAAGGATGAGGGAGCAGATGGAGAAGCAGACAGAAGAGTAGAAGAAAAGGAAGAGGAGGATTTCAAAGGTTCTGAATTTGAAGTAAGTATTACTGGGGAAGATTTCCCCACTTTTTCTATAAATTTAACTCAACAGATACTTGAACTCCAAAAAGACATAGCTTCTGAAGAAAAAATTCAAGAACAGACTCCGGCTCAGAGGCAAGTATTCAAAAGAAAAGTTTTGGATTACTCTAAAGGAATGATAAAAAGGGGAGTCAAAGAACGCAAGCGCGCTGAAAGAGATCGCGATGACTCCGACTTCGTTTATCCAAAACAAAAAAAGAAAATTAATGAACATCCTCATCCACAGTCTGCGGCTCAGACTTCTACCACTGGTTTCGGCAACGAACAGATTTCAGACAATCAGCCAAAAATCAGGAAATTGACTGAAACCACTACATACAGAATTCTGCAGCCACATCAACAAGCTCTCATCAAAATTTCTTCGACAAAGCCTCCTCTGAGTAAGTTAATTAATTTTATTTCAAATTATATCAAAAATATAAGATATTTAGATTAGAACAATCTAATTATTAATTTTTTTTGTTTTTCTTGCAGTTTTACTGCATATCAGGATAACGACAACAGAATAATGGTTGCAAAAACTGACATTGAGGACCTGATATTCAGTAGAGATTTAGATGCCAATATAATTCATTTCTACATGAAGCATCTACAGAAGAGTGGAGGATTGCAAAGTCTATTCTTTCAAAGTGAAGCTTGGGTAAACATCTATTTTCTTCTTTATAGTTAATTAAAACATCAATTTTCTAATTAATTTAGTACTTTAAACTTTTGAAGGTTAAAAATTCTACAAGTCGCCTTTGATGCTGATAAGGCATAACGAATGGATTGCGACCTAGGTCACAGTCGAGGCTATTATTAATCCTTAAGAATATCAATTGAGTAATGCTGGTTGCGACCTTGGTCGCAATCGTAGGCAACATTTTTAATTAATAACAACTCTACGACCTTAGTCGCAGTGCATGTTAATAATTAATCCTTATAACAGTCGTAGTTGCTAAGAAATCCTTAAAAATTAAACATGGATACTGTTGAATGCGATCAAGGTTGCAGCCAAAAATATATTAACAAAAACATACTGCGACCTTGGTCGCAGTCAGTTGCCTTGGCAGAATAACATTTGATTTTCATATCATTTTTTATATTTTGATTGCATTTTGAATTTATTTTGTTTTTAACAGCATGGTGTTGTATCTCAAAGTAGAGATCTTGAAGATTATTTCATCAAACAGTTATTGAAAAACTGGACAACTGATGTACAATACATGCTCTTCCTGATCAATCACAAATACAGTGCCAAGGAAGCTGGATTTCACTGGACCTTGTTGGTGTTTGATTGCCAAACACAAGAGTGAATTTTTTACAACTCTTTGGTCCCAGTGGAAAAATCAAGTAATACATTAAAACTTTATAAAAAAGATGCAAGAACAATGGTGAGTTGATTTTTAATTTTGTGATTACTGAATATTTGCATTTAATTTGATTAATATTGATATTTTTTCTATTGACATTCCAGAAAGAAAGGTTATTACAAATTTTTGAAATTGATTTCAATAAATTAATGAAAAAATATATATAAAATACGCAAGATGTCCCCAACAAGCAAATAGGTATTTTTTTCTTGTGACATTTACCTAACATATTTTCTGCTTATTTAGAGTACAAAAATTTAATCGCTTTTAATGATTTTTCTGTACAATTTTCAGTGTTGATTGTACGGTATATGTATGCAAGTACATGGAAAGTATAGCATTTGGCTGTCCATTAGCCATTGATACTGTGACAGCATCCGATGTACAGAGACTAAGAAGCGAGCTTGCATACATGTTACTCGCAGACAGAGAGAAAAGTTGGGATGAAGAAACAGAATTTATAAGAAGGATGGTATTTGAAGACTGATAATTGACTTAATTTTTTAATTATAATATTGTTAATTCATTGATATACCTCATTTTTTTTGATGAATGTAACATTAGGTGTAAAGCAGGTCTGTTGTCTTTATTAATGTAATTTGTAAACATTTTTATTTATTTGTTATACAATCCACTGAGATTTTCTTATTTCCATTCTATAGCTGTTGTTACTTAGGTCGCATTGATATTAGAAACAAATCATGAGTTCAGAATTTGTACTGCGATCAAAGTCGCAGTCAGGACCTGGGAAGTTGTATCGTTTGCTTATATTCGGAAACAGATTCATTTTTTTAAGTTTTTTTTACTAAAACTCTGCGATTGATGTCGCAGTGTTGCCGTTCGTTCTCTCCTTTTTTGGGGTATGGTCGCAGTATGATGATACAACGGTCCCTACATGATAAATTATTTTGATTAATTACAAAATTGTAATGCGACCTTAGTCGCAATGTATTATATTCTACTAAATTGGATTAACTGGACGCTGATATATTACACTGCGACCTTGGTCGCTGTATGAAGAAACAAAGGATATAATTGTTGAATTATTTTGTTTAATTAGAAAATTTAGACCGAAGTCGTAGTGTGAAATATCATCGGGACCTTGGTCGTAGTGTATTATAATTTATTAAAGTCTGTTGCGACCAAGGTCGCAGTCTTATTTTCTTTTATTTCTTTAAATAAACGTATTGCGACCCGGTATTTTATACTAATGTTTTTAATGTTTCTGCATCTATAGGTTATATCGTTTGCTTATATTGCGACAATGGTCGCATGAATAATTTCGTCTGTAAAAAAATATATCTATTTATTAGCATTCTATTAATGTAATCGAGACAGCGATCGCGGTCGCAGTTATTAAATCATATATTAGATCGCACTGCGACCAAGGTCGCATTGCCCTATTTGGAACTCCAAAATTTTTATACACATAACGATATATGCTTTAATTTTATTAACATAATTAATTTAATGAAACGTAAAAATGATCCTCCATGTCTTTTTCTACCTTTAGAAATTAAAATAATAATAGTCTTGACGTATTCAAGGTACAAAGTAACTGCATGTAAAAATATATTAACTTTTTACCTATTTTCAAAAACTGAACAATCACCTGGAAAGTATACACTTTTTGAAAAAAGGTAGAGAATAAATTTGCGCTATGTTCACGTCGTTTGAGAGCATAAACCGTTTGGAATTCCTAGATTATTAATATATAAAGGATGTCCATTAGAGGATAACAAACAGACTAAATAGGTTTTTTGAAATTCGTCTCTTTCAATATTCGAAAACAGATTAAAAAATGTCTTATCCACCATCTTCACGAGAAAGAAGCCAATCATCTAATAATGATTTGATGTATAGTTCTGATTCGTTCCCTCGCTACGGGTCAGAGAATGAGCTTGATACAGACGACCTCTTCTGAGAGTTCATTGATGAACCGAAAATACTGTTATGAAGAGGAAGAAAGCGAAGAGGAGAGTGGCGGTAAAGAGGAGGAAGAGGAGGAAAGTGATACGGAAGACGAACACAGTCATAATATAGATGACGAATCTGATTATGATGGTGATGACGAGGACGAGTAGTAGATTAGTAATTTTAAATATGTATTTTGTTTTTTTTAAATATTTAAGCCTATTTTGTAATGTTAATTGTGTTAATTATAAATTTTTTTACTTAATTTTGGTTTAACTGGTGTAACCTTTTCACTAATTTTTTCTAATGGCAGACGCAACATGAAACTACGGTGCCAAATTTTAATGGGCTATGTCGAACTTACATGTCAGCAATGTGAATCAATTTCTAAGCCAGAAAAATGTTAAAATTAAATAAAATGGGATACACTGCGATTATTGTCGCAGTCGCAAAAAATTAATATCAACCACCGGAGATAAATATATGGCTAATTTAAGGTCAGAATCTAAACTGCGACCAAAGGTCACAGTGTATAAATGAAAAGGTAACATAATTAAAGAACTTAATGTAATATTTCATTCAAACTTGAGAATTAATCAATCCAAGATTCGCGTGAAATTTAAACTGCGACTCTGGTCGCAGTTATGGAACTGCTGCAGACTTCGACAAAGTCGTTCTCAAATAGGCATATATGAACTGCGACCTTGGTCGCAGTCTATGTTCAGTGAATTAAAATACAACATCCGACAAAATTCTCGCAATGGATTTTCAACGGATTCATTTCAACTATATTTAAATGTTATTATAATACCAAGAGACGGGGGACACTTGAAAAGTAACAAAAAATTTTATATATGTAATGATACACTACGACTCCAGTCGCAGTTATCTCCATACACTTCTTATATTTGTGACCAAAGTCGCTGTCTATGTTCAATGAACTAAAAGGTAAAATATATAGGCTAACATTGTCACAGTGAAATTTTAAAGTACAAGTGCTTATAAAAGTACAGTAGATGGGAAGCACTTAGAAAGGAACAAAAAATGTGTTTATACTGCGAACCAGGTCGCAGTATACGAAATGAATCTCTCTTCGCAGTGTGACCATGGTCGCAATTGATGACTGAAGCTGTGAAAATGAAAACTTTATTCGTTCTAAGTAGACGCAATATGAAACTACTTCCTCTGCAATTAAAAAGGAAAAGTAAGAATTTGAAACATCAAATTTAAAAAGAATTATATAACAGGTTTAATTTAATACCAATAATGGACAACCAGTCTTGTAATGGTCCAGCTGTTGACAGTTTTCACACTTTCAATGCTTCACTTCCTTCTATGATAGAGAATCTTCAAAACCAGACTTAAGCCTGGATGCACCTCTAGGCCTCCCCTTGGTTGGTACAGGACCAATTGGATCGCGTATAGTCAATTTTTCATCATCTCACAGAACAACGACGGATCCATTGAAATCAATATTAGTTTTAGACTGTGATGATTGATAATTTACTGACCTGACTTTTTATTCATTACTGGTTTCTTCAACAATTCTTTCCAAAACAGCATCCAGCTTTGAAAGATGGAGATCAGAATCGGTCACCATTTCAAGAATTGCATTAAATTTGAAATGAAGTGTCCACAATCTAGCCGTCCCTCGAGTGCCTTGACTGGGAAAAGGCCTAATGCCATTTTCAATTGCAACATTTTTGAAACGAGCATCCAACCTCCATCTCTGAAGTATATAGGATTCTGGTATATGTGTAACGTGATTGATGCACAGAATATGTCTACAAAGAATACCCTCTATTTCAAATAATGAGCAATTGTAAGACACATCAAGTTCATCAGACTTCTCATAACTGACCTTTTCCCAGGTGTCTTCTGATTCTGAAAAATCACCGACCAAATATTTTGCTCTAGGTCCATCGTGTTCCAACTCTTCTGAAAAGAGTGTCACTACAACTGCCCATTCCTTTTGGAATAACTGAAAAATCTTCGGGATATACAACTTTGAAACCTATAACTCATATGGATTGATGTACAGTTGGGCACAAAATTCAAACCCCGAAAGTCTTGTTGAGATTCAGAACTACGACGGGCAGCAACAGCTTTATCATATTGGTAGACAAATTCAACTAATTTCGTGTTTGCATTGACAAATCCATCAAAGAAAGAATTAATACTCTCAGACCTCTAACTGGTTGTCATTCCAGCACAGAAAACATCCTTGAGATATGCATTAACCCAGTGTCCATGCAATCTGTATATCTTCAGCAACCAACTGTCTTCTTCTTCATCTAAATGATATTTTTCATTCATCAGTCTCCATCGCTTCTCGCATGTACTTATATTACGGGAGGTGTACCAAAGATGGAAATCAGAGACCATATCTTCCCCATACTTGTTCGTCATCGGGATTTGTTGCTCGGCAATATGTTTCCGTATATGCCAAAAACAGTACCGGTGCCGAGTAGTTGGAAAAATCATCTTGATGGTATCACCGATCTGGGCATCCTGATCAGTAATAATCAACTTTAGTGCAACTCCGTGCATGCACTTGAGCCATTTATTGAACAGCCACACAAATGTATCCCTCTGCTCATCCGCCAGCAATGCACAGCCAAACAAAATTGACTGCCGATGATGATTTACTCTAGTGAATGGAGCAAATGGTAAGCTCAAGTGATTAGTCCTGTATCTTGTGTCTAAAACGATCACAACACAAAACCTCAAATACGAGGAAATAGCTCTTCTATCAGCCTAAAAAATGCTTCTAAGTGTGCCCGCATTATCAACTTCACTTGCAAAGAAAAATTCTGGATCGGACTCGGCTTTTTCTTGAAAAAAATTGATGATCGCAGTAAACTCATTCGAATGTTATTTCTATGGTAACGAGTAAAATCAATAACTTGTTGTGGGCTTACTTCTTCACAACCTTTTCCATGGTTCATTGTATTAACAACGTGAAAAATATTTGAAGGGCGAATTCCTACATCAACCAAATTGCTCATAATGCTTCTGCTAATCTTTGATCGATGTGTCTGGTGAGAGTAATGGTGATGGACCTTATCCGGACTTGATAATTCATGTGAATGAGAATCAACAAACTTGGTGACAACACAAGATCTTCTGTCAAATAAAAAACGAAGACGCACATGCATCTCAGCAGGACACGCTACTCTAGTGTCGATTCGATGGTGGACTGTAAGCCCATCTTGTCTTTTATCACACAACTTCTTCAAACCCTTCTTGTTGCAACAAAATTTTTCGCAAATAACTTCATGAGGAGGCCTCCGTGACTTATCTATTCCTTTTCTTCTCACACCAAAACCTCTGTTCCTTGCATAAGAATTGTAGAAGTTGTATGCTTTCTCATCCGTGATAAACTATTTTCCTACAAAAAGATTTGAGCTTCCAGACATTTCTCCATGTGAATTCAGATCCTACAAAATAAATTGCTGAACTAAATAAAAACAAATAATTGAATATCACACATCTGAACTGTAATTAATAAAACTGCGACCAAGGTCGCAGATGTAAAGAAATCTATAACTTCTAAATAAAAGACTGCGATCGTAGTCGCAGTTTTTCGTATGTCCAGATTTTTTAAAAACGTGAATAATAACTGTGCAACTCTCTTATTAGTATATATTGCGATCTTAAGTCGCAGTTCTTTAAATTTAGTGTATAAAATAGATATAATTGACATGGACACGTGTAAGAATTATAAAAAAAGGACTGCGACTAAGGTTGCAGTTATAAAAATAGCTTTTACAGCCGAAAAATGTTTTTAATACAAACTGCGATCGTGGTCGCAGTTAATAAAATTTAGTGTATTAATTAGTGGTCGCAGTTCATAAATCTTAGTGTATTAAATTAAATAGGTGCGACTGGGATCGCATTTAACAAAACTGTGAAATTCTTTCTGAAAAAAAGACTTTAGAACAAGTGATTATATTGTTCTGTAAAATGAAATCTAGGTCGCAATTCTATATATGCTACACAAAAATCTTCTACATTTAAGAAATTGCAGGGGAAAATTGATAAAATAAAAACCTCTTGATTAGCGTGCAAAGATCTCAACTCTTCAATACTTTCAATATTCTAAGAGAAAGTTGAAGCAGATAATATATGGTCCATATTTAGATCGGGAGATAGAAATCGCTTATGACTGCGACTAGAATTGGCAGGGGAAGTGGACTGCTCTGACGTCGACATTAAATAAAAAGGAGAAAAACCTGATCCGAAAATCGCTATTTTCAAAAACAACTTTATGTCAGGAAAATGAAACCCTAAATCTGACAAAGAGAGGTAAAAGAAATAGTGGGGAAAATAATAATATATAATTATGGGACAAGTGCTTTTTACCGAGGGACATTTAGTAATTTAACTTATTCCAATAAGCGGGTCGCAACTTAGTGGTGTGGCAAATATTGTGCCACGTCACCGCAGATTGAGAGAGACTCTCATCTGTCGGCTGATATACATATTTCTGCGTGTGTGTATTGATTAGAAAAAGCTAACTACAGGCTTACTAAATAATTAAAAGAGCTTGAACAATCTATTTATCTACTCTTTGTACAAAATCAAGAGACAGCTAAACACACCTTTAGGTGTAAATTAATATATCGTACCAAGTCAAACTTCAAAACCCCCCTAAGTTTTTGCCCATAGTTTATAACTAAATTCTCCAAGTCAACACTTTAATGCATCTTTATGCGTAAAAAATAATTTTAATTAACACTAAAATAAAGTGATTTGTACCACAAACAACTCAACTCAGATCTCTTTCTAGTTCTTTCTTTTTAAATAAAATTTTTTCGAACAAACTCTGATCCTAAGTCTGGATGCCACCATTTTTTGTGCTTGATTCCTTTTACATTAAGCAAAAGAACCGGTCAAATGTATCAGCCACATGGAAAATGTTGTTCTTTTTGAGTAATGAAAGGGAATGAAAAACACTATTTGATGCAAAATCAATGCCTTGAACATCACATATCATGTGGAATGATTCTGTCCACATATAGTACTATTGCTGATGTTTATATGTCAAGGCGCAGTACCTTACTCAATACCTTACATCTTATACATACATGTGAATGTATGGAGATCGGTCTACTACCCTGCGCGTAGGAATTTATGAAGGAATTCTTCATAGCCAAGCGCGGGGAAAGAGCTTTCTAGTTGGGTAAACACTACGTCTTCAAACTCCGCTAATAGAATTAGATGTGTGTACTTGTGTTTGGATTGGTGAATCTTACGCTTGCGTCCCTAGACGGTGAATTGTCCCGCATGTGACATTCATAAAAAATTTATGCATAATAGTTCTAACTGAACTCAAGAATTAATTATAGCTAGTATTTTTAAAACAGAAACGGTAGAAAACATGCTCGATACAAAATAGTACTGGGTTAGGGTTGTGTATATTATATATGTTCTTTGCACAGTTCAAACTTACACAACCAAGACCTAGTCATTCAAAAATTCTTTTAACTATATATTAAAAAAACAGAAAATTACGAAGAAGAGGGAAATATGGTAATTATACCCAGCCCTAAAAGCATAGATAATGATAATCAGAAGACGTGTACAGATTATATTGATACACATACCTTGAAAGTGTTGGAACTTGGTGACAATTGTTCATTGAAAGAAATCAAAGCATCAATTTCCCCATCAGGAACCGGTCAATGAAATAGAGTACTGCATCGCAACCGTGCATGAAACTCTCAATTCATGCATTCAACATGTAACTAATTTTTTCCTCCCCATGTGAACCCAAGAACTTATGCCCACAACAACCCAACCTTATTCTTCCTCCTCATGGATTTGACTCACCACAGTACTTGTACATTATCAGCTAATCATATTTTTTCTAGATAACGAAATTCCTCTAAAAAAACAAGAAAACGGACAAATTGGGACTATTTCAGATCTGCACAACAAAATGTTTAGCATGTATCGCGATTTCACGTGTTTTGCTTTTAAGCTGCCTTCGGGTTCACATTCTGTGAGCTGCCAAAGCGCGTGCACCGATTCAAAGAAGATTAAGGTGTTCGTCTGGCTAGCGCTGAATGATGCTACCCTTACATAAGAGAAGCATCTTATCTAATCTCGTGGAATGCATGAGGGACCAATGACTTTTATTGTGCCTGCCTGCGTGTCAATCCTTCTAGTTCTGAGCAAAATCATGAATTCTGCCATTGGCTGTTTCGTTACTCACTCTTCAATGAAAGAGGACGGACATAACTCCACCATTTTTTCCTAAACAACGAAAGCAACATATCAGAGCACATCAATTACTGAAGAGGAAAAAGAACAGAATGTCGGCGAAAATAATTTTTTTTCCTTGCTACGTTCCTCATTCCTTTGCAATCACCACGGCCGCCACTGCTTTGAGTGGAGGCAATCCCATCAACCGTGCCGCATCACAACTCTTACCCATTATCAAAAACAATGGCAACTAGTCACAATTGTAACCAAAGTCTTTACAGAAGGAGAACAATATAAAAAAGAACAACAACAACAACAAACACGCGCGCGAGCGCGCATCCACACGCGCACGCAGAGAGAAATGGAATCCTAATGTTATCTTCATTTATATTTCCTAACCCCCTTTGTATGTCGGCCCAAGTCTCCCTCACAAGCCCAACCAGACAGCCACAAACCCCCTTATACAATTCAATTACTCAAGAAGAAAGCCCATTAGTCTTAACCCAACCCTCCACATTTGTATCACGTTCTGCGTCTACGTCGCTTTCAGAGCTGTATTACAACTGCACAAGCCAATCAAGGCGCCTCTTCCCCCTTCCCTCTACTTGTATATAAGAATCATGAGTTGAGTTGAGAAAGAAAACCAACAGCATCAACAAAGAGAGAGCAAGTGACTAGCACCGCATAATCTCCTCTCCTCTTTGTCAAGAATATGGATCTGCCGCAGGAATGGCCGGAACCAATCGTTCCCGTCCAATCCATAGCCGAGAGCGGCACCAGCGTGATCCCGGACCACTATGTGAAGCCGCCATCGGAGCGGCCATCGACAGATTCTACTGTCAGTGAGTTCGGGAGGGAGCTGAACATACCGGTCGTGGACCTGGGGGGCCTCACTGGGGGTGTAACGGAGTGTCGGGCCACGATGAAGGCCACATCGGATGCGTGTAGGGAATGGGGGTTCTTTCAGGTGGTGAACCACGGGGTGAGCTTGGACTTGGTGGCGAAGATGAAGATGGTGTGGAAGGAGTTCTTTCACCTCCCCATGGAAGAAAAGCAGAAGCTTACGAATTCTCCCACGACCTACGAAGGGTACGGGAGTAGGCTTGGGGTCGAGAAGGGCGCCATTCTTGACTGGGGCGACTACTACTTTCTCCATGTCCTTCCTGAGTCCGTCAAGAACTACGAAAAATGGCCAGTTCTCCCAAGTTGTTGCAGGTACTGATTCACTCTCTACCAATCAAATAAGGTCAACCATGGAGTTAAAATTTTACGATAGACTGTCAACCTTAAGTCAACCCTTTAACTAGGTTGTGATCGCACAGGGAGATCACGGATGAGTACGCACGCGAGCTGGTAAGGCTATGCGGCACGCTGATGAAGGTTATGTCAATAAGCCTGGGGCTGGATGTGGGATTCCTGCAGAAGGCATTCGGCGGCGATGATGTCGGTGCTTGCATGAGGGTGAACTACTACCCCAAGTGCCCGCAGCCCGACCTCACTCTTGGCCTCTCCGCCCACTCTGATCCCGGAGGGCTTACAGTACTGCTCCCCGATGACCGTGTCAAGGGCCTCCAAGTTCGCAAGGGCGACACATGGGTCACAGTACAGTCTGTTCCTAATGCCTTCATCATTAACATCGGTGATCAGATTCAAGTACTCTATCCCCCTCTCTCTATCTCTGTGTGTGCGCGCTCGCGCGTGCTTTTGTCTCTACTCGTTAAAAAAAATCAATCTTTCCACGGAACAAGGCGACGGTGGTGGATATGGAACTGGTCCTTACTGAAGAAACAAAGCCAGAAGTAGATAGAGGATGCAGGCTCAGCTTGCTCTCTATGTATTTAATATTTAAAAGCCTATTGTCTCTCATCCATTGCCCAGTGATCCCACCCCTCTTGTCTTCCCTCGTTAGCTGGCAAGCTCCTTGTCCCCATTTGTCTCTCAAACATCCCTTTCTGTTGAGTATGAGATCAATCGCCATAAATTTCTTTGTCTCATGCCAGAACTAAAGCCTGCTTATCCCCTCATACATGGATTTTGTCTGTCACAATTCACTTTTTATCTTCAATGTTTGTTACTTTGAAAAGAAAACGGAGGTATCTTTATTTGAGGATAAAGTCGAGAAAATGGTGGATATATGCATTGGACTCACTTAAATTCCAAACCACGTGCTCGTTTTTATTTCCCAGTCCAGATCCCTAGACCAAACGTAGGGGCCTCCTACATGCCACTAAAATACAGGACAGCATGGTTTGACTCCTAATTATAATACAACGTAGGTTGGTTGGCTTGACACTATTACAAATAGATTTCCCCACCCCCCCGATTGGGCACATGCCTCCTTCCCCTTTCCGTCCAAATTCACCCCCTCTTCTTATAAGCCAAAAAAAATATATTTTTTATTAATTTCTCGGCCAGCAATTCTATGAACGCGGCTGAAACCAGACACAGTGGCAATAGAGTGGATGTGAGTTGTGAGTAGTCTCAGATAAGCACCAAAAGGAACATACTATTCCACAATTTTGCAAACAAACAAACTAATTATGGTTTATGCAACAAGTCATTAATTGAATGGGTAAACCTAATATTTTCTCAACTAACTAACCGGTGTTATGGTGACGGATATCAGGTGCTGAGCAATGCAATCTACAAGAGCGTCGAGCACCGGGTGATGGCCAACTCAGATGAGGAACGATTCTCCGTGGCCTTCTTCTACAACCCGAGGAGCGATCTCCTGTTGTGCCCGGCACGCGAGCTCGTCACCCCCGACAGGCCGCAGCTCTACCAGCCCATGACCTTCAATGAATACAGGCTCTTCATCAGGAAGAAAGGCCCCAGGGGCAAAGCCCAGGTTGAGTCATTAAGGGCTATGTGATTGTATCATCTTCATTAACAAAAATGCTAGCTCATTCTCTTTGTACTTTGTACATTAATAATCAATGTCTCTGACTGTACCTGGCAACTCTGAACTACAGTTGTGGTGCCACATTTCCTACACCGGGGTTCAAATCAATGTTTCGTGTACTTGCTGATATGGTGGTTATGCTATTTGTTATGACAGGGGAAGTTAAGAAACAGGGTCCACATCTTGTTATTGGTCATGGGTCCCACTAAAACCATCCAGACACAAACAAAAAAAAAAAAAAAACAATTTCATCAGCCATGACGAAGTGCACTGTAGCTGTTGTGAATGGAGGTGAAGTTGTGTACTAGTGCACAGATGGGGCACAAAATAAAATAGAGCACATGTTTGGATTGTGGAGTATAGAAAAGGGTTTGTTCACAGCATGATTAGGGTTTGAAAAGGGTGGCACAGCAATCACTGCGTCTGCTACCAGGAAAAACAAAAGCCCACGTCGCAGAAAACGACAAAAGAACTTGGCATCTTGTTCATCTTCCATGGTCTTCTTGTTCTCTCTGAAAGAATAAAATAAAATCATAACAAGTTATAGGAAGTATTTGTTTTTCGTAATTGGCCGTAAGTGGTAAATTGTAATTGCAGCAAAATCACTCATGATATTTGTTTGAGATCGTAAGTCGTAAAATGCATTTGCACCTCACTTGTTGTCTAAGCAATTAATTTTGTGGTGATGCAAATCTCACTTATAGCGCACTTGCAGTAAAAACAGTTAATTTTGTGGTCATGCAAATCTATATTGCAGATAGTTAATTGTAATTAGATTAATATTTTTTATTATTAGATTAATCATTTTAAATTATGAGAAATCTTTTTTAATTATTAGAATAAAGTTTTTTTAGTAGTTATTCTAATAATTTTATTATTAGAATCTTTTTTATTACTAGATTAGTAATATTTAATATAAAATTAATAATTTTTATTATTAAATTAATTTTTTAATAAATTGAATTTAATAATATTTAATATTAGATTGCAATATTAATATTTTTAATATTTAATATTATATTACTATTAATATTTTAGTAATCTAATATTTTTTATTAGTTTTTAATATTAATATTTTAGTATTTTTTTTAATATTTACTAATATTTATTATTTTTTTCGAATATTTAATATTTTTAATATTTACTTTTTTAAACTATTTTACTATTTTTAATATTTATTATGTTTAAATCACCAAACAGTCAGTTTTATGGTCAACTTTTTTACTTACGACTTAGACCAACCAAACACCATAAAGCACAATATATTTTTCCACTTACAATTTCATAGTACTAACCAAACTCTGTAAAACTTATTTGTGTAAAACTCACTCACAACTGTAAAAGAGTTTACCACTTACGACTTACGATCACTTACAACAACCAAACATGCCCTTAGTTCCATTTGTATCCAACATTTTTTATAAGTGATGTAATACAATGGATCACAATCACCTTCAAATCAATAGAAAATGAAACTATGATTTTGAAAAAGAAATAGAAAGAGAAGATTAGGGTTTTAGGGGAAAAAGATAAGAACATGATAAATTTGAACTTCACACCTCTTACACCATGAGCTTCGTACTTCAAAACTTAAGATAATAACCTCAAGAATTTAACTAAATAATTTTCATTCATTCCATTAATAGAAGTTAGGCTGTACAAAAGTCAACTCTCAGAATATAACCGATGTGATATTGTAGAGGTAAATTCCTCGGGGAATTTATTTACACTCAATTTGTAAAAGAAAAAGTGGAGCAATACAAAAACTAGAGAATTTACCTGAAAAACCAGCTAAGATAAAAAATCATAGTGCGGAGGGAGGTTCCACTAAATCAAAGAGATTATATGGAGTTCTGAGCACTCTATTACAGATTGAATTCTCAAGGGTTTTTTGTAATAATCAGAAGCCAACCCCCTTCTCGATAAAGAAGGATATGTATTTATACCTGCCCGAACTATCTTCGAGGGTGCGGATATTTTGGATCCACATAACTGCATGATTCACGTGTTATGATCTTTTGTAAACGTCCATATCACGCTGCTTGATTGTCGATATCGCCATGCAGAGATATTTGCCGCTATCTATAACAGGCTGCATTGATATAGGGGCTTTATAACATTTAGAATGTGCGAATGATCTGGCAGCGCAGCCGGATCTTTGAATCGCGGGGATCGTGTCATCCAGTTATAAATAGCGTAGGAGTAGCAGACTCTGGAGGGTCTTCATGTCGGAGACTTGGGTGGCCCCAGAAAGGACCTTTGTACTGATAGGAAAGGATCTTGTATCGATTGCTAAAGTCTTGGAGTGTCGTGCCGCTCTGGTTGAGTGATGTCTGATAGGGTGTGGGCTCGAGGCGAGGCTTTCTTCATGGGCTAATGTTAGGCTTGTAAGTGAGTTAGGCCCGCTGGTAGAGAAGCGATGTGTAATGCCCCGCCTTGCATAACGCCTCGCATCCAACGGGTACGGGGACACTACTGCGACATATATATACAGAGATAAAACACCCCCACATATGTACGCTAAGTATCAGTACAGTACATGAGTCAGAGCATGAAAGTACATGGTAATATACATTCCAACAAAAGAGTACAACTTTGCAGTTATTACAGCGTGTGTGACATAATATTACATGAGTATTACATAACCAAAAGACGCAAAAGTATGATTATAAAGCTTGAAAAAGGACTGAAAGATACTCACTAGCTGCAAAGGAAATCTCATGAGCTGACCAAGAGAAGGCAGGTCAGGAATGAACTACGGATGATCTGCTAGCTTCTCGAGAAAAACCTGGTCTTCCACGAAAGAGTACACTTCGGTCCATGCTCCGAAATCTGGACATGTAGGTCCAGGATTGTCGAAAATAACCCGGCGAGTACGAAAAATGAAGCTAAGTGGCGTGCATAAGAAAACACACGTGTATAGGATCAAAGTGATGTTGGTATAATCATGCAAGTACAGGCTAGTCACACAGAGCGATATAGAATAGATCAAGTCAAAGAATGTATACAGATTATTACTTATTATTAAGACTCGTCTGATTCATAAGTTCAGTATGTGTCCCATTCCATATATCTCCACATACAAATTGGGAGACGTTGGTTATTGGAAACTGATGGGGCTCGATAAACCATTTTTAGAATGAGTCATGTACATGCCCGGGACAATGACCCAAGAGTATCTGGTGCTGGACCAAAACATGTCATCAGGCACCGAGACTTATTGTACGCCCGAATAGTAATAGGTGTCGCCGCTCCCACATGAATAGGCCCAAAAGGCTTAAGGCACACCCAAAAGGAGTTCAGGAGGAGTAGGGTGCCAATATACCCCGTGGAAACACCTGGTGGCCTCCAGGTAGAATCCCAAGTTTTAATTATATAACATTTGTATGGCCACCACAAATACGGAAAGTATATCGGTACCCATCAGTTTCTCCAATCCCGATGTAAGTTGTCTAATTATAGTATTACGATACATGGTGATCTAGTTACAAGGATTAACATGATTGTTATAACAGGAGGAACATAGAGAAAACATGAATACAGGTTTCTAGTGTATAACATGATAGCAGTTGTCAAGTCCCTATAATGTGATAATCATGAGCCATGCAAGTAACACATTATGTGATGTGGCACTAGAATGAAGAAGTACAACAGTACAAGTAAAATACAGGGTCACAACATCATGTCAAACAGTACAAATAACATTTCAAACAACTCACAACCATATCAATAATTACCAATTATATTATTAAATAACTAGGCGAAGCTAATAAAGTCCAAAGGCTAAAGGAAAGTAGAGACGCCTAATCGATGACCTGGCATGGAGGTGGACGACAGTGGAGCTCCAGCGAAGCTAGCGCACACGCGCGAGAAGGGAGAAGGATGTGGCTGCTGGGTATGACGCATGACCAAGGGAGGAGGGACGAGGGACTGGTGGTATGCTGAGGTGGTGGGCTCGGCCGGGGCTGGATAGGGGTGGAGAGGAAGGAGGAGAAGTGAGAAGGGGAGAGAAAAGTGAGAGAACGTAAGAGAGTGAAATAGAAAGAGAGAAAGAGAGACAGAGAGAGCTGAGAGAGGGAGAGAGGGGGAGAGGAGAGAGGTGGCGCCCCGCCAAGAGGAGAAGAAGTGGGGGAGAGGGGCCACGCGCGGAGGAGAGAAGAGGAGGCCAGAAGTGGAGTGCAGCTGGGCTGTAAGGCTGCGTGAAGGAGGAAGGTGGTGGAGAGGAGTTAGGTCAAGGAGGAGGAAGGTGGTGAAGGAGTTGGTGGAGGTGGTGGCTAGCTAGAGGAGGAAGGAAGGGAGAGGGGAGGTTGGCTGGGGGACACGCGACCAAGAGGAGGAGAAAGAGTTAGGGTGAGGGTGGTGGTGCACCAAGCTGTGGGCTACTGGGGTGTGGCCAGATGGCTGGTCGGGCGGAGGTGGCCGATACTGAGGATAGGAGGAGTGAGAGTAGACAGAGAGAAAGAGGGAATGAGTGAGAGAGAGTAGACAGAAAGAAGGGGAATGAGAGAGAGTATGTAAGAGAGAGAAGAGAACAAAGAAAGGTAGAAAGGTATAGTGGTGCGCGGCCAGAGGGGAGGCCAGAAAGGTGGTCATACAGGAGGAGGAGAGGGGTTTCCTAGGGGTGATGCACAACTAGAGGGGAGAGGGCTGTAGGGTGTGGTGGTGGTGTTGCTGCAGAAGGAGGAAAAGAAGCTGAGAGGGATCTGGCATGGGGTTGGTGGCGTGTAGGAGGAGAGGGTAAGGTGGCTGGCTGGGCTGCATAGAGGGAAGAGGGGGGATGGGCTGTAGGGTGATGGGATGGAAAGTGATATGTAGGTTGGTGATAACGGGAAGGGGAAAAGGAAAAGGAAAAAAGAAAAAGAAATGAAGAAAAGAAGAAAAAGAAAAAGAAAAATAAGAAAAGAAAAAGAAAATGGCCGGATCTAAGTCTAGGGACGGGTTCAAGATCCAGGGTCTCTCGCTGGGCTCGGTCCACAGAATACAGGCCGAATACCAATAATAAATGGATAATATGAAATAATATGGGCGAAAAATTGGCACACGTATCGGGGCATGTATTCTTGGTTTGGAGTGTTACAGTCTACCCACTTTAAAAAAATTTCATCCTCGAAATTTCGATAAGGGAAGAGGCTAACACGAAAAAATGAGGGTTAACAAGACAAAGGTTGTCAGGTGAAAAGTTACCAATTCATGGCATGAAAGTTAGTGGTAACGCTCACGGATGGCTTCTTCTCGCTCCCAAGTTGCTTCCCCTGAAGTATGCATGTTCCATGATACTAGCACCAACAAAATAGACCGATTTTTCAGGGTCTTAACACTACTATCTAATATGGATATTGGTTGCTCGGTATATGACAAATTTGGCTACAACTCCAACTCTAAATGATCCAATATGTGATTCTCATCCTTGACATATCTTCTTAGCTGAGACATTGAAACACGTTATAAACTCCTTCCGGTGATGGCAGTAATGCCAATTTATAAGCCGCCTCTCCTACTCGTTCCAGAATCTCGAACGGGGCTATATATCTCGAACTCAATTTCTCACATACACCGAGTCTGGTCACTCCCTTGGTCAGAGATGTCTTCAAAAAAATGTATTCTCCTGCCTTGAACTCTAACAATCTTCTGTTCATATTTGCCTAAATCTTCTGCCCTCTCTGTACTGCCCAGAGGTGTTCTTGGATGATTCTAACCTTATCCATCATATGAACTCTTCTAGTTCCAAATGTCTTCTCTTGCGTACTTCATCCGAACACAATGGTGATCTGCACTTCATGCCATGCAGAGCTTCAAATCGTGCCATTTTGATGCTGGCTTTGTAGCTGTTATTGTTAGAGAACTCTGCCAGGTGTAGATGATCTTCCCACGATCTCTTAAAATCTATCATACATCTCTCAACATATCTTCTAGGATCTGTATCGTTCGCTTGGATTGTTCATCTGTATCAGGGTGATAAGACGTGCTGAACTTCAGACGGGTTCCCAAACTTTCCTGAAGGATCTCCCAAAAGTATGATTTAAATATGGTGTCTCTGTCAGACACAATGCTGGCTGGAACTCTGTGTAGTCAAACTATATCCCATATGTAGTTGTCCACTAGTAGCTCTGTAGACTGTCCCACTCTGAAAGGTATGAAATGTGCTAACTTCGTGAGACTATCAACAATTACTTATACTGTATTGTTCCCCTTCAGACTGTGTGGTAGTGCTGTGACGAAATCCATTATGAGATGCTCCTACTTTCATTCTGGTATCGGTAGTAGCTGAAGAAGTCTGGCTGATCTCTGATGTTCGGCCTTCACTTGCTAATACACCAAACACTTCGCCACGTCCTGTGCAATCTCTCCCTTTATCGTATTCCACCAAAAATATTGCTTCTGATCTTGATACATCTTTGTTCCTCCAGGGTGTATGGAATAAGACGAGTTGTGAGCTTCGACTAAGACCTTCTAAAGAATCTGCCCCCAAGGTACACAAATTCTGTTCCCAAAGTAGAGTGCACCATCCGTATATATGCGGACATCTGACCTCAGTACAGCTTTCACTTATTCTCTGAATTTCTATAGTCTGGGATCTTCGTTATGTGCTGTTCTGATTTCTTCCATCAATGTCAGTTGGATCTAAAATACCATCAACTATCCTGACACACTGGTCCTCCGAATCACCACCAAGTCCAATCACATCATCTCCTTGAGTAACTCCTTTTACTGAGTAAGTTGTTGTGCTTATCCTGTTGGCTTCAAGTTTCCTGCTCAGGCTATCAGGCAGAACATTAACTTTATCAGGATAATACTATAAACCTATGTCATAATCTGCCATCAACTCGAGCCATCACCTCTATCTCATGTTCAATTCCTTTTGGGTGAAGATATACTTCAAGCTCCTGTGGTCGGTGTAGATTAGCACTCGGTCTCCTATTAGGTATTATCCCCATATCTTCAATGCACAGATCATTGCTGCCAACTCCAGATCATGCGTTGAATAGTTCTTCTCATGTAGCTTTAATCGCCTGGATGCATAAGCCATCACATGCCATACTGCATCAATACAAATCTCAGACCCTCCCAGATGCGTCACTGTATATGACCATACCTCTTATCCCTGCGGACGTCTTCAAGATTGGGGTTGTGATCAATTTGTTCTTCAACTTCTCAAATGTAGAAGTGTACTCATCAGTCCACACATACTTTTCTCTCTTCTTGGTGAGCTTGGTCAACGACGCCGTAATCTTGGAGAAGTCTCGCACGAACCTTCGGTAACACCCGGCTAGTCCAATAAAGCTTTTGACCTCTATTGCTGACTTCGGAACTGGCCAGTCCTTCACGCTTGAATCTTGCTTGGGTCCACTGAGATTCTTTCTTTAGAAACAACATGGCCCAAGAATGTTATACTCTCACGCCACAATTCAAACTTGCTTAATTTGGCATGGAGCTGCTCCTGTCGAAGTGTCTGTAACACAATCCTCAGATGTTCTATATGTTCATCTTCATCCTTGGAGTAGACCAAATTATCGTCAATGAAAACCATCACAAGTGTAACCCCCAGCTCAAGATGTATGTGTTACCGTATCAGTACTCGATACGGTGTACATCTTTGATTTGACCTTCTTGATACTCGACTAAACCAGTTTCAGCTTCATAAATCATTTTTCAATATTTTGAGTTTTCTAAAAATTTTTGGAAATTTTCTAGATTATTTTGGAAAATCTCCAAATTCAGTGGTGACCAATACCGGTAATTGACTTTATGATTTTTAATTCACAATCGGGATTAAGTTTCAAGAATTTGTTTTCAAATTATTTCTTTAAATCATTTTTTTTCTATTTTAGCATATTTTTGGAGACTTTATAAAATTACTCAAAATTTGCCAAAAATCGGTATTTACCGATATCACCGATCGGTTTCAGGATTTTTAATTTCCAAACCAGATTTAATCTCTAAAATCTGATTTCACATTAATTCTTCGGGTAATATTTATGATTTTATAGTTTTTTTGGAACCATTCGGGCCTAATCAAATTTTAACCGAATTATTTAGTATAACTCTAAACACATTTCTTTTCTTTCCTTCCTTCCCAAGATTCCAAAACTCTTCATATTTCTACAGGGTTTTAATCTAACTGACTAACTCTAATCTTCAACCAAAACTCTCCATTTTTCTAGATGATTCTAACCGCCATACTTTCCCCATTAATTAACTACCATGTTAATCTCTCCATCTAAATTTCACACACATTTTATTTTTTATTTTCACTTCTCTCTCTCTCTCTCTCACTCATCCTCCCTGCCATCCACGCCAACCTATCGTCGGCCAAGGGCTGCCATCCACCTCCACCTAACCCACCTCCCACACAATCTCTCCCTCTCTCTAGAGCTCACACGCCATCTCTCTCTCACTCTATTTTTCTCTTTCTCCATCTCCTTCTTAACATCTTCTTCCTCCTTTTACCACCTCTTCTGTCGACCTCAGACCACCGTGACCACCACAGAGCACCGGCACCACCACCTTCCCAACACCACCATGACAACCTCCACCTTCTGCCACTTTCCGCTTTTTCACCACCTTCCTGCTTCTCTCTCTCTCTCTCTCTCTCTCTCTCTCTCAACTGAATCTACACCGCCGCCTTTCGCCGAAGCTCCGTCGCGGAGCCAGACTGCCACTGCCATTGGCTGAGGCCACCCTAGCCATGACTAGACCCGAGGCCCCCTCTCCTTAATCTTTTTTTCTTCTTATTCTTTTTCTTTTTCGCATACTGTTGTGCTGTAAGGAAACCCATAATGGGTTGGGTTTATATGTGAACCAAACCCGCAGTCCAAAAACCCGAACCCACTTGGATATAAAAGGTAAAATTCCATCTATAAATTATTGTTATTACATTTATGCCATATAAAATTATGTTTAACCTCTTGGATCACTTTCAGATATTATAAACTAGACCTTTAATCGTGCTTCGGACAATATCTTGAGCCTTTGACGTCCAAATCACGCATTCTTGGTACCGTTGGGATCAGAAAAATGAGAGCTTCATTTATAAGGCAAGTGTTTACTGTTATTTTCATTATTTTTCCGAATAAATCATTTATATAATTCGTGTTATCTGATTGGTCCTGATATTGTAGATAATCCCAATAATAGTCTATTCCTGTGGGATTGTATTTTATATTTGAGCATGAATGTATCCAATTGGGTTATCAATGATGGTTGAGGAATATTGTGCATGTTATTATGGAGACTGCTGGGATAAATTTCTATATTCCTGTTATTTATTCTCGTTACATATTGCCCAGATATTCCTGATATTTATTCCGGTACGAGTTATACGGATACTCCGGTTACATACTCTTGTTAATTGTGATTAAAAAAAGTCTTGTTATTGACTCCTATTATCTGCACGATACATGTTTACACACACACACACACACACACACACACTCTATTGTAGTATTCATGTTACTTGTACCTGTTATATGAGAAGTCATAGGAACTTATCAGGCCAGGTTCAAACATACACTACTATAATGCAATCACTTGGGGGTGGGGAGACTTTATAATTGACTAGATCTTATTGGGTGGGTGTCTGGATCCATTGTTGTCCCACTGCAGGGGACAAGGTGCTGGCTACCATCTATTATAGCTCGATGAGCTCCTGTTTCCCAATTCTCGTTACTTGTTGCAACCTTAGCGGGCTGGCCCTGGTCTCAGCAGCTAAGGGTCTATTTAAATCCGTGATCTCGGGTATACACGGGATACACCAACCTGATCAGAGCTACTTGATTGTTCGGTTTCATTACATGTGTTTATGCACTCACAAACAGTATTGTACAGATTTAATTCCTTGACCATATTGTAATTATTGTCATTTCATGGATATCATGTTTATTTTATGTATCTATATACATCACTTATTCCATTGTTTCCTTATTTTTTCTTTGTATACTTACTCAGTCGCATCTGAGACACTGGGTTTGTTTGCCCAGATATAGATTCTGTGGTTGCACCCTTGGAGGATGACCAGGAGTTTTTAGACGGTCTAGTTGAGCACCAGTAGGACAGTAGGACTGTTGTGACATTTTGATCCCTTTTGGTTTACTATATGTACCATGCTAGTACTCTTTTTGTGTTTTATATATATGTCAAGTTATCATGTACATTTTCCTAAGTGTGCTGATGAACTCATATGTATTCCGTTTTTGGTATAGTATGGGATTATATTATGTACTCTTGTTACATGTGATATATAAAATATCAGCAGCGTTCTTGCTTTATTATGATATTTGTGCAGGTCTACAGGAGGCTTTACGTGTATACGTAGGGACTACATCCCAATGTATACACGTCGCCGATCATGTCACGTACTGTTATACTGTACTCTGAGAAATGGGGTGTGACACAATTTTCTTGGTATCAGAGCTTGGTTTCGAATTTGGCATTTGAATTGTTCGTGAAACATGACCCAGCCATTCAAACCTAGTTAATACCTGTAGACTTGGGCAAGGTGCTACACTGTTGATACGTAACAAGAGACATGACATGAACACATTGGGTCCATCGTTAGGAATTAAACTATGTCGTTGTAGTCCTGACTCTAATTTGGTATTTATTAATCAAATGGCTCAGCGTGTTACTGAGGACAGTCCCGTGGATCTAGCGGAGCTCTTGAAGCTATTCTTGAAATCCCGGCAGCAGCAAAATGAGCGACTTACTGTTGTTTTGGAGAATTTCACTGCTTCAGGAGGTCAGACGAGGCAAGGTAATGTGCCTGACTTCAGGAGACTCCATCCTGTAGTCTTCACAGGAGAAAAAAGCCATCTTGATGCTGAGCAGTGGCTTATTGACATGGAGAAATTGTTAGTAGCAGCTCGAGTTCCGGAGGTTGATTGAGTGGATGTAGTAAAAGAAGTTTAACTGTCGGGAGTGGCACATACATGGTGACTTGCAGAGGAGAGTAATTTGCCGGGACCCGTCTCTTGGAAGACATTTTCAGAGGTGTTTCATGCCAAGTTCTTTCCTGACACGGCCAAAACAGAAACGAAGCAGAAATTTATAATTCTCAGACAGGCTGGGAGGACTATTGATGAATATGTAGCTGAGTTTTCAAAACTCAGCCAATTTTCTCCATATATGGTCTCTACTGAGGAGAATCAGGCCTAGAGATTACAACAAGGGTTGAGTTTAGAACTTCAGCGATATGTCATATCATTCAGACACAAATTCAGACACAAGACTTTCGCAGAAGTGTTAACTGCTGCCAGGGATCAAGAGTAACTTAGTGGATTGATGCGGAGGTGCCTATTAGTAGCTTAAAGCGCCCGATTGGACAGATCTCTGGAGGGGCTTCCGCCAGGCAGTTTGGTGTGACACTTCCAAAGCGTCAGATAGCTGCACTGCCTTGTTTTCAGCCAGTTAAGTGTAGATTTTGTCATAAAATAGGGCATAAAATGAATGAGTGTAGATTGGCCAAAAACTTATATTTGGTTTGTGGATCGAGTGAGTACCGGGCTATCATTGCCTTCACGGTCGGTAAGTTCCAAGAGAACTCACCTCAAGCAGTTGGATAAGAGAAACTTACGATGGCAGGACCATCAAGATCTATGGTTTCCTTTCAGACTAGGCATCTTCTGCCTCGTCAGCAGCAAATGTATCAGCAATCTCAGAAAGGCAATGTAAGGCTAACAAGATAAGTCAAAGGCAAGGGCAAGGCTTATACTATTACTGTTGATCAGGCGGATGGCTCAGGAGAAGTTGTCACAAGTATTATTTTAATGCATTCCACTCCTGCTTATGTGTTAGTTGATTCCAGTGCTACTCACTGCTTTATTTCATCTCATTCACCAGTAAGCATAATATTGTTGAAGCTTACAAATTGAAAGATTTTGATGATGGATAATAAAGTGATACAGATGCATTTGGAGCTCTATCTCAAGCTTATATACAGAGTTTTGGTTGCTCAAACTCATTTGGAGAATTTGACTATTTATGTGTATTTTTAGAATCTTCGTTAAAAGCCTTGAATGCACACACAATAGTCATATAGTCGACTTGACTCCTAGTATAGTCGACTTGACTCCTAGTATAGTCGACTATCCTATCACCTAGTCGACTTGACCCGTATTACAGTTGATTAAGGCCTTCCAAAAAAAATATCCTGCTCTCTGTTTGATATCTGTTTAGGAGTATTAGTCGACTTCCCATAGAGCTTAGTCGACTAACCTTGTTCTACTAGTTGACTAAAAATAGTTTTCAGAAACTTGTTATCCGTATCAGTCTTGATATAGTCGACTTGCCTCCTATATTAGTCGACTAACAATGACAAAATTTGTTCTTCTAGTCGATTAACCTCATATCGTAGTCGACTAATAGTGGTTTCTGACTGTTAGACAGTTTCTGATTTCTGGTGTTTTATCCAACGTTTTAAATTTCAAATTTGAATTGATAACTTCACTAACTGGCTATAGATTTCACCTATAAATAGGGATGTTGTCCTACGATTAATTCACCAATTCAAAATACAAGTTTTCTGCCCAAAAATTCTGTTCAAAATTCTGTTCTTCCGAAAGCTTGCTTCTACTTTCTGTTTCTTCATCAATTCCTACTCTATTTGAAGAATTCTAAAGTCCACCTATAAGAGACCTTGTTCACAATCACATACAGATTCAAGGATTATAGGATTGATTGTATTCACTCAAAGAGAAGTTGTACAAGAGCGTCTTCTTGGTGTAGAAGAGAAGTTGTACAAGGTGTCTGATTGAGTTATAACCTGCACACAAATACAGAATTTTAGATTTAGAGTAGAGATGTGCAAGTGCTCAATTCTACCGCGATAGCAAGTGGCTATGTGGGTCGTGATCCACAAGGAGGGACTAGCGATGGAAGCTTTTTAGTAAGTCTTCTTTTAAGATACAAAGTTTGGTTAAAGTTCTTCTTTAGTTCTTTAAAGAAAAAGAGAAAAATTAGGTTAAAGTTAAGTGAGGAAGAAAGTGGTAGAATGAGAAGGTGGAGAAAAATGAAAAATGATTATTTACAAAGAAATTGAAAATGGAAAGAAGTGAGTGTTGTTGGTGTTCTAAACTAAAGAATAAAAGAAAAGAAAAGAAACTAAAAATTACTTCTTTTAGCCAAATACCTACCTTGAATCTTTTGCAATGATGTTACCTTGAAGTGAGGCGATCAACGTATAGCCCATAAGAGTTGATTCCCATTTTCTCCACATTATATCATCAAGACGTTGCAAGTATGAAGTGATACAGAATGAAACTCAAAATCCATCGTCATGGGCTATCGGTGGCACTCGCAAAGGCAAGGCTCTTTCGATGCTTTTAGACTCACTTGGATAACAATTGTACCAAAAGAAGAAAGGTAGGGAAGAAGAAGAAGAACACAAAAATAAAGTACATACAAAAGGGAACTACAGATTTGATTTTATAACAATAAGAGAAAAGAAGGAAATCTTACACCGGTGTCACTCTTAGCACAAGCTTCGTTCTCGTTCTCCTATGAAACTCTGATCTCCTCTGATTTACATAAATTAAAACTAAAAATTACATGAAAAGAAAAACAAAAACCTACACTACAAAGAATGAAAAATTGGACTAAATTCTATCTCTGCATGATCGTCCCCTTTTGGCTATGAAAATCCCAGTATTTATAGGCAAAACCCAACCTATAGGAGCGTATGAAGATAGGGGGAGCAAACGCTCCCCTAACTCACCAACAAAGCCGCGAAAACGCGGCTTTGGCCGCGTTTCTACGGCCAGGGTGTGGCCAGGTGGCCACACCCTATTGGTGGTGCTCTCCGGCTTCTCGATTTGTCTTTATCTTCAGCTGGATTTGCATTTTAAGTCCGGAATTTTGACGAAATGGCCTTTGATCCTTGGCTTCAACCAATCAATTTGTAGGGATTTGTTCTAACTGATTTTCAACCGATCTGAACCGATCTGATCTGCCCTGATTTACTGAGTTCGAATTAATTCTGATTTAATTCAGAATTTGATGGGCTTTTGGGCTCATTTCTCTTCACTCTCCTTTAGAAATGGGCCTGCAAATAAATTAAACATTTAATTAGGAAAAAACAGAGTTTATTTTATAATAAGTATGAGAATATGATAATAAATGTGCAATATTAGTGACCAATCACACCCCCATACCTATCTTTTGCTCGTCCTCGAGCAAAACAACTAAACTATACTAAGGATTATTAGACCACTTTCGCAGGTCACGCGATTGCACTGAGCATGTGCAACAAGCCGTTAAACCTGTAGGTTTCCCCTAGAGGACGAGTTTTATCTCGTGAGGGTTTTCAGTGGATTACACCCACAAAATCCATAAAGAAAGAGAAACAAAGAGTTAGTATTTTCGAAAAGCATTTTGAAAGAGAAAAATATTTGAAATATAATTGTAAGATTTAAGTAATCTATAAGTTATAGGAAAACTGAATTTTTCATTCCTAAACTTAGTCTCTATTCAAAAATTTGTTATCAATCAAAGTAAGGAGTCAAATTGTACTTCTCATCTAGTCTATTACTTTACCCTAAGTCATATGCACCTTGTGATTGTGAAAATTTTGACTAAGGGTTCTTTAACTCTAACTCTTATGTCTCATTTATTTTTATATATATTCTTTTGTGGTATTATTCCTTAGTTCTATTAGGCTTTTTAATCTGCCCATGTAACGAACCTTTAATCGATGACTCCCAAACCAAACAGTCTTAGGGCACCGGTGAGAAAACACCCCAAGGACTTAAGGACTCAAGTAAATAAGGTCGCAAAACTAAGGATTTTATTATTTGAACCCCTTTTTGGCGTGAATACTTATGCTTTATTAGGCACAAATTCCCAGCTTAATCAGAGGATTTTTATATATATATTTTTTTCTCAAACTTATCTAATCATCTTTCACATAAATACTAAGGCTTGCTTAGGCCAAAGCACCTAGCTAATCAATAATTAAATTTGTTCATCTTTCATAGATTTATATTTTTTTTCTTCTTTTTTTTTTATATAAGGCATAAGAATCTTTGTTTTTGAACCCTAAGTGTGTAAGTGTATGAAGTGTGCATATTTCATTAAGGTAAAGATCAAGACTAAATTACTTTGACAAATTATCTTCCTAACCCTAAAAATCAAACAAATAATCTTATTTTGATCAAGTTTAAGAAATTCTAATTTTGATTTTCCTATTCCTTAAAATTGACTCAATTTCTTACAAAAAATATGTCAAAATATTGTTTCTATTTTCAAAATGTTTTTTAAAGTAAAGAAAAATGTTAATATTATTTTTTTCTTTTTTTTTAAAAAAAAGAAAAACCTAAGTTATGTTAGAACTCTCCCAACACCTATCTCATGCATTGTCCTCAATGTATGAATTAATGCATAGATGCATGAAAAGAAGACATGGAAGGAAAATACTACCTTAAGGTGGTGGTTCCGGTGGTGGTCTAATTGGTCCACGAAATGCGGCCCAATCGACTTTGCATGGAGTTCGGAGGAACCCACCAAAAATCTCTCTAATATAACCCATTAAAATGATGTATCCATGAAGGATTTTTATTAAAAATTTAACCCCATCTAATTTCCAAATTCCATAATTAATTTCGGAGTCAAATTTGTCAACCGCCTTGCCCCAAAATGGAGTGTGAAAAGATAGAATGATTGACTTGGACTTTGGAAGTACGGGAACTAATACCTACTCAAGAAAGTGACTTAAGTCAAGTAAAGGTTCAGGAGTCGAGATTAGTTCAGGAAGTGGGTCCAAATCAAGAAGCTGAAACTCAAGTCCACATTTATTTTTCAACAATGGAATGTGACTTAATATTGGTGATTCAAGTTCAAGAATGATAGGTGTGGGAATCAAAACTGACTCTAAAATATTACTCAAGTCGGGTAACAAAACAGGAGTCAATATTGATTCGGGAATTTGAACTGGATCACAGATTTGAGAATCTAGGTCACATTTCTCATTGAGTTCAATGTCATAAAATGAGAACTTGCCAATTTATCAATGGGACTTTCAAAATTATAAAATTGGTCAAGTTCAATATGATGATCATCAAAGATGGGCGATTCAATTTCATTATGAATTGGCACAGGATCCAATGTTGACTCAAGAAAAAGATTGAAATCAGGTGAAGACACCGGAGTCATAATTGAATCAGGAAGTAGAATTGAATCACTAAGTTGAGGTTCATGACCATATTCATTTTCAAGTTCAATTTCAGGAAAGGGATAACTTGCCAAACTATCAATGTCACTTTTACAATTTGGAGTTTGGGCAAGTTCAAATGATTGTGCTGAAATGGAACCTTGTGTTCCAAAACAACATGATGAAAAACACCTAGAGGGGGGGGTGAATAGGTGTAAGTGCTAATCTAAGAAACTAAATGCAAACTAAGTGCGCTAAATGCAGAAGCTAATGTAAATTATGCACAAACTAATACAATACAACAAGTGTAGCCGAATTCCCCTTGCGAGGCTCTGGACTAACTCCTCTTGATTCCCCTTGAAATGGGTTGAGGCGCTATGTGAAGCTCTTGTTAGATGAGTACAAGTTAGGCACACACACACAAGCAATCCAAGCAATATGAAATATGTGCACACACAATCAAGCCAAGCAATCAAGGATAAATTACAATATGAAAGATGTAAGGCAACACAAGCAATGTATATAATATGAATGCTATGAAAGTATGATGCTTGTATGAAATGATGCTTTGCACAAATGTAAAGAGAGAGAGTTAGAGAGACAATGGATCAAAACGCAAACACCAAGTTTTGTTTCGAGGTTCGAGCACCTTGCTCTACATCCCCGCCTACACCACCGTGTAGGATTTCCACTATCTCAACTCCCACCGAGGGAACCTCTACCGAAGAGGATTTCTTACAACTCTAGGAGTACCGAACTCCTCTCTCAAACAACAACCTCCACCGAGGCCCAACAACCAACAACAACAACAACCACCTCTACCGAAGAGGTTTACAACCAAACTCAATCACCTCTACCGAAGAGGGATCCAAACCAACAACCCAATACAACAATCTCCACCTCTACCAAAGAGGGAGCAACTCAAGAAATCAAGGGTTTACAACAAGTGGTATATTTCAACCACAAACTCTTTCCTTTTTCTTTTTCCACAAAAACAAGATCCTAAATAGTTTAGGATAGAAGATATAGCTCAAGTGTGGAATCAAAGTGTTTTTGGAAACAAGCAACAAAGAAAACTACTTGGGAAATCTCTTGTATATGATAGAAATGAAATACCAAATCAAAATTCCAAAACCTAGTTTTCTTTGATTTTCTAAAAACCCAAAACAAATAAAGATGAGAATTTTAAAGCCCCCAAAACTCTTTTAAAACACTTTTAAACACTTCAGAAAACTAGTATTTTTTCTCTTAAAAATCTTGGCTAAAATCCCCAAAGAGATGGGGTTTATATAGCCCCTATACAAAACTAGCCATTAGGCTGAGTTGGCAGTCTGACAGATTGCCGGTCGACCGGTCCGGTCGACCGCCAACGGTCAGAATTATGACCGTTGGGCAACTGCGGTCGACTGGCCCGGTCGACCGAAAAAACCCGAGAGCAGAGCTCTCAACTCGGTCGACCGTCCCGGTCGACCGTGTCTGTGCCTAACAGACGTGCACGTCTGTGCACGTCGGTCGACCGCAACGGTCGACCGGCCCTTGGTGCGGTCGACCGTCACGGTCGACCGACCAGCCTGTCAGCACAAAACAAGGTCAGAAAATTTTGGAAAAATATTTTATAAAAACCTTTTATCATTTCTGAAAATTCCATAAAACTTGTTTTATCATTTTATGTTGAAACATAAACATGTGATAAAAATTTCAAGACAATATATCAACATATCAATTCATTTTTGAGTCTTGCAAATTTTATCAAAAACAAAACCTTGTATTTTGTCAAACTTGATTTTTCCAAAACATGAATAGGGATATCAAAATAAGTTTGTTTACCAAGTTAAAGCATGTATGTATAAATAGAAAACATCTACTATACATATAACATATGTAAACTTGTTTTGATCAACTATTCATAAAAACCAAATATCAAATCATAAAACGTGTGTGTTTTGTGCACTTGAGCATATCAACTAAACTAAGCTTTACAAATATGGATCTAAAACACAAACTCTAAACTAGATACCTAAGTCTTCTTGACGATCTCCATCTTCAAGTAGACTTGCTCCAAAACTCCGTGATTCTCCAAGTGCAAAGGTATGATCTTTAAGCTTTGGCACCGGAATCATCATGAATAGCTTCTAATCATCTTGTTGAAGCTAATCACCAACCTAATATCCTGTTAATGATCTGAAACTTAGAAACACAAGAATATTAGTAAACATAACTACATGAGTGTTGATCATCATCAAAACTAGAGTGGAAGGCCATTGGTCAACAATCTCCCCCTTTTGATGATGACAAAACTCATGGAGTTATATATGCATGGATTAAAGATAAGCTTCAAGGAAGCTCCCCCTTAACTCATGCATAGGGATAAACAATAAATATATGCAATGAATATTACACGTGAAACATGCATATGCATAAACAATAAATGGTTCTAGATATCAAATGGAATATCCAAAACAAAGCAAGCCTCTAGATACCAATTACAACAATTACAAAGCAAGCTTTGGATACCAATTAAACTTAATAAACAATTAAACTTAATATTCTTGATATTAAAACAAAATATATGCATATAAAACATAAGCATGCATATAAAACTCAAATACTTCTCCCCCTTTTTGTCAATCATCAACAAAGGGTAAACAATCAAAACCATAGATAAAATGAGGGGTAAAAATCTTTCTTCCCCTTTATGTCAAACATAACAATAAAAGACAATGTTCTCCCCCTTTTTGTCTAAAACAAAACAAAGTCAATAAGGGGTGACTACAAACATGATATCAATTAAAAATATGTCAATGAAGCATCTTGATACCAATAAACAAGAATCAATATATGTTATATGCTATATACATTCATGAAGAGGAAGACGCTAAGTTAGCTTCCCTACACATATGCATTACATGAAGAAGGGATGACAAGCCCAATTCACATAACACATATTATGTAATGCATAAGAGGAGATGTGAAGCTCCCCCTACACACGTATATCATATAAAGAAGAGTTGTCAAGCTCCTCAATTTATAATATACTCAACATGAATCTATATGTAAGAGAGATGTTAAGCTCTCCTTACATATAGGAAATACAAATCAAATTTTCTCCCCTTTATGAAAAACAAACTAAAGACATGCATAGTCTTGATAACAATTTAAAAGTAATCAATTTAAACAAAATTGAAACTCAAGCACTAGCATAAACACAAACATATATATGTATGAAAGATAGATACCAATAGAAATTGATATACTTGGAATTTAAAGCATACATACATACAAAACATATATGAGTATACAAGAAGATCAAAATGATACCAATTGAAAGAGTTCAATGATACCAATTGACATAACAATAAGTTCAAGTGTATACATCATATTATCTACCACCCAATCATAATTCAAGTTTAAAGATTTTCAATTTAGGGCATACATGAACATGATCTCCCATCCTACCGCCCTTTGAAGGTAGGGGTTTTCAAAGATAGATTTGAAAATGTAGTTTTGTTTGAAAATCACTACCAAAATGAAGAACACCGCAACTAGTTAAATGGAAAACTTGTTAACTAGCACGAAATCCTTCAAGTAAGGAATAAAATAAAAATGAAATTCACATGATAATCATCACTCTAACCAATAAAGCATACCTCATGAGAAACAAAACATGAGCAATAGATATGAGTGTACAAATAATATGTGAAGATCATAAATATGAAAAATTAGGCAATAAGCTCAATTATTCTTTAAAACACGAAATCATCAAAACTATCTAATCTTCAAGGCATATGTATGTCTAATACAAACTAACGTATACATACATATCCAAAACATAAAGAGTCCACAAGATATATGCATTAAGGCACATGGCTCAAAAATGATACTCATGTATAGTCAATAGTTTGGATAAGATGGACATATACATGAAGTTAAATATTGACACATAAACATGAAAACATGTAAGGCTAAATTTTCATCAAAACAATTTTCATTTCAAGGTATATGTATGATTTGTCAACACAAGAAGTATACATACATATCCCTTAAACACACTTTGAGTCCATAATAGATATTTGCATGAAAGGCAAATGACTCAAGGGGTATACATGTATATCTTAAAGTTTGGCAATACAAACATATACATGAAGTGAAATATACAATCATAACGCAAATTCAAAAATGAGAATACAAGTTTAATATGTATGAATCATCAAAACTAGACTATACTAGCACATCTAATGGGTTCAAATAAGCATTCAATTCCAACTGTATATAGATTTATTTGTAGCCCACTCTATGTACAAGTATATAACTAGTCTTAATGAAAACTAACACTTAAACATATATTCAAAACATGAAGCATCAAAAACACGATAAAAATCATCATGGAAAACTAAAACATGATTATTATGAGAATTCACATGTATTAGATTCATGATGTACATTATAGCTAAACAAACGGTGAGAACACTAAATGTGAATCAAATAAGCATGTGTGTCTCAAATACTATACATGTATGTCAAGGATCTAATAAACATGGAATGAACATACTAATCCATAGACAATGAAACATGCTATAAAACATCAAAACATGCTATAAGCAATGAAACGGAAAGCATGTAAACAATAAATGGGAGTAAAGGATTGTTACCAAAACCGAAGAAGCAACTCTCCTTGTCTCCAAAACATGGTGGTCCTCTCCACCAAACCTTCCCTTGAAAGTGATGCATCCATTTGATTTTCTTTAAGTCCGGAACGCATCCACTCCAAGGTGTCATCACTCTCACGTCATGTGAGAGCCCACACCTACATCAAAAATAGGAGGGGTGGTCTTTGGTACCCACATCTTGTTGGGTCCATGGGGGTTTGTTCCTTCTCTAACCCAAAAAAATTTCTTTGCTAAATTAGTAGTATGTAATCTATCAAAACAAAATTTAGCAAGATGGCCCTTACGACCACAATGTGTACAAGTGTACACATGAGCATACATATGGTGATGGGTGTGTCCGTGAGGAGCATGTGTATGCCGTGGAAGGTGTGCATGCATAAAGGATGGAACTTGTTTCTTTCGAACCAAGGTTTCCAACCGTGTGTGGTTCATGGCACATTGGCTCATAGTGGAGCCCAAACAATCTACTCTCTTCTTTAACATACAAATATTATCAATAATTTTGGAAGAAGAGGTACATGCATTAGGTAGACTAGATGAAGAAGCTACACTAGCATGGCAAACATGTGCATCAATTTTATTTTGCAAAACAATATTCTTATCTAAACAAACATTCAACTCATTTGAAATAGAAATGATTTTGTTTTTCAAAGCAACATTCTCTTTTAAAACAAATCAACTTTAGAAGACAAATTTTCATTTTTCTTCGAAAGAGTTTCACAATCATTTTTAGACTTTAAAATTTTTTTTTCTTTTAAAGCAAGTTCCAATTGAGATCTCAATGAATCCCTTTCATTATAGACCTCAACCTTCTCTTGCAAAACATTGTCAAGTCTAGCATGCAAACACTTATTTTCTTTTTCAATTTCTAGACTTTTCTTTTTCAAAATCTTATATTTTTCAATTAACTTTTCACATACTATTAAAAGTTCTTCATTTAGAGCATGAGGATCAACAATATCATTACTAGAAGAACTAGCATCATCATCACTATCTAAGTGGGGTTCCGAATGTACCTCAAGGGAGTCATTCCCTTGGACCATATAACATTGTTGTGGCTCGGATTCTCCACTAGATTCCTCTTCTTGTTGGATTTGGACTTGAAGCTTGGAGGTGGTGGTTGTAGTCAACTTGTTCCACACTGCAAAAGCGGAATCAAGATTAGAACACACATAAGATAATCTTTAGGTAATGTGCTTCTAATAGCCTCTAGGGCTTGTGCATTGGCCCCTATATGATTGCAATCACCAAGATAACATCTCTTGGTGGCCGCAAGGAAAACATGCAAACCTAGGGTCTTTAGGTACATGGACATCCTATACTTCCAAACATCAATGTTGGAAGGGTCAAAACTAGGTGGGGTCATGAAGTCCATGGTATAAACTAAATATGTGCAAACAATCAAATGCAAATGTAGATTAGCAAGCAAATGGATCACTCCTAGGATGTTAAGCCTAAGTATCAGGAGCACTAGCTCTGATACCAATTGAAAAACACCTAGAGGGGGGTGAATAGGTGTAAGTGCTAATCTTGTTGGCCCAAAGGCCTTCCACTCTAGTTTTGATGATGATTAACTCATGTAGTTATGTGTACTAATTATCTTGCAATGTTTAAGTTTTAGATATTTAACAAGATATTAGTTGGTGAAAGCATCCACACATCTTTCACTTGTTGATTCAAGAGCCCGCGCATCAAAGATCATACATTGCACTTGCTCGGTGAATCAAGAGTTTTTGGATCGAGCCGACTTGGAGATTGCGCTCTACAAGAAGACTTAGGTATCCATAGTTTTAGTTTTAAGTTTAGATCCTAATTGTAAAGATTAGAATAGTATGATAAGCTCAAGTTCACAACACACACCTTCATGTTTTGATTTTCGGTTTTAGGTTTAACCGATCTTGGTTTTCATGAATAGATTTTTATCAAAACAAGTTTACATGGTTTATGTATATTAGATTTGTTCTATATACATGCATGCTTCAATTGTTTAGACAAACTTTGTTTGATAATCTATTCCATGTGTTTTATGTTTTGGTATTTACAACAAAACATATTTTTGGACTTAATGACAAAAATCATGATATATATATGTTTCTTGTATATTGAATTTCTATTCATATACAATATGCTTCAAAGTGTTTAAATATCATATTTTTGTATCATGGATAAGTTTTAGACAATGTGTATTTTCTATTCAAAATACAAGGTTTTAGAAAATACGGTTTTTGGTTTTTGGCAAAATTTCTATGACACAAAAATAGTCAAATATGTTTGAAATTTGTGTTAGGATTTTTAACACAAGTTTGTATTTCAATATAAAATAATAAAACTATTTTTGTGGAATTTTAGAGATTTTGTGGGATTTATTGGAATATTTTTTACCTCAGTTTTCTGACCCATTTGCTGCCTGCCAGGCTAGTTCGGTCGACCGTAACGGTCAACCGCATGTAGCCGGTCGACCGTCATGGTCGACCGACGACATGCACAAACCTGTGCACGTTCTGGCACAGTCAGCGGTCGACCGGGACGGTCGACCGGAGCAGAATAATCTGCTCTCGGGATTATTCGGTCGACCGGGCAGGTCGACCGTTAGTTGCCAACGGTCAAAAATTGAATGTTGGACGGTCGACCGGGCCGGTCGATCGGAAGGCTATTTCTGGCAAATTTCTGTCAACGGCTATTTTCTGATAATTGCCTATAAATACCCCATTTGTAAGAGTTTTTCTCAAAGAATTTTTGTGCGAAATTTTCATACTCTCTAGTGTTTTTACAGCAATCAAAAGAAGTTTTTGAGCTCAAATTGAACAATACATTAGGTGTTTTTGTTAGGGTTTGGAAAATCAAAGAAAGGGTTTTTAAGAAAGGATTTTGATTGAACTTCTCTATCTTTGTTTCAGTTTTTCCCAAGGATTTTTCTTTATGATTTCTGATTTCCATTCCTTTGGTTTTCTCCACACTTGAGCAAAAATCTACTATCTATATCTATAGGATATTTGTGTGGGAAAAGATATTGTTTGTGGTTGTTGTTTGAAACCACTTAGTTGTAAACCCATTTCTTGCTTTGTGCCATTTCCCTCATTGTGTTGAGGAGGTTGTGCAAATTGGGTTGTGAGGAGTTTTGTGTAAGCTTGGTGCTAATCCCTCAAGTTGTGAGGTGATTGTTTGTTGTATTGGAGGAGTGCCTCAAGAAGGAGGTTGAGATTGTAAGAAGGGGAGTTGGGAACTCCTTGTAATTGTGATTGCCCCAAATCCTCGGTGGAGGTTCCCTTAGTGGGAGTCCTTAGTGGACAAGCTAGTGGATTGGAAATCCTTCGTGTGTCGAAGGCGGGGATGTAGAGCTGGGTGCTCGAACCTCGGAACATATCTCTTTGTTTGCGCTTGATCCATTGACTCTTGCTCTCTCTCTTTACTTTGTACAAATTGCTATATCTTATACTTGCTTGTGTGTGCATCATTGTTGTAATTGCAATTAGTTTTTAAATTCCGCATTAAGTTCACTAGATTAGCATTGTCACCTATTCACCCCCCTCTAGGTGACCTTTTCAATTGGTATCAGAGCTAGCGCTCCTGATATTTAGGTTTAACCACCTAGGAGTGTGATCTTGGTTTGCTAATCTTCATTTGCATCTCATTTGCACTCATACTAGTTTGCTCTCATGGCTAGCCCTCCTATGTTTGACCATACTAGACTTGACTCTTGGAAAGTTAACATGACTAGATATTTAAAAACACTAGGTCATCTAGTTTATCAAGCCATCACCATAGAAGCCCTCCCAAATACTAGTAAGCATAAGAAGGCCAATGTACTTGCACTTCAAACACTTAGAGCATCTTTTGATAATAATCTCTTACTTGTTTTTGATAGTTTTAACTCGGCTTTTGCAGTTTGGAGCGTCTTGACATCTCCGGAGCTTCCAAGGTTCATCAACAATATGAGGAGATCTAGGAGAGATGTATCCGAAGAGCCTTGTTTCATGGCATATGGGAATGACTCCCATGAGGTACAATCGGACTCTCAAATACATGATAGCTCTAGCTCTTATTGCCATGGATGTTTTGAGGTTCAAAATTTAAATGTTGAACTTGCTTCTAAGCTTGAAAATTCTTGAAAAAACATAACTCTTTGAAAGAAAAACATTTTGATTTACAAAAAGAAATGAAGGATTTATGCTCTACTTTTGAAACCGTTTTGCAAGAGAAGGAAGAGATCACTAGTGAATGTGACTCACTAAGATCTCAACTAGACATTGCTTTAAAAGAAATTGAAGTTTTAAAAGGCAAAAATGATTGTGATGATATTTTGGAGCACAATGAGATTTTATCCTCAAGATTGGATTGTGTTTTCAAAGAAAACCTTACTTTGAAAAATAAAATTGATTCTATTACTAAAGAATTGAATTTGGTTTTGTCTAAAAATGAATCTTTGCAAAATGATATTGATTCGCATGTTTGTCATGCTAATGTAGCTTCTACTTCTTGCACTCCTATAGCATGTTCCACTTTGTCTTCTAGCATAGAAAATGATATAAATAATTTGAAGAAAAGTGTTGATTGTTTGGGCTCCACTTTGAGCCATTGTGCCATGAATCACACACGATTGGAAACCTTGATTCGCAAGAAACAAGTTCCAACCTCGCATGCACACCCATCTAGGCATACACATGCTTTTCATGATCACCACCACCATATGTATGCTCACGTGTACACATGTACACATTGTGGTCGAAAAGGCCACCTTGCTAGATTTTGTTATGATCGCATTTATCATGAAAATTTAGCAACTAATTATGTTTGGGTTAGAAAAGATACTAACCCCCGTGGACCCCAAAGAAATGGGTACCAAGATCCACCTCTTTGACTTTTGATGTAGGTGGGAGCTCTCGCATCACGTGAGAGTGGAGGTACCTTGAGGTGGATGCGTTCCGAGCTTGAATGAGAACTATTTGGATGCTTCACTCTCAAGGAGATTAGGTGGAGATGACCACCATGTTTTGGAGAACTAGAGATGCACCTTCATTGGTTTTGGTATCATTCTCTAACTCCCATTTATTATTTACATGCTTTTTAGATCATTCATTTATAGCATGTTGTGTTTTGATGTTCATTATGATTATGCCTTGTTCATTAGACTTGAGATATACATGTTTAGTTACTTGAGCACCCATGTTTCATATGGATCTATATTTAGTGTTCACTTCTTGTTTAAGCTAACATGTATGCCCTAGATCTAATGCACATGCATATGCATAATGATCATATGATGTTCATGATTCCATGATTTTTGTTTAGATGATTATATGGATGTTTGTGATATATCTTGTGTGCATTTCATCATTGCACTTTATTCTTTCTTTGTTCGATCTATTCTCATACAACAAGGTTGCATTGCGCACCTCTAACCCATTCAAGGGGAATCAGGAGGAAGGAGTTCAGAACCCTTCACGGGGTATACGGCTCTTAGTCTTGTTTTGAGAGATCGTTGCATCATACATCCATCTTAGTTTTAAAAGGTCATTAATACTTCATATTTTTGATTAATATATTGATTTTTGACCCATTTTATGCCTCATGATTTGATTACTTGCTTGAATGTTAGTTTTCATTAAGACTAGGATTTATACTTGTACAACTAGTGAGCTACAAATAGACCTTTATATATTTGTGCTTGAACGCTCATTTGTAGTCATTTGATGTACTAGTATAGTCTAGTTTTGATGATTCATGCATTTGACTTGTATTCCTCATTTTTAATGTGTTTCTATGATCTTGTGGTTGACTTCATGTATATGTCTATCTTGTCCAAATTATTGTTTATACATATACATCCTTGAGCCACGTGCCTTCATGCATATACTTTTGTGGACTCTTCATGTTTGGGATATGTATGTATACTTTAGTTTGTACATGACATACATATGCCTTGAAGTTTAAATCATTATGATGATTTCCATGTTTGATTGTGATTTCAATTGATATGATGATTTCAATAAATTACATGATTCACTATTATATCAAGATTTGATAATTTCTATATTAAGCTTAATTGTCCATTTTCATGATGAAATGTATTTCACATTACACTTGTTCACTCACTTTATTATGTTTCTCATGATTGTGTTTTTCATGAGTATGATATGAGCTTTATGGACTTTGAGTGTTTAGTGATCTTGTGATTTTCATGTTTCATGAAAAATCCTTTTGTTTTATCTTGAAGGATTTCTACTAGTTCTCAATTTTTCATAAACTAGTTGGTATTCTTCAAATTGGTAGAGACTTTCAAACATACTATAATGTTCAAATCATTTTTTGAAAAACCCCTCCCATCAATGGGCGGTTGGATGGGAGATCATGTTCTTGAATGCTTTATAATGAAAATCCTTTTTATCTTGAACCATGATTGGGTGGTAGTTGATATGAGATATACACTTGATCTTATTGTTGTTTCAATTGGTATCATTGAACTCTTTCAATTGGTATCAATATGACATCTTTTTGTATACTCATATATGTTTGTATTTTATATATGTATGCTTACACTTCATATAGTATCAATTTCAATTGGTATCTATTTCTTACATACATATATAGATGATTTATTTGTGATTCAAGATATCACAAATTTTGTTTATGCTTAGCTTGAACTTTTCAAATTGAAACAATGTTAAAGCAAATTTTCAATTGAGTTAATTTTCAATTGGTATCTTATTTCAAGCATATGCATATTTTCATTTGGTATTTCATAAAGGGGAGAAAACTAGTATTTTATTTTTCAATTGGCATCTTATCTCTCATTTGATATTTTGTTTGGTATTCCACTCCCTTGCTTTATGATAGAAAATAAAGATTTCATTTGGCAAAGAATAATTGTTTCATTTGGTATCAAGATTTGTTTTTAAGGAAATTCAAAATTAGTATTGTTTAATTCCAAAATTGGTATCTAGTTTGTTTGTTTACAATTGGTAGGTTATTTGTTTACTTACTAATTGGTATCAAGATTTTCATTTTATTTGTGTTTTCAATTGGTATATGTTCTCGTTTTTATTTCAATTGATTTGTTGTTTTTTTTTAATTGGTATCAATATAGACTTCATTGCCACATTTTTTTGGTATCATATTTGATTTAACCCTTATTAGTTTCTTTGCTTTGAACAAAAAGGGGAGAAAAATTTATTGTTTTTGCTTTTATTTTTAACCCTTTTTGATGATTGACAAAAGGGGGAGAAGAATTTGAGTTTTATATGCATATTTGTGTTTGCATATAGTTTACATTTGATGAAAGAAGCCTTGTTTATATGCATGTCTATGCATGTTTTATGTTTCATTTTGATATTGTTTTATCAAGAGCATGTTTTGATATTGTTTTAACACATATAAACATGTTTTTAAGAACATTCATTGCATATCTTATATGTTTTATTGTTATGCATGAGTTAAGGGGAGCTTCTTTGAAGCTTTACTTTAATCCATGCATATATAACTCCATGAGTTTTGTCATCATCAAAAAGGGGGAGATTGTTGGCCCAAAGGCCTTCCACTCTAGTTTTGATGATGATTAACTCATGTAGTTATGTGTACTAATTATCTTGCAATGTTTAAGTTTCAGATATTTAACAAGATATTAGTTGGTGAAAGCATCCACACATCTTTCACTTGTTGATTCAAGAGCCCGCGCATCAAAGATCATACATTGCACTTGCTCGGTGAATCAAGAGTTTTTGGATCGAGCCGACTTGGAGATTGCGCTCTACAAGAAGACTTAGGTATCCATAGTTTTAGTTTTAAGTTTAGATCCTAATTGTAAAGATTAGAATAGTATGATAAGCTCAAGTTCACAACACACACCTTTCATGTTTTGATTTTCAGTTTTAGGTTTAACCGATCTTGGTTTTCATGAATAGATTTTTATCAAAACAAGTTTACATGGTTTATGTATATTAGATTTGTTCTATATACATGCATGCTTCAATTGTTTAGACAAACTTTGTTTGATAATCTATTCCATGTGTTTTATGTTTTGGTATTTACAACAAACATATTTTTGGACTTAATGACAAAAATCATGATATATATATGTTTCTTGTATATTGAATTTCTATTCATATACAATATGCTTCAAAGTGTTTAAATATCATATTTTTTGTATCATGGATAAGTTTTAGACAATGTGTATTTTCTATTCAAAATACAAGGTTTTAGAAAATACGGTTTTTGGTTTTTGGCAAAATTTCTATGACACAAAAATAGTCAAATATGTTTGAAATTTGTGTTAGGATTTTTAACACAAGTTTGTATTTCAATATAAAATAATAAACTATTTTTGTGGAATTTTAGAGATTTTGTGGGATTTATTGGAATATTTTTTACCTCAGTTTTCTGACCCATTTGCTGCCTGCCAGGCTAGTTCGGTCGACCGTAACGGTCGACCGCATGTAGCCGGTCGACCGTCATGGTCGACCGACGACGTGCACAAACCTGTGCACGTTCTGGCACAGTCAGCGGTCGACCGGGACGGTCGACCGGAGCAGAATAATCTGCTCTCGGGATTATTCGGTCGACCGGGCCGGTCGACCGTTAGTTGCCAACGGTCAAAAATTGACCGTTGGACGGTCGACCGGGCCGGTCGACCGGAAGGCTATTTCTGGCAAATTTCTGTCAACGGCTATTTTCTGATAATTGCCTATAAATACCCCATTTGTAAGAGTTTTTCTCAAAGAATTTTTGTGCGAAATTTTTCATATTCTCTGGTGTTTTTACAGCAATCAAAAGAAGTTTTTGAGCTCAAATTGAACAATACATTAGGTGTTTTTGTTAGGGTTTGGAAATCAAAGAAAGGGTTTTTGGGAAAGGATTTTGATTGAACTTCTCTATCTTTGTTTCAGTTTTTCCCAAGGATTTTTCTTTATGATTTCTGATTTCCATTCCTTTGGTTTTCTCCACACTTGAGCAAAAATCTACTATCTATATCTATAGGATATTTGTGTGGGAAAAGATATTGTTTGTGGTTGTTGTTTGAAACCACTTAGTTGTAAACCCATTTCTTGCTTTGTGCCATTTCCCTCATTGTGTTGAGGAGGTTGTGCAAATTGGGTTTGAGGAGTTTTGTGTAAGCTTGGTGCTAATCCCTCAAGTTGTGAGGTGATTGTTTGTTGTATTGGAGGAGTGCCTCAAGAAGGAGGTTGAGATTGTAAGAAGTGGAGTTGGGAACTCCTTGTAATTGTGATTGCCCCAAATCCTCGGTGGAGGTTCCCTTAGTGGGAGTCCTTAGTGGACAAGCTAGTGGATTGGAAATCCTTCGTGTGTCGAAGGCGGGGATGTAGAGCTGGGTGCTCGAACCTCGGAACATATCTCTTTGTTTGCGCTTGATCCATTGACTCTTGCTCTCTCTTTACTTTGTACAAATTGCTATATCTTATACTTGCTTGTGTGTGCATCATTGTTGTAATTGCAATTAGTTTTTAAATTCCGCATTAAGTTCACTAGATTAGCATTGTCACCTATTCACCCCCCCTCTAGGTGACCTTTTCAAATCTAAGAAACTAAATGCAAACTAAGTGCGCTAAATGCGGAAGCTAATGCAAATTATGCACAAACTAATACAATACAACAAGTGTAGCCGAATTCCCCTTGCGAGGCTCTGGACTAACTCCTCTTGATTCCCCTTGAAATGGGTTGAGGCGCTATGTGAAGCTCTTGTTAGATGAGTACAAGTTAGGCACACACACACAAGCAATCCAAGCAATATGAAATATGTGCACACACAATCAAGCCAAGCAATCAAGGATAAATTACAATATGAAAGATGCAAGGCAACACAAGCAATGTATATAATATGAATGCTATGAAAGTATGATGCTTGTATGAATGATGCTTTGCACAAATGTAAGAGAGAGAGTTAGAGAGACAATGGATCAAAACGCAAACACCAAGATTTGTTTCGAGGTTCGAGCACCTTGCTCTACATCCCCGCCTACACCACCGTGTAGGATTTCCACTATCTCAACTCCCACCGAGGGAACCTCTACCGAAGAGGATTTCTTACAACTCTAGGAGTACCGCTCCTCTCTCAAACAACAACCTCCACCGAGGCCCAACAACCAACAACAACAACAACCACCTCTACCGAAGAGGTTTACAACCAAACTCAATCACCTCTACCGAAGAGGATCCAAACCAACAACCCAATACAACAATCTCCACCTCTACCAAAGAGGAGCAACTCAAGAATCAAGGGTTTACAACAAGTGGTATATTTCAACCACAAACCTCTTTCCTTTTTCTTTTTCCACAAAAACAAGATCCTAAATAGTTTAGGATAGATGATATAGCTCAAGTGTGGAATCAAAGTGTTTTTGGAAACAAGCAACAAAGAAAACTATTTGGGAAATCTCTTGTATATGATAGAAAATGAATACCAAATCAAAATCCCAAAACCTAGTTTTCTTTGATTTTCCAAAACCCAAAACAAATAAAGATGAGAAGTTTTAAAGCCCCAAAAACTCTTTTAAAACACTTTTAAACACTTCAGAAAACTAGTATTTTTTCTCTTAAAAATCTTGGCTAAAATCCCCAAAGAGATGGGGTTTTATATAGCCCCTATACAAAACTAGCCGTTAGGCTGAGTTGGCAGTCTGACAGACTGCCGGTCGACCGGTCCGGTCGACCGCCAACGGTCAGAATTATGACCGTTGGGCAACTGCGGTCGACCGGCCCGGTCGACCGAAAAACCCGAGAGCAGAGCTCTCAACTCGGTCGACCGTCCCGGTCGACCGTGTCTGTGCCTAACAGACGTGCACGTCTGTGCACGTCGGTCGACCGCAACGGTCGACCGGCCCTTGGTGCGGTCGACCGTCACGGTCGACCGACCACCTGTCAGCACAAAACAAGGTCAGAAAATTTTGGAAAAATATTTTATAAAAACCTTTTATCATTTCTGAAAATTCCATAAAACTTGTTTTATCATTTTATGTTGAAACATAAACATGTGATAAAAATTTCAAGACAATATATCAACATATCAATTCATTTTTGAGTCTTGCAAATTTATCAAAAACAAAACCTTGTATTTTGTCAAACTTGATTTTTCCAAACATAAATAGGGATATCAAAATAAGTTTGTTTACCAAGTTAAAGCATGTATGTATAAATAGAAAACATCTACTATACATATAACATATGTAAACTTGTTTTGATCAACTATTCATAAAAACCAAATATCAAATCATAAAACGTGTGTGTTTTGTGCACTTGAGCATATCAACTAAACTAAGCTTTACAATATGGATCTAAAACACAAACTCTAAACTAGATACCTAAGTCTTCTTGACGATCTCCATCTTCAAGTAGACTTGCTCCAAAACTCCGTGATTCTCCAAGTGCAAAGGTATGATCTTTAAGCTTTGGCACCGGAATCATCATGAATAGCTTCTAATCATCTTGTTGAAGCTAATCACCAACCTAATATCCTGTTAATGATCTGAAACTTAGAAACATAAGAATATTAGTAAACATAACTACATGAGTGTTGATCATCATCAAACTAGAGTGGAAGGCCATTGGGCCACACATGACTCTTCGGCTCTAACAGAATGGTTACTGACATCAGAACTGGCCAAACGGTGAGAACGTAGAGATTGGACCATCATATCTATGTCATGATTACGAGCGTTTTGAGCCTGAGTCATGGCTTCAAGCATCTTTTCATAAATGATGGGTTCATCATTTATTGAAAAGATGAAGTGTTGTTTTGGAATTGGTGGTGAAATTGTGAGTCCATCAGATTTTGTGATTTTTGTTTGGACTCATGCGTACTCATTTCCAAATTGATGGTTTTCTATTTTGGACTGGTGGAACTGAGTATGAATCTTGAAAATATTACGGACAAGGTGGATAAGGAGGACAAGTTGGTTGACAATTGGACTCGGGGGAGGTGAATCCCCATTTACTCTGTGAAGAGTTAAAATTATTCTGGAAATTATGGTTATAAGATTGGGGACATGGGTTATATTGATTCGGATAAGACCAATCCGGCACACTAGGTTGGTTAAAGTTATGATATGGCGGGTTGGTAATATCCGAAAAAGAGGTTGGTGTGTAATATGGATTACCATTAAAATTGAAAAAATTATTGTTATAAGCCATATTACACAATAAAACACAAACAAAGAAAAAAAACAAACAAATAAGCAAACAAAAAAGAAAAATTCTAACCTAAGTTAGGGTAGACCTTTGACCTAGACGACTCCTAACTGGTTAGATTGTCTATAGGAGGTATAATGCTGACTTTGACCACAAGCTAATCAGCCAGGTTAGGGCAAGATTGGTGGGAGGTTATCCGTCAAAGACGTTCCTTAATTAAGTAACCACCAACCTTTAGGCTTTCGGCCCTTAATCCCTTTCCTAGACACTGATTTGGCAGGAGTCAAATTCCAACACCTTTACCCCTTAGGATAATCTCCTAATTGAATCCGAGATCTCCCTAGGGCCAACATCTACTCATTTTTAGTTAGGTTTGGTTAGTGAGTGAGGAGATTGTTTGTGGGCTAAGGGAGGGTAATGACTTCCCCACCTTATCTTGTTTATAGGATAAGTCCTTAGATCAATTTAGTGTAGTGTACAAGAAAAGCAACACTTAAGCAATGTAAACAATTCAAAAGTGTTCTTATACTAAATGCTATGCACACGTACCTTTGCTCCAGCACTCTTCAACAGTAAATAGAAAATGTAATGAAATAGACACGTGCCTAAATGCAAAGTCTAAATCATTTTTTTAGCATTTACAATCATCATTTTACTGTTGTGTTAGAAATATATATACAGTGAGTCAAATAAGAAAATAAATGCTACAAATATTTACTATGCAATTCAGCCAACCTGCAAAAAATACAGGTTAGTAGTTCACTCAGTTTGCCACAGGAATGTAGCAAATCTGAGGGCTTCTTGGCTCTGCTTTCTTGAGCAGAGTCCAAGACCATTTATATGTCCACTGCAGCAAGAATTCCTTGTTGTTGAATCTGTACAAAAAAAAAGAGAAATTAATCAAAAATGTAAACTTTTAAAGAGAGTAACTTACCGTCCTTCCTCGGCAACGACGCCAAAAATTTGATTGAGTTATAACCTGCACACAAATATAGAATTTCAGATTTAGAGTAGAGATGTACAAGTGCTCAATTCTACTGCGATAGCAAGTGGCTATGCGGGTCGTGATCCACAAGGAGGGACTAGCGATGGAAGCTTTTTAGTAAGTCTTCTTTTAAGATACAAAGTTTGGTTAAAGTTCTTCTTTAGTTCTTTAAAAGAAAAAGAGAAAAATTAGGTTAAGTTAAGTGAGGAAGAAAGTGGTAGAATGAGAAGGTGGAGAAAAATAGAAAATGATTATTTACAAAGAAATTGAAAATGGAAAGAAGTGGGTGTTGTTGGTGTTCTAAACTAAAGAATAAAAAAAAAGAAAGAAACTAAAATTACTTACTTCTTTTGGCCAAATACCTACCTTGAATCTTTTGCAATGATGTTAGCTTGAAGTGAGGCGATCAACGTATAGCCCATAAGAGTTGATTCCCGTTTCCTTCACATTATATCATCAAGACGTTGCAAGTATGAGTGATACAAATGAAACTCAAAATCCATCGTCATGGGCTATTGGAGGCACTCGCAAAGGCAAAGCTCTTTCGATGCTTTTAGACTCACTTGGATAACAATTGTACCAAAAGAAGAAAAGTAGGGAAGAAGAAGAAGAACACAAAAATAAAGTACATACAAAAGGGAACTATAGATTTGATTTTATAACAATAAGAGAAAAGAAGAAAATCTTACACCGGTGTCACTCTCAGTACAAGCTTCGTTCTCGTTCTCCTATGAAACTCTGATCTCCTCTGATTTACATAAATTAAAACTAAAATTATATGAAAAGAAAAACAAAAACCTACACTATAAAGAATGAAAAACTGGACTAAATCCTATCTCTGCATGATCGTCCCCTTTTGGCTCTGAAAATCCTAGTATTTATAGGCAAAACCCAACCTATAGGAGTGTATGAAGATAGGGGGAGCAAACGCTCCCCCTAACTCACCAACAAAGCCGCGAAACGCGGCTTTGGCCGCATTTCTGCGGCCAGGGTGTGGCCACCTGGCCACACCCTGTTGGTGGTGCTCACCGGCTTCTCGATTTGTCTTATCTTCAGCTGGATTTGCAGTTTAAGTCCGGGATTTTGATGAAATGGTCTTTGATCCTTGGCTTCAACCGATCGATTTGTAGGAATTTATTCTAACTGATTTTCTACCGATCTGAACCGATCTGATCTGCCCTGATTTACTGAGTTCGAATCAAGTAACTTGGGATGATAGCGACTCATCTTTCTCTGACGAAGAAGAAGCCACTGAAATCGCCAATATCTACTTCATGGCTCAAGAAGATGAGGTACAAGATTATGATGAATTATTAGAAGCATTTAATGAACTTTATAATGATTTCAAAAATGAAAAGATTAAAAATAAAGTTTTAACAAAAGAAAATGAAAGACTCAACAATGAAAATTCAATTTATGTTTCTCAAACATCTTCTTTAAATTCTCAAAAAGATGATTTTGAAAAAGTTATTTCATCTTTAAAAAAAGATAATGAGAATTTCTTAAAAGAAAATTCTATGCTTAAAAAAGAAACATTTTCTGTAAATTCTAGAATTACTATTTTAGATAAAGAAATGACTAATTTCAAAATTAAGCATGAAGGAATTTTGAAAAATGTGACAAAATTTAATAAAGGAAAAGAAATTTAAATGATCTATTATCTTATCAAAAAATGTCAAATAATTATTTTGGTCTTAGATTTTCAAAAGATAAGATTTACAAACACTACACATGTTGGTCTTGGATTTTCAAAAACTAATTTTGTAAAATCTACACAGTTTTATAATAATAATCCATATAATTCTTTTGTGAAAGAAATACTAATACTATTTCAAAAAGAATTAGGAACAAATATATATGGATTCCTAAAAATCTAAATAATGTTGATAAAAATGCTTATATTGCATCTTATATACATGATGTGTGTAATTCTGTTAATTATGTTTATACTAACAAATGGAAACCAAATTCCAACTAGATTTGGGTTCCTAAAGGCTAATCTTTTTCGAACCCTATCATGATGGGTACCATACAAAATATTTTTATCTTATAGGTACATTTTAAAGAAAAGTGGATAATTGATAGTGGTTGTTCCAAACACATGACCAGACACATTCAACTACTGTCTTTTGTTCAAATCAAAAAGGGAGGTACAGTAATATTCGGAGACAATAACAAAGGAAAGGTTATTGGTATCTGTATGGTTGGTAACATTTCAAAACCCCTTATTGAAAATATTCTTTTGGTAAGAGGTTTAAAACACAATCTATTAAGTATTAGTCAGTTATGTGATAAGGATTATAAAATTGTTTTTGAAAAAGATGCATGTCTTATATATGATACTAACATGAAAGATATTCTGTTTAAAGGTTCTCGTAATAACAATATTTATGAGTTATCAATAACTTGTATATCATCAAATGATAACTTATGTTTGCTTGCTTCAAATAATGATTATTTTTTATGGCATAAAAGATTTGGTCATTTGAATATGAAAACAATTTCTAAGATTTCTAAATTGTTTTAGTTAAAGGTCTTCAAAAAATAGCTTTTAAAAAGGATTATTTTTGTGATTCTTGTCAATTAGGAAAACAAGTTAAATCATCTTTTAAATTTAAAGATTTAGTTTCTACTAATAGACTTTTAGAACTGTTGCATTTGGATTTATTTGGTCCTACTCGTGTTGCTTCTTTAAACAAAAGTAGATATATTTTTGTTATTGTTGATGATTATTCACGTTTTTCATGGGTAATTTTTCTAAAAAATGAAATGATACTTTTATTGAGTTTTCATGTTTTTGTAAAAGAATTCAAAATTAAAATTCTCTAGACATAGTCACTATTCGAAGTGATCATGGAGGAGAATTTAAAAATGACTCTTTTGCAAATTTCTGTGATAAGTATGGTACTACACATAACTTTGCATTTCCTAGAGCATCTCCTCAAATTGGTGTTGTGGAGAGAAAGAATAGGACTTTGCAAGAATGTGTTAGAACTATACTTATGGACAACATTTAGCAAAATATTTTTAGGCTGAAGCTGTTGCTACTGCATGTTATATTTTAAATCGTGTGCTTATTCGACCTATATTGAACAAAACATCTTATGAATTGTTTTTAACAGGATTCCAAAAGTTTCTTACTTCAAGATTTTTGGATGTAAATGTTTTATCTTAAATACAAGAGATGCTTTAGATAAATTTGATGCTAGATCCATTAAGGTATTTTTGTTGGATATTCTACTCAAAGTAAAGCATATAGAATATTTAATAAGAAAACATTACTATTAAAGAATCATTACATGTTAAATTTGATGAATCTTTGACTAAGCATATTTCTAATATTTCTTCACATGATGATGATGATGATATCATAAATACTCCTATTGATAATACTGTTATATCTTCTGATGATACTAACATTTCTAATGTTGATAAGACTCCTACTGAGTTACCTAAAGCATATGTTGAAGTAAGGAATCATCCACATGATTTGGTTATTGGAGATATAAATCAAGGCGTTCAGACAAGATCCAAGTTGAACTACATGACACAAATTGCTTTCATATCACTCATTGAACCAAAGAATATTGAAGAAACATGTGCAGATGATTTTTGGACAATTGCGATGTAAGAAGAGTTGAATCAATTTGTCAGAAATGATGTTTGAGATCTTGTACAACGTCCTACCGATCATCCAGTCATCGGTACCAGATGGGTCTTTAAGAACAAACTTGATGAATCAGGTCAAGTTATTAAGAACAAAACAAGGTTAGTAGCACAAGGATACAATCAAGAAGAAGGTATTGATTTTAATGAAACTTATGCATCAGTAGTTAGACTTAAATCAATTTGTATTTTACTTGCTTTTCCTTGCTTTATGAATTTCAAACTTTATCAAATGGATGTTAAAAGTGCCTTTTTAAATAGTTTTATTAAAGAAACTGTTTATGTTGAACAACCTCCAGGTTTTGAACATGAAAAATTTTCAAACTATGTTTTTAAACTTAAGAAAACTTTATATGGTTTAAAACAAGCACCCATGCTTGGTATGATAGATTAAAAAATTTTCTTTTAAATTCTAATTTTAAGATGGTAAGAGCAGATACAACTTTTTTATTAAACGTGTTAATAAAGATATCTTAATTATTCAAATATATGTTGATGATATTTTATTTGGATCTACTAACGATAATATTTGTCAAGAATTTTTTAAGACTATACAGAGTGAATTTGAGATGAGCCACATGGGTGAACTTATTACTTTCTCGGTCTACAAATAAAACAAATGAATGATGGAATCTTCATTTCCCAATGCAAGTATGCAAAGGAACTTTTGAAAAGATTTGGTATGGAAAATTCTGGTCGTAAAAACACTCATATAAGTACTACTATATTCCTAGACAAAGATGAAAATGGTAAGAATGTTGATAAAAAATATATCGAGATATGATTGGTTCTTTACTATATATTACTTCAAGTAGACCTGATATTATGTTCAGTGTTTTCTTATGTGTTAGATATCAATCAAATCATAAGGAATCACATCTTAAAGCAGTGGAAAGGATTCTTCGATATATTAATAACACAATCAACTATGGCTTATTTTATTTGAAATCAAGCACATTTGATTTACTATCATATAGTGATGCTGATTTTGCTGAATGTAAATCTGATCGGAAGAGTACTAGTGGTACTTGTCACTTTTTGGGACATTCATTATTATCATGGTTTAGTAAAAAGCAAAATTCTATATCATTATCAACAACCGAAACAGAATATATCGCTGCTAGTGTTGCATGTGCTCAGATTTTATGGATGAAACAAACCTTATTTGATTATGGCATGTCTATCACAAATTCACCTATTATATGTGATAATACTAGTGCTATTAACTTATCTAAAAATCCAATTCATCATTCACGTACTAAGCATATTGATATTAGACATCATTTTTTACGTGATCATGCTTTAAAAAGTGATATCTTACTAAATTTTATATCAACTGATAATCAAATTGCAGATATTTTTACAAAACCACTTAAAGAAGATATTTTTATTAGATTTCGAAGAGATTTGGGTATTTGTAATATTTTCGATCATTAAATATTTTTTCAGAATTATTTAAACAGAATTATTTTAAGCCATTTATTTTCTTATTAGTCGACTTATCAAAGTTTAGTAGTCGACTTGATAAGTCAATAGTCGACTTAACAGTGTACAGTCGACTAATTTCATCTAACAGAAACATGGGCTTTTGTGTTATTAAAAGTTAGTCGACTATATCGACCAACTAGTCGACTAAATAGTGGATTAGTCGACTAGTCAAAACACAAGTCGACTAACCCTGTGAAAATCTGTGTTCTGTTATTGGTTTTTAACTTTCAAAACCCGACCCATTTCATTAGTTTTGGATCCAATCTCTTCTTTCTTTCAATCCTAACCATTGATATTATGTTTACTTCTCATTTTTATCCCTCACCCTCATCAAAACTCCAGTTTTTTTCACCCGATTCCTCAGCCGCTGACCAGTCGACTACAGGATTCGACAGCAGTAGAGAACCCATCTCCTTCTTCCTTCAATTCCTTAGTAAATTTGTTCCAATCTCTATCTTATACTCTCAATCCTTGCTTTATCTTCCTTTAATTTGAGCTCTAATTTTGTCTATGTCTAAGAAATCCAAATTTACACCATCTTCTTCCTCATCTCAAACTGATTTTAGGGCTTTTCTTAAAAATCCTGCCCTAGAAGATGATTTTCTAAGAATTTCTTCATTAGAAATCTTACCTAGTAGGTTTGTTAAATATGAAGACTTTAATGACTATGACATTGTCTCATATCTGCAAAATTGTGGTCTATATAATATGTTTTCTACTGATTCTAGACAAGGGTATTATCCCTTCTTGATCCACCTGTTTTATACCAACTTAACCTATGAAGGCAATGAGGATGATGTTCATATATATTCTATGGTTAAAGGTGTCAATATCAAGTTATCCCCAAATCCTTAGGTCATATTTTTCAATTCCTTATCACGGCCTATCTATTAATGACATTACTATGGATGATGCTGAGGTCTTATCAAATTTGTTTCTTCCAGGTCAAGGATTACCTATGTCTAACAATAAATTGAAACCCATTCCTCGTCTAATTGGTCGTATCCTTGCCTATAACATTTGCCCTAAAACTGGGAGTTATAACTATTATTCTCGTGATTTAACAACTTGTGTCTATGCCATCATGGCTGGACTAGAAGTCAACTGGGTAAAGATAATCTTTGATACTCTTGTTAAGGATCATACCTTCTTCTTACCATATGGAGCCTTTTTATCACATGTGTTTCAGAAATTTCACATAGATCTTTCTTCCGAAACGAGTGTTGTCAAAATTTTCGAGCCTTTTGATCGTGTCGTACTTCATCGTATGAAACTTCACGATTTTTCTCACCCTCCACCAAACCCTCAACATCCACGCTCTCCTCCTCCACGAAGTTCAACTCAAGAACCTCCTTCATATCCCGATGCTTTCTACAACTCTATTTCTGTTGAAATAGAGACTCTACAAAACCGTCAACAATCTATGATAGACTCTCATGATGCATTGCTCTCAAATCAATCTTTACTGATGAACCATTTTATGAGCATGCAACTGAAGATGAAGTCATTTGAAACAACTCAAAAGGAAATTCTGGATCTCCTCAAGACCCGTTTTCACCACCACCTCCTCCCAGATCCGACATGTGATGCATATGGCGTTGGCTTTGTTTTTTATGTTTTTTGGAGTTTCTTGCATTTTCTTTTTGTATTTTCTTTTTGTTATGACTCTTTTAGTTTTATTATACTACTTGATATTTTCTGTTTTTGTTATAAAAATGCTGATTTTGATCTATGCTGTTTCTCTTTTTATTAATGACAAAGGGGGAGAAAGTTATATGCTGATATATGTGTTGATATATGTGTTGTGATATGTGTTGTGATATGGCAATGGATATATGATATATGAATATTTGGCAATATTGCAACTCATGCTCATGCAGGTAACACTTGTTATATGAAAATATTTTTATAACTTATACATGAGAACAAGAACACTTGACTTGTTACATATCTATTTGTTATAACCTATTTACTCCAGGGAGAGTTTTCATAAACACAGGTTGTCATTATCAAAAAGGGGAGAATGTTGAAGCTTACAAATTGAAAGATTTTGATGATGGATAACAAAGTGATACAGATGTATTTGGAGCTCTATCTCAAGCGTATATACAGAGTTCTGGTTGCTCAAACTCATTTAGAGAATTTGACTATTTATGTGTATTTTTTAGAATCTTTGTTAAAATCCTTGAACGCACACACAATAGTCATATAGTTGACTTGACCCCTAGTATAGTCAACTATCCTATCACCTAGTCGACTTGATCCATATTACAGTCGACTAAGGCCTTCCATAAAAAAAATATCCTGCTCTCTGTTTGATATCTGTTTAGCAGTATTAGTCGACTTTCCATAGAGCCTAGTCGACTAACCCTTGATATAGTCTACTAACCTTGTTCTACTAGTCGACTAAAAATAGTTTCTAAAAATTTGTTATCTGTATCAATCTTGATATAGTCGACTTGCCTCCTATATTAGTCGACTAACAATGGCAAAATTTGTTCTTCTAGTCGACTAACCTCATATCATAGTCGACTAATAGTGGTTTCTGACTGTTAGACAGTTTCTGATTTCTGACATTTTATCCAACATTTTAAATTTCAAACTTGAATTGATAACTTCCCTAACTGACTATAGATTTCACTTATAAGTAGGGATGTTGTCCTAGAATCAATTCACCAATTCAAAACACAAGTTTTTGCCCAAAAATTCTGTTTCTTCACCAATTCCTACTCTATTGTAAAGAATTCTAAAAGTCCACCTATAAAAGACCTTGTCCACAATCACATACAGATTCAAGACTTATAGGATTGATTGTCTTCACTCAAAGAGAAGTTGTACAAGAGCATTTTCTTAGTGTAGAAGAGAAGTTATACAAGGTATCGTCTTCTTGGTGTAAGAGGAGTTGTACACATTTGGCAAAGGGTGTTCAGTAAAGTAATGTCCAGCTATTGGTTTTGGGTGTATCCAAATCAGGAAAAGAAAAATCTCAAGCGGATTGCTTGAGGACTGGACGTAGGTCACAAGAACCGAACTAGGATAAAATATCATGTCTTTGCGTTTGCATTTTTCTGAGTTTTATCTTGTGAATTTTTATTTCCTGCAAGTAGTTTTATTTAAAAAGTTTATAAACATTATTCACTCCCCTCTAGTGTTTGTGTTGCTTGTTTAAAGATCCTACAAATATATCCTGTGACACAGTACGCTAGGGTTGGACAATTAGCACTGGGAATGGGGTAATATCGTGTAATAAGGTATGTACGAGATGTCCCGTAGTTATGTGTGGCAGGGAATTTATCATAAACTTCTTACTGATTGATAACTGTGAATTTGACATCATACTGGGTATGGATTGGCTTAGTCGAGTGCATGCAGTTGTCAAAAGAAGAGTGTGGTGTTTCAGATTCCCAATCAGCCAGAACTCAAATTCCCAGAGAAAGGCAAAATTACAGATCAAGTGACACACCCAGATATAGTCCTTAATGGGACCCTAACCATATTGGATGCGGGTCAGTTGGAAACTCCTGAAGTAGTGAGAGAGTTTCTGGACGTATTTATTGAGGATTTATTCGGATTGCCTCTGGATAGAGAAGTAGAGTTTACGATTGATATGTTTTCTGGTACTGCCCCAATTTCCAAGGCACCGTACCGAATGGCCCCAGTAGAGTTGGCAGAAGTGCAAAAGCATATTCAAGATCATTTGAGTAAGGGTTTTATCAGATCAAGTACATCACCGTGGGGAGCAACAGGATCGCTAGTCAAGAAGGAGGATGGGTCACAGAGATTATGTATTGACTACAGGAAATTAACAAGGTGGCTATAAAGAACAAGTACCCTCTTCCCAGGAACAATGATTTATTCGATCAGCTATATGGTGTAATAATATTTTCTCGACTGGATCTTTATTCTGCTTATCACCAGTTGAAGGTGAAAGCATCAGATATCTCGAAGACTGCTTTTCACATAAGATATGGACATTATGAGTTCTTAGTAATGCCTTTTGCACCCACTGATGCTCCCGCAGTCTTCATGAATTTGATGAATAGTGTGTTCTCTCCTTACCTGGATAAGTTTGTAATCATTTTCATTAATGATATACTCATTTATTCCAAAAACTGGGGAGAGCATGCTGAGCACTTAAGGACGATGTTGTAGATTCTGAGAGAGAATCAGTTATATGGAAAATTGAGCAAGTATGCCTTTTGGTTGAAAAGTGTTGATTTTCTTCGGCACATTATTTCAGGGTAAGGACTATAGGTGAATCTGAAGAAGGCAGAAGTAGTAGAAAATGGTCGATCTCCAAATCTGTAACAGAGGTGCGGCAATTCTTGGGCTTGGCAGGATATTATAGGAAGTTTGTGAAAGATTCTTCAAAGAAAAACCCCTGACATAGTCGATTAAGAAAGGAGAAAAATTTGTTTGGACAGAAGAATGTAAAGCAGCCTTTTCAGAACTGAAGCACAGCTTAATGACCGCACTGATCCTTACTATTCCAGATCAGTCGGGTGGTTTTGTCAATATAGTAATGCATCAGGTCAGGGGCTTGGTTGTGTGCTTATGCAACACGATAAAGTAGTGGTCTATGCTTCAAGCAGCTCAAGTCACATGAGAAAAACTATTCGACTCATGATTTAGAGTTAGCTGCTGTTATTTTTGCCCTGAAGATTTGGTGACATTTTTTATTGGGCACTCGAGTGGAGATTTACATGAATCATAAAAGTCTGAAATACATCTTCACTTAAAAAAAAGTTAAATATGAGGCAGAGGAGATGGTTGGAACTCACGGCAGAGTATGATCTTAATCTCCAGTACCATCCAAGATGAGTAAATGTCGTGTCTGATGCTCTAAGTAGGAGACCGGCTGCCATGATCCTTACTGAACAAAAGAGTTTAATAGAAGAAATGAGGAGGTTAACCCTGGAAGTTGTTATACCAGGAGAAGTGGCCCGTTGTATGGCACTGCAACTCCAATCATCTTTGATAGACAGAATAAAGGAAGCCCAGGCTGAAGATAAACAGCTCCAAAAATTCAAAGATCAAGTGGGAGCTGGCTTGAGAACTGACTTGATTATTCCTGGGGATGGATCCCTAAGATAAGGTGCAATATTATGTGTGCCCAAGGGAGATATTTGACAAGGGTTACTGGCAAAAGCTAACAATTCTCCTTATAGTATTCATCCCGATGGAATAAAAATGTATCAAGATCTGAAGCAACATTTTTGGAGGCATAAATGAAAAGAGAAATATCCAGGTTTATATCAAAATGTCTGGTTTGTCAACAAGTGAAAGCTGAACACCAGAGGACCGCTGGCTTATTACAACCGTTTCCTATCCTTGAATGGAAGTGGGAGCATATCACTATGAATTTTGTGACTCACTGCCATGGAGTTTGAAGGGTCACAATGCTATCTAGGTGATAGTAGATAGATTAACAAAGAGCGCTCACTTTATACCCTTTAAAGTGGGGCAGTACATTGAGACTTTGGCAAAACGCTATATGCTGGAGATAGTAAGATTACATGGCGTACTGGTGAGCATAGTGTCAGATCGAGACACGAGATGTCTATCCCACATATGGCAGAGTCAGGAAGCAAGTTGAAATTCAGCACCACATATCATCCACAGATAGATGGGCAATCAGAATGGACTATTCAAGTTCTGAAAGACACGCTTCGGGCCTATGTTATGAATTTTAGGGGATCTTGAGAAGATCATCTGCATTTTGTCAAATTCTCATACAATAATAGCTATCAGGTTAGTATACAAATGGCATCATTTTAGGCCCTATATGGATGAAGGTGTAGATCACCGATGTGTTGGAATGATACTGGTGAATGAAAATTGCTTGGGCCAGAGCTAATAACTCAGACTGTGGTTAAAGTAGTTCAGATCAAAAAGCATCTACAGGCTGCACATGACCGCCAGCGAAACTGGGCAGATTCCAAATGGAGACCCCTAGAGTTTGCGATTGGAGATTATGTATTTCATAAAATATGACCAACTCGGGGTGTTATCAGATTTGAGAGTAAAGGGAAGTTGAGTCCAAGATATATTGGGCCATTCGAGGTTATGGAGAGAATAGGTGCAGTGGCCTACATCTAGCTTTACCTCCATCTCTTGAAGGGGTACATGATGTTTTTACGTGTCTCAGCTCTGAAAATATGTGCCTGATGAGAAACATGCTCTTGATTATTCAGAACTGACATTGAGAACGAATTTAACCTATGAAGTTCAGCCAGTGGCAATACTTGATCGAAGAGTGAAGGTCCTAAAGAACAGATTGGTCTCCTTAGTTCGAATGGCATGGGATCTTAATTCCCCGGGAGATTCTACCTGTGGGTTGGAGGAAGAAATTTGTGAAAAGTACCCTTACTTGTTTCCTGACCCTCAGGTATTACTTTATTAAAGTTTCTATTTCTATTAGCATGTTGTGTTCCAATTTTTGATTTAAATTTCGAGGATGAAATTTTTGTTGTTAGGTAGGTTGAAGTGTAACCCCTAGCTCTAGATGTACGTGTTACATATCAATACTCGATATTGTGTATATCTTTGATTTAACCTTTCTGGTAGTCAGACTAAACCAGTTTTCATCTCCATAAATCATTTTTCAATATTTAGGATTTTTCTAAAAATTTTGAAATTTTTTTAGATTATTTTGGAAAATCTCCGAATTCCGTAGTTACCAATACTGGTAATTGACTTAACGATTTATAATTCACAACAAAGATTAAATTTCAAGAATCTACTTTTAAATTATTTCTTAAAATAATCATATTTTCTACTTTAGCGTATTTTTGGAGATTTTTTAGAATTAGTCAAAATTTGGCCAAAGCCGGTATTGACTGATATCACCGATCAGTTCCAGATTTTTAATATCCAGACCAGATTGAATTTCTAAAATCCAGTATTACCTCTCAGGGTAATATTTTTGATTTTACAGAATTTTTGGGAACCATTCGGGCCTAATAAATTTTAACCTAATTATTTAATATAACTCTAAATACATTTATTTTTCTTTCCTTCCTTCCTACGTTTCCAAAATTCTTCATATTTCTACAGGGTTCTAATCTAATCGACTAACTTTAATCTTCATCTAAAACTCTCCATTTTTCTAAATGATTCTAACTGCCATTCTTTCCCTATTAATTAACCACCATGTTAATCCCTCTATCTCACCTTCACACACGTTTTATTTTTTGTTTTCACTGCTCTCTCTCTCTCTCTCTCTCTCTCTCTCTCTCTCATCCTCCCTGCCATCCACGCCAACCCACCGCCGGCCAAGGGCCACCGTCCACCTTCGTCAACCCACCTCCCACGCCATCTCTCCCTCCCTCTCTCTCACACCATCTCTCTCACTCTATTTTTCTCTCCCCCAATCTCCTTCTCCACATCTTCTTCCTCCTTTTACCATATCCTCCGTCGACCTCCGACCACCATGACCACCGCAGAGCATCGGCACCACCTTCCCAACACCACCATAACCACCTTCACCTTCTACCACTCTTCGCTGTGATCAACGCTTTCCCACCACCTTCCTCCTTCTCCTTCTCTCTCTCTCCGTTGAATCTCCACCGCGCCTTTCACCGGAGCTCTGTAACGGAGTTGGACCGCTGCCGTTGTTGGCTGAGGCCACCTCAGCCGTGACTAGACCCAGGGTTCCCCTTTCCTTCCTCTTCCTTTTCTTCTTCTTATTCTTCTTCACATACTGTTATGCTGTAAAGAAACCCATAATGGATTGGGTTTATATGTGAACCAAACCCGCAGTCCAAAAACCCGAACCCACTTGGATATAAAAGGTAAAATTCCATAATGGCCTTCTATAAATTATTGTTATTATATTTATACCCAATAAAATTATGTTTAACCCCTTGGATCACTTTCAGATATTATAAACTAGACCCTTAATCGTGCTTCAGACAATATCGTAAGCTTTCAACGTCCGAATCACGCATTCTTGGTACCGTTGGGATCGAAAAAATGAGAGCTTCATTTATAAGGCAATTGTTTACTATTATTTTCATTATTTCACCAAATATATCATTTATATGATTCATGTTATCTGATTGGTCCTGATATTGCAGATAATCCCGACAATAGTCTATTCCTATAGGATTGTATGGTATATTTGAGCATGATTGTGTCTTATTGGGTTATCAGTGATGGTTGTGGCATATTGTGCATGTTATTATGGAGATTGCTGGGATAAATTCTTGTATTCCTGTTATTTATTCTCGTTACATGATGCCCGGATATTCCTAATATTTATTCCCGTTACCAGTTACACGGATAATCCGATTACATATTCCTGTTAGTTGTGATACAAAAATTCCTATTATTGACTCCTATTATCTGCACGATACATGTTTATACAGACATACTACTGTAGTATTCATGTTACTTGTACCTGTTATATAAGAAGTCATAGGAACTTATCACACATACTCTACTGTAATACAATCACTTGGGGATGGGGAGACTTGATAATTGACTTGATTTTATTGGGTGGGTGTCTGGATCCATTGTTGTCCCCCTGCAGGGGATGGGGTAGTGTTGGTTACCGTCTATTATAGCTCGATGAGCTTCCGTTTCGTGTTTCTTCTTACTTGTTACAGCCTTAGCGGGCTGGCCCTAGTCTCAGCAGCCAGGGGTCTGTTTAAGGCCGTGATCCTGGGTATGCACGTGATGCACCCACCTGATCAGAACTTCTCGATTGTTCAATCTCATTACATGTGTTTATACACTCACGAACAGTATTGTGCAGATTTACTTCCTTAACCATATTGTAATTATTGTCATCTCATGGATATCATGTTTGCTATATGTAACTATATACGTCATGTTATTCCATTGTTTCCTTATTTTTCATTTGTACATTTGCTTGGTCGTATCTGAGACCCTGGGTTTACTTGCCCAGATATAGATCCCGTTGTTGCACCCTCGGAGGAGAACCAGGAGTATTTAGACAGTCTACTAAGTAGCAATAGGACTATTTGTGACATTTTGATCCCTTCTGGTTCACTATATGTACCATGCTAGTACTCTTTTTGTGTTTTATATATATGTCTAGTTATCGTGTATATTTTCCTAAGTGTGATAATAGACTCATATGTATTCCATTTTTTGTATAGTGTGGGACTGTGTTATGTACTCTTGTTACATGTAATATATAAAATATCAGCAGTGTTCTTGCTTTCTTATGATATTTGTGTAGGTCTACAGGAGGCTTAACGTGTATACGTAGGGACTACATCCCCACGTGTACACATCACTGATCATGTCACGTACTGTTATACCAAACTTTAGAAAATGGGGTGTGACAACAAATTTGTCCAAGTAGGGCGAAAAGACGTGGTTCATCAGATTTATAAAAATTGTTGGGGCGTTTGTCACTCCAAATGGCATAACTAGGAATACGAAATGACCACAATGAGTCCTAGTCTTCTGGATGTCTTCCTTTCTCACCTTCAACTGATGGTACCCTGTTGTAGATCTAACTTCAAAAATACTTGAGCTCTGTGAAGTTGATCAAAGAGATCGTCGATCCTTGGCAAAGGATACTTGTTCTTAACAGTGACTTTGTTCAATTCTCTATAGTCGATACACAATCTCTTACTACCATACTTCTTGTTTGCTTTTAACATTGGTGCTCCCCAAGTTGAGGTACTCGGCCTTATCAAACCTTCATCTGAATACTCCTGTAGTTGTTCCTTCAATATCACCCCTTCTGTAGGTGCCATCTGGTATTGTGCTTTAGAGATGGGGGCTTGTAACACTTGTTGGCCTAGAAGCTCATCACTCTAGTTTTGATGATGATTAACTCATGTAGTTATAGTTTACTGATAATCTTGTGATATTTAGTTTCAGATATTTGATCAACATATTAGTAGGTGTTTGGCTTCACCAAAAAAGTTTTAGAGTTAACACATGTAGATTCAAGAGCTCGAGCGTCAAGATCGCATCTAGCACTCGGTTGGAGTCAAGCTCGTTAGATCGTGTTTGGATCGAGTCAACTTGGAGAAGGAGTTTTACATGAAGACTTCGGTTTGTTTAGTTTAAGATTGTTTAGATCTTGTATAAAGATAGATAGTACTGATATGCTCAAGTTCACATACACATATAAGTTTAAAGCTTATTGGTTTTAGTTTTCGGTTTAACCGGCATTGGATTTCATTTCAAAAATATAGATAGATATCTTTATATGTATATTGGATTCTATCCATATACAACATGCTTCAAAGTTGTTTCAATATCATGTTTTTGTATTTACATGAGTTTTAGAGAAAACGGTTTTCCATTTCAAAAATCCAAGTTTTGAAAAATACCGATTTTGGTTTAAAGCCTAATTTTCAATATCATAAAAATAGTTCAAATTATTTATAATATGTGTTGAATTTTAGTCACACATATTTGTATTTCAAAGATCTTATAAGAACTTATTTTTGTGGAATTTATGTGATTTTATGGGATTGAATTGAAGTTAAAAAGACAAGTTTTTAATCCCTATAAACTGTTGGACCGGGCCTTCTGCCGGTCGACCGAGGCAGAAGTCGGTCGACCGGTCTGGTCGACTGATGTGCACAAACCTGCACAGGCCAAAAGGCTGGAGGGCCGGTCGACCGCCAGAGAGCTCTTCTCTCTAGATCTGGCCCCGGTCGACCGGGCGATCGACCGACAGAGAGCTTCTGCTCTCTGTTTTCAGGCCTCGGTCGACCGGGCAGTCGACCGATGGCACAACAATCGGAAATCTGATCGTTGGCCGGTCGACTGGGAAGTCGACCGACAGCAGAAAGTTTCTGCTGTCTTGGCCCAATGGCTAGTTTTTGGTTTGGGTTATAAATACCCATTCCTTTGGGCTGTTTTGATTAACAATTTCAAGAGCAAATTTTTTCATCTTTAGAAGTGTTTTAGCAACAAGTTTTCAAGAGCTTTTGGGCTTAAAGATTTTATCTTTATTTGTTTTCAAGGGTTGGAAAAATCAAAGAAAAATAGAGTATTTGGGATATTGGGTTTGATCATCATTTCTATCTTTATCTAGCATTTTTTTTTCAAGTATTTTTCTTTGTGTTTTGATTTCCAAACACCTTGATTTTCTTACACTTGAGCTATCTATCTATCCTATCTATTAGGATCTTATTTTGTGAGAAAATTGATTTGTGATTTGTTGAGACCACCAAGAGTTGTAACCCTTTCTTTATTTTGGCTTTGTCCCTTTCCCTCAAGTATAGAGGAGGTTGTGCAATTGGGTTTGTTTGTATCCCTTTAAGTGTAGAGGTGATTGTGATTGTTTGGCTTAGTGCCTTATCCCTCTAGTGTGAGGTGATATTTGTTTGGCTTAGTACCTTATCCCTCTAGTGAGAGGTGATTGTTGTTGTACCTTGCCTCTTGTGTAGAGGTTGTGTTTGTTGGAGAGAGGAGTTGTGTACTCCCAGTTTGTATTACCCAAATCCTCAGTAGAGGTTCCCTGTGTGGGAAGTACTATGTGGACGATATAGTGGAAATCCTTCTGTGTGAAGGCGGGGACGTAGAGCTGGGTGCTCGAACTTTGAAACATATCTCGGTGTTTGCGATTGATCCACTATCTTTAAACTCTCTCTCTTATTTACCTTGCATTGTATCATATTATTCACACTTATATGCTTGGTTTATTTGTGTGCCTCACTAGGGTTAAACTAAGAGAGCTTCATATAGCACCTCAACTCTTATTTAGAGGAATTTAGAGGAGTTAGTCCAGAGCCCTTCAACGGGAATTTGGCTACACTCTTTTGTTACACTTAGTGTGTTATAATTTAGTTTTAATTTCGCATTATTTGTCATTAGATTAGCCGTACACCTATTCACCCCCCCTCTAGGTGTACTTACAATTGGTATCAGAGCCTACGTTCCTGATATTAGGTTTAACCACCTAGGAGTGAGATCTTGGTTAGCTAATCTAGATTTGTATTTGCACACTTATTTGTTTACACACACTCATGGATTACCTTTCCCCTCCCATATTTGATGTTTCTAACATTGATATGTGGAAGCTTAGAATGAGTGCTTACTTAAAAACCCTTGGCTTGCATCTTTACCTTGCCGCTACCAAGAAATCTTATCTTGATAATAGCAAGCATATAGAGGCCAATGCACAAGCCCTAATGGCACTTAGAAACAAACTTAACAAAGAATATTTGTTTATGGTTTCTCATTGTGATTCCGCTTTTGCAGTGTGGAACACTTTGACCTCTCCCGCGCTACAAACGACGAAATATGTGGAGGAGGAATCTAGTGGAGATGAGTCCGACCAACCTTGCTACATGGTTCAAGAGAATGACTCCCTTGAGGTAAACTCTGATACTCAACTAGATGATAGTGCTAGTTCTTTTGGAGATGATTATATTGATGCTGACGCATTAAATAAAGAACTATCTATTGTTTGAGAAAAATTGTTAGAAAAATATAAACTTTTGAAAAAAAGAAAAGTTTTACAATAAAAGAAGAAAATAAAAATCTGTCTTCTAAACTTGATATTGTTTTGCAAGAGAGGGATGAGATTTCTAATGAAAGGGACTAATTGAAATCCCAACTTGAACTTGCTCTAAATCAAAACAAAATTTTAAAAAATAAAAATGATTGTAATGATGTTTTGAAGAAAAATAAAGTTCTCTCTTCAAAACTTGATTTTATTTTAAAAGAGAATGATTCCTTGAAAAATAAAATTGTTTTAATCTCAAAGGAATTGGATTTGGTTTCAAAGAAAAAGAATTCTTTGAAAAATGATTTAGATACTCATGTTTGCCATGCTAATATTGCATCACCATCTAGTATTTCAATTGCATGCTCCACTTTATCTTCAAGTATTAAAAATGATATATGCATGTTGAAGAAAAGTGTTGATTGTTTGGGCTCCACTTTGAGCCAATGTGTCATGAACCACACACGGTTGGAATCCATGTTTCACAAGAAGCATTCTCCTCCTATGCATGCACACAAAGCACGGCATACACATACTTCTCACGTTCATACACATGACACTAGGTATGCTCATGTGTACACTTGTACACATTGTGGACGTAAGGGCCACCTTACAAAATTTTATTATGATAGATTTAATGATTCAAATTTTGCAAATAAATTTGTTTGGGTTAGGAAAGGTGCTAACCCCGATGGACCCAATAGAGTATGGGTACCAAAATCTACCCCTATTATATTTGATGTAGGTGTGGGCTCTCATTTGACGTGAGAGTGTTGGTGCCTTGATGGTGAATGCGTTCAGAGCTAAATGGTGACAATTTTGGATGCATTACTTTCAAGGAAGTTTGGTGGGAGGACCACCATGGTTTGGAGATTTAGAGATTAGTCTTAATGGTTTTGATAACTATCTCTTATTCCTTATTTGTTTACATGCTTCCATATTATTGATTTTTAGCATGTTTTATTTTTTCAATGATTATTATGTTAAATGCCATGATAATTAGACTTATGACATACATGTATAATAATTGAGATACACTCATGTTCATATGGATCCATACTTTGTGTTCTCACTATAGTTTAACTATTGTGCATATCATAACTCTAAAACATGTGCATTTAGCCTAATGATCATATTGATTTATGATTTTGCACTTCATGGTTTTGATTACATGTTTAGATATAGTTTTTATTAAAACTTATGTATATACTTGTACAACTAATAAGCCACATTTGATTCCTGTATGTTTGTGCTTAATTGCTCATTTGTACCCATTAGATATACGAGTATAGCCTAGTTTTGATGATTTATGCATTTTGATTTGTATTTCCTATTTTGTACATGTTTTTCATGATAACGTGTTTAGTTTCATGTATATATTAATTTTGTTTAAAACTTTAAATATACATATATACCCTTGAGTCACTTGCTTTTCATGCAAATTAAATTATGGACACATTTGTTTTTGAGATATGTATGTATACTTCTAGTTTAGACAAAACATACATATACCTTGAAGCCATTTAGTTTTGATAATATGGTTTCATGTTTTGAAGATCCTTAACTAGTTTTTCAAAATCACTTTAAACTAGTTATTTACTCTTCACTTGGTAGAATTTTCAAACTTGTTAAAATATTTTTAAATCCTATCTTCGAAAACCCCTACCTTCTAAGGGCGGATGGATCGGCAACCATGCCTTGTATGCCTAATTGAAAATCATTTTAACATGTGTATGAAAGGGAGGTAGGTATGAGTTATACACTTGATCCTTATATTTTCAATTGGTATGACAATTGATATTTTTATATATACTCATATATGTTTTCTATATATGTATGCTTCAAATAGTATCAATTTTGATTGATATTTACATTTTCATACATATATATATGATTTGATTGTGCTTACATTATCTTTACATCTTAAAGCACAAATTATGTTTATGCTAAGCTTGATTTACTCCTTAATGATAATTATTTTTCAATTAGTATCTTAAAAAGCTTATGCATTGTTTTCATTAGTATTTCATAAAGGGGGAGAAATATTCGTGTTTTATCTTTCAATCGGTTTTTATTTTCAATTGGTATCTTACTCCCATTCTTTATGATGAAAAATGCTTTATTTTTAGTATATGCTAACATTTTCAATATTGGTATCAAGAATCTTAAATTGGTATCGATATTGATATGAGTTGTATTTACCAAAAATTTGATTTTTACTTTCAATTGGTATCAAAACTTAATATATATATATATATATATATATATATATATATATATATATATATATATATATATATATATGCTTACAATCGGTATCAAAATTATAAAATATTTTCAATTGGTATTAATATTTACAATTGGTGTCAAGATTTATAATATATATTTCAATTGATATCAAAAACGTACAATGTTTCATTTTCTATTGGTATCAAAAATTTACAAGATATTTTCAATTGGTATCTTTTGATATCTTAAAATTTTTGTTTATTTTCAATTGGTATCATAAATTGGTATCATAATGTTTCCATATATATAACTTTATTGTTTAATTTGATAAAATGGAGAAGAAAATTTTTTTTGAAAGTTTATTTATACCCCTTTGTTGATGATTTGACAAAAGGGGGAGAAGTATTTGATGATTATATATGCATGTATGCATGTTTATTTCATTTCCTTGTTTTATATAAAAAGGGGAAAAGAATTTTTGAGACTTTATATATGCAAGTTTATTTTTTTAATTGATATCAAAGCATATATTTTTCGTTTATGCAAAAAGGGGAGAAGTATTCTTCATTTATGCATATTTGTATTGAGTATTCATTGAATATCTTTATGTTTATTGCTATGCATGAGTTAAGAGGGAGCTTTTATGAAGCTTAACTTTACTCCATGCATATATAACTCCATGAGTTTTGTCATCATCACAAAGGGGGAGATTGTTGGCCCAGAGGCCCATCACTCTAGTTTTGATGATGATTAATTCATGTAGTTATAATTTACTAATAATCTTGTGATATTTAGTTTAAGATATTTGATCAAGATATTATTAGGTGTTTGGCTTCACCAAAGGAGTTTTAGAGCTAACACATGTAGATTCAAGAGCTCGAGCGTCAAGATCGCATCTAGCACTCGGTTGGAGTCAAGCTCGTTGGATCGTATTTGGATCGAGCCAACTTGGAGAAGGAGTTCTACAAGAAGACTTCGGATTGTTTAGTTTAAGATTGTTTAGATCTTGTATAAAGATAGATAGTACTGATATGCTCAAGTTCGCATACACACACAAATTTAAAGCTTATTGGTTTTGGTTTTCAGTTTAACCGGTTGTAGATTTCATGTCAAAAACATAGATCGATATCTTTATATGTATATTGGATTCTATCCATATACAACATGCTTCAAAATTGTTTCAATATCATGTTTTTGTATTTACATGAGTTTTGGAGAAAACGGTTTTCCATTTCAAAAAAATCAAATTTTGGAATATACTGATTTTGGTTTAAAGCCTAATTTCAATATCACAAAAATAGTACAAATTGTTTATAATACATGTTAAATTTTAGTCACACATATTTTTATTTCAAAAATCTTATAAGAACTTATTTTTGTGGAATTTATGCGATTTTATGGGATTGAATTAAAGTTAAAAAGACAAGTTTTTAATCCCTATAAACTGTTGGACCTGGCCTTCTGCCGGTCGACCGAGGCAGAAGTCAGTCGATCGGTCCGGTCGACCGATGGGCACAAACGTGCACGGGCCAAAAGGCTGACCGGGTCGATCGACCGGGTCGATCGACCGCCAGAGAGCTCTGCTCTCTGGATCTGTGCGGTAAGAGGCCCTGCTTTTGACCATTGTCCGAGAGCAAGCTAGTTTCCTTTTTTTGTGTGATATAAATCCCCTAAAACCTTGTAAAAATCATGTAAATTATGAGGGGTTTTAGTAGATCTTCCTACAAATTTATATTGTCTTTTTTATTGAGTTTTGATGTAGAAATTCTTATATAAATAGTGTAAACATGATTTGCAATTAACTAAAATGTAATTCATAAAATTTAGATCTACTTACTTAGATTTGTTCCCCTTACTTACTCCTCAATCTCTGCACCTTGTGATCCCTTTTCGTTTACGATCAGCTTGAGGAAAGGGAAGAAAGAAGTGGGGAGAGTTTGGGGCTAGGGTTTTCTCTTTGGGTTGAAGAAGAAGATTATGCTTTTTATTTATTATTAAGAGATTTCAAATCTGAACTTCAGTTAGGGTTAAAACTGATTGATTCGGTAGTTTAGATTAGGTTGTAGATTGCTAAACAATCTCAGGGAAATTTGATTTAAATCTGAAAATTTAGGTTGACTTGCTCATTTGGTTCAAATTTAAATTCGAGTACGTTTAAAATTACACACCTGAGTGGCATCATGGTTTGGGCAATAGGACTTGGTATAGGGGAACTTGGGTTCAAATCATGGCTTTAACAATTTAAATAATATTTTTATTTTATTATTTATCATTTTAATTATCGATTCGGGTATTATGAAAAGGGAATATTACACGTTGACTTTAATCGACCGGCCGGTCGACCGATCTCAACCGAGACAAAACAATTGTCAGTCAGTCGACCGGTAGATCGCCTGACAAACGTGCACAAACTGGCCATAAGGCTCGGTCGACCGACTTGGCCTTAAAACCTGTTTTCAAGTATATTTTAAAATCAAACTCATTTTTAAATATTTTGTATTGATTTAAAAAGTGATTTGGCAGTACCAAGGCTATGGGATACATGATAGAAATAGGATATATAAATTTTAAAAAATATAGGACATGTATCAAACATCAAACCTTGTAGAATATCAAAACGGGAAAACTAGATGTGAAAACTTGTTTGAAAACTTGTATTATTGTGTGTAACTTCTTGAACATCAATTCTACATTCGATACTTTAAAATATTCTATTTTCTTACATATATTCTATATGTCTTCAACCAGATTACAAATCTTGATCATCCAAACTCGAACCCTTTCGTTGAGTAATCTTGAGACAGAGTACCTTCCTTTTGAGGAAGAACACACAAAAATTTCCTTTGAACCTGAAATACTTAAAACACTTAAACTATTAGTACCGAACAACTTCATGTGATTTGTAATCATCAAAAGAAAACCAGAGAGTATATCCTTGGGCCAACAATCTCCCCCTTTTTGATGATGACAAAACATATAAGTTATTTAGGATAAACAAATATAGAAAGCTTGAAAAGCTCCCCCTAAAATGATGCTTATCTATCAATTTTCATCATAAATGTCTAATGAAACAGTAATATCAAAACAAGTCATATACATATAGGTATAGATATGAATTATGGAATACTATGCATAAACGAACCAACCTCTATCCATGCCTCCAACAACCAAAATAATAAGTATGCAAAACAAAAAAAAGTATATAAACATGAATTAGAGGTAATCATAAATTGCTAAATCTCATAAATCCTTCATTAAATTCATAATAACTTTAATAACTCATAAAATCTTCTCTCCCTTTTGTCATATATTAAAAAGGGATACAAATATGCAATTGAAAGTAATATATTAATTTGAAATAGAAATAAACATAGATACCAACAAAAAAAGAATCATGAATCTATAATGCAAATATTAATTTACCATAAATGAAAGAAAATCTATTAAAATTAAGTGCTTTAGTAAAGATGTCTGCTAATTGAAAATAGAAACATAATCAATCTCATTATGATCTCTAAGAGTGTGATATCTTATATCTATATGTTTGGTCTTACTATATTGATTTACATTCTTGGTTATATGAATGGTACTAGTATTACCACAAAATTTTTTAATATAGTTAAAATGCAAATCATAATCAAGGAGAGTATGTTTCATCCAAAGAACTTGTGCATAACAACCTCCGACCGAAGTATACTCCGCCTCGGTGCTTGAGAGGGCTACAGAATTTTGTTTCTTGGAAGACTACGAAACGAGATAAATTCTTAGAAATTGACAAGTTCCACTAGTGTTGTTCATATCCACTCTCCAACCAACATATTCGGTATCCGAATAACTTGTCATTGAAAATTGTCTGATTTTTGGATACCATAAGCCCATTACAATAGTGTCCTTAAGATATCTAATAATGCGCTTTACAGCAATCAAGTGAGACACTTTTGAACAAAATTTAAATCTAGCACATAGACACACACTAAACATAATTTCTAGCCTACTAGCTATCAAGTAAACCAAACTACTAATCATGCTACGATAGAGTTTAATGTCAACATTTTTCTTTGTTTATCCTTGTCAAGCTTAGTTTTGGTAGCCATGGAAGTCTTACTAATCTTCACATTTTCAAGCTCAAATTTCTTGATAAGCTCTCTTGTATACTTGGCTTGATTAATGAAGATCCCATCACCCCTTTGTTTGATCGAGCCCAAAAGTTGAGCTCTCCCATCATACTCATTTCAAATTCCTTTATCATGCATGATTCGAAATTTTTAGAAATCTTTTTATTAGTAGATTCAAAAATGACATCATCAATATATATTTGCGCTATCAAGATATCATTATCTACATGCTTTATAAACAAGATAGTATCAACTTTGCCTTTAATAAAACAATTTAAAACAAATAATTACTCAATCTTTCATACAAGATCTTGGAGCTTATTTTAAACTATATAAAACCTTATCAAGTTTAAAAACAAAATCCGGATGTGTACACCAACAACCACGCCATTTGTCCCAAGTATTTGGGGTTAAGGTACATGAACCAAAAGAGAATTACACCAGATCGGGCACATGGATCAGCTTTCTCTACTCATTCATATCGAGCAATATGCTTTCACTAAGACCTTTAGCCTCTATATCTTGTCGTATTACCTTCATTCATATTTTCTTCGGTCTCCCTTGCGCTTTTTTAACTTGCCCTAATTTGATACGCTCTACTCACCGGACTGGCGCATATGTAGGTCTACGTCGCACATGACCAAACCATCGTAGATGGTGTTCTCTCATCTTCTCTTCTATAGAAGCTACGCCTATCTTAGTACGAATATTCTCATTTCTCATCTTATCTCTCCTCGTGTTACCACACATCCAATGAAGCATGTGCATCTCTGCTACACTCATCTTCTGGGCAAGATACCTCTTTATAACCCAACATTCTGTGTCATATAACAAAGCTGGCCTAATAGCAGTCTGATAAAATTTACCCTTCAGCCATAACAGAATATTATGATCACATAAAACTCCTATTGCGCTCTTTCATTTCAACTAGCTGGCTTGGATCCTATGGTTGATGTCGCTATTGATCTCCCCATTCTTTTGGATAATAGAACCCAAGTACTTAAAATGACTGCTTATCGGTTTTTCTTTACCATCTAGTGTCACAATACTATAATCTTAGATTTTCTGTTTACTGAATTTACACTCTATATACTCTGTTTTAATCCTACTTAATCTAAAACCTCGAGATTCTAGAGTTTGCCTCCATAACTCCAATTTTGCATTTACCCTATCTCTCGTTTCATCGACTAGGATAATATTATCAGCAAATAGCATACACTACGGTATCTCATCCTGAATAGCTCTAGTAAGCTCATCCATCACTATGACAAATAAAAATGGACTAAATGCAGATCCTTGATGCAATCCAATTGTGATAGAAAAATCACTTGTTATGCCTCCACAAGTTCTGACATATGCCACTACTCCATCATATATGTCTCTGATTATGTCAATATATTTGATGGGGACTCCCTTTTCATCAATGTCCACCATAATAACTCTCTTGACATCTTATCATAAGCTTTCTAAATCAATAAAGACCATATGCAAATTTCTCTTCCTTTCTCGAAATCGCTATATAAGTTGACGAAGCAAATAAATAGCCTCTGTCGTCGATCGCTCCGTCATGAACCCAAACTGGTTCTCTAATATTTTAACATTCTGCCTTAACGTGTATTCAATTACCCTTTCCCAAAGCTTCATGGTGTGACACATGAGTTTTATTCTACGATAATTTGAACAACTCTAGATATCACCCTTGTTCTTATATAGAGATACTAGGTTACTCTTTCTCGACTCGTTTGGCATCTTTTTAGTTAACCAGATCATGTTAAAGAGGTTTGTCAGCCATCTCACGCCCACCTCTCCTAAGCTTCTCCATACCTCAATAGGAATTCCATCCAGGCCAACAGCTTTCCTTGACTTCATCCTCTTCAACACCTCTTTAATTTCATATTTGCTAATTCTGCGCATATAATTACGATTCATATCTTGGTACTGAATGGTAAGGTCATCCAAATCTTGAGTAGAGCTATCATTGAACAATTTATCAAAATACTCTCTCTATCTTTCTTTGATTTCTTCATCTCGAACTAAAACCTTCTGATTCTCATCTTTGACACACCTCACAGTACATAAGTCTCTAGTCTTTCTCTTTCTTATTCGAGCAATTCTATATATATTCTTTTCAACCTCTTTTGTATCCAACTTCTCATACACTTCTTTGTACACTTTAGCTTTTGCATTCTGAACAGCTTTCTTAGCCTCCTTTTTGGGTATCTTATACCTCTCAAAACTCACTCCATCACAATTTTTCTTCAAATCTCTGTAAGAGTTTCATTTGATCTTAATGGCAGCTTTTACCTCTTCATTCCACCATGATGTATCCTTACATGGTGGAGCACCATCCCGTGACTCACCAAGTACATCTTTAGCTACTCTTTTAATGTAGCTAGCAATTTTGTTCCATGTTGTATTGGGATCATCTTAGGCTTTCCAATCCGCTTCATGTACTACTTGATGTACAAAAACTCCTTGGATATTGATCGGCAAAAAGCAAGCATAAAAATAAGTGAAGGAATGTGGGTCGATGTTACTGCTTTTGCGATTCTTCCATACTAGCAAAGTGGCTATACAGGTCGTATCCACAAGGAGGGAGAGCGATGAAAGCTTGATGCGGCTTCTTTGTTCAAGAAAAGAGAAAGTCCTTTGTTTCAATGAAAGAATTTGAAAATGAAAACAAGTTGGTTTCAAAATTGTTTTAGAATGATTTGGTGGTTTGTAAAAGTGATTTTTCTAGATGGTAAAAAATGCATGGCTAACTTTTAACTAAGTGCTCCTACTAATCCCTAACTTCTTGAAGATGTAGCCTCACGATGGATCATAGGTAAGTATAACCTTTATGCATAGGAACTATTCACGTTGGGACCGAATGAAAGTCCTTCCTTTAACTTAGCTTCGCATGACAAAACTTGGATATTCCCTTATCAAGATCCAATAGAAGGTGAGAATAAGAGAAAACACAAGTGCACTAATGGTATTGGCAAAATTAAAAGAAAAATCTCTAACTTATAAAAATAAGTAAAATATACAATCCATAGATCATCAAAAACCCGTTAAGCATGAAATATAAGAAAACATATACTTGTATGTAAGTTAGAGTTAGAACCCTCGTCTTAAGATATCATAGCTCTCGTTTGTACAAGGCTTATTTGACACTATTGACTCATTTGAGTTTATCAATCAAGTTATTAGAGATTAGTGGGTTAGTAGTTAGTTAGCCATGCAATGGAAGAGTTAGTTAGACATGATAGTAAAAGAAACAACAAAAGAAAAGAAGTAAAGAGAAAGGGAGTTACACTAAAACAAAGAGATAGAAGCAAATGAAAACAACAAGCAAATGTAAAGAAGAAAGAAAAGTAATTACTTGTATTAGCTTGTCAACCTTCAAATATAACGTTTACACACTCTCTCTTTCACTCTAATGGTTAAAACTAAAATTAGAAGAAGAAAGAAAGAAACAACTACAACTCTTAGGAACAAAGTAACAATATAACTCTAAGCTATGGATATCTCCATCTTCAGAACCCCAGGGGGTTTTTATAGGCACCAGGGGAAAGGGGGCCAGGGGGACAACTCCTGGCCCAAAGCACGGGAACGGCCGCGCCCATACGGCCGCAGAAACGCGGCCCTACTAGGGCGGCACGTGCCTGACTTTCTGCAGCGTGTCGTTCCTTCTGTCTCCTGCAAGTTAGATTTTATAGATTCTGGATTTGATACCCTGGGTTGACAAAATCTCCTCCCTAAGGTCAATAGCTACTTGGTAGGCCTTTAATCACCCCTTAAATAGTGATTTAGGGTCTTCTTCTTCATTTGCACACCATGGACCTAAAATCAAGCAAGCAAAGTTTTAGCAGAATTTTATATAAAATAAATATGCGGATGAGATAAAAATTATGCAAAATTAGAGACTAATCACACCCCCGCACTTATCTTTTTGCTCGTCCAGAGCAAAACAAGAAAAGAAAATTATTACACCACTTTCGCAGGTGACGCGATTGCACTGAGCATGTGCTACAAGCCTTTAAACCTCTAGGTTTTCACTATAGGAGGAGTGTTGTCTCCTGAGTGTTTTCAGCGGATTGCACCCACAAAATCTAGTAATTGAAGAAAAATATTTAGTTGTTAGCAAACCTCTATCAAGAAAAAGAACTTTCAATTACCTAAGTAAAAAATGACCAAATGATGTAAGAATTAGGTTCAACCCTCATAAATCCTCCTATATTTTAGCCTTCATAAAAGAAGAAATTATAGTTTTTCTTTAAATTTAGAATGGATCTTGTACTTCTAACTCATTCTGTTATTTTGCTTTCGATAGATATGCATAATGTGTAAGTGTGATATGCTTGGGATTTCTCAACTCAACTTTGAATATCATTTAATTTTATTAATATTTATCTATTATTCTTGATTTCATTAGGCTTTCTACTTTACTCATGTAACACATATCAAACCGATGACTCTCAAACCAGATGGTTTTAGGGCACCAGGAGGAAAAAACCCCTCAGGTCAATTATGCAAGTAGAGTAGGCAACAAAATCAAGATTTACTTATATATTATATATGTTTATTATTATTTTTTTTGGCGTGAGTAATCATGCTTCTTGAGGCACAATTATTTAGCTTTTTTTTTCTCTTTTTTTTAGAGTTGTGTCTCTAAATCTCAAGCATGTGTGTGGTTTATGCATATTCTACTAAGGCTAAATAAAAGGTATGAGTTATTTTTTTATCTCTCCCAGCTCTTAGTCAAACCAATGTTTCTTGTTTATTTAGGCAAAAATAAAGATTCATTAATAAGGTTCCCTTAATTCTTATAACCTTTTGGTATTTTTATAAAGAGTATAAAAATTTGTTTTTCATTCAGGAGTGTTTTTTTTTTTATTTAATACAAAGAAAAGAAAGAATATTAGCATTCCCCACACCTATATAATGCATTGTCCTCAATGCTTAGTCAAGAAAATGCAAATGCAATAAATAGGAGGAAGAAAAGATACCACCGTCACCGTCGACTCGGGCCGGCCAAGTGTGAAGAGAAGAAGAAATTTCCAAAAAGGTTATGTACAAGTATATAAGGGGTGAGTATATAAACAAAAGGATTTTTTTTGGGTGGTGTGTGGATGGCGATGGTCAGGTGTATGACAGAGAGAAAAGACTCAGCACAAGTTCAGCCTGGGATACAGGCTCAATGATCAAAAAGGGCTTCAGTCTTTTCTCATTCACTTTAAATTTCGTATTGCTCTTAGGATCAACAATAATCACAGCACCGTGTGAGAAAATGGTACACATAATGAGCGGTCTAGACCAATGAGTCTTCAGCTTCCCCGCGAAATTGTGAAGCCTCGAGTTGTATAGCAGAACCTTGTCTCCTGAGGTAAAGTTTTTCCGGTTTATGATCTGGTCATAAAAAAGTTTAGTCCTGCTTTTGGTGATCCGAACGTTCTCATAGACTTCATTCTGTATCTCCTCTAATTCTGAGATCTGCAGTCTCCTTAGCTCACCAGCCTTATTCAGATCAAAATTGAGTTGCTTAATAGCCCATAGGGCACGATGTTCTAACTCGACTGGCAGATGATAGGCTTTTTCGAATATGATTCTGTAAGGAGACATCCTCAGGACTGTCTTAAAAGTAGTGCGGTAAGCCCACAATGCATCGTTGAGTTTGACCGACCAATCCTTTTGGTTTTGTCCGACTATCTTTTTCAAAATGAGCTTGATCTGTCGATTGGTGACTTCGACCTGCCCATTTGTCTGGGGATGATATGGAGTGGATAACTTGTGATTAATGGAATATTTTCGCATCAGAGCTTCAAAAACTCTATTGTAGAAATGCGATCCATTATCACTAATTATCGTTCTAGAGTGCCAAATCGGGAGAAGATATTTTCTTTGAGAAATTTGACAATCACTTTGTTGTCATTGGTCTTAGTTGGCACATCTTCTGCCCATTTAGAGATATAGTCTACGGCAACCAAGATGAACTGGTTGCCGAAGGAATTTAGAAATGGTCCCATGAAGTCGATACCCCAAACATCAAAAACTTCGAATTCAAGAATCAATTTCAGGGGCATCATGTCTCTTCTTTAAATTTTTCCAATCTTCTGACAATTTGCACATGACTTGAAAAAGTGGAATGAGTCTTTGAACAAAGTGGGGCAGTAAAACCCACTTTGTAAAACTTTCTTTGTAGTTTTACGGGGACCAAAGTGTCCGCCGCATGCAAGTTCATGGCAAAAGCTAAGCACACTCCTCTATTCTTCCTCTAGTATGCATCGTCGAATAATCTGGTCAGGACTATACTTATAAAGATATGGCTCTTCCCAGAAGAAGTACCATACTTGGGTAAAGAAATGACACTGGTCTTGCTTTGTCCAGTCAGTAGGTAATTGTCCAGTGGCAAGGTAATTGACTATGTCCGCATACCAGGGTTCCTTGAAAATGGCCAGGATATGCTCGTTTGAAAATCCTCGTTGATCGGAGCTTGTATGAGAGGTGCGTTCAGAATTTGTGATAGATGATCAGCGACCACATTTTTTATACCTCGTTTATCCCGAATTTTCAGGTCAAATTCTTGAAGCAAAAGGATCCACTGAATCAATCGGGCTTTTGCTTCCTTCTTGGTCATGAGGTATTTTAGTGCCGAGTGATCCATGAAAATCACCGTCTTCGAGCCTAAAAAGTAGGGCTGAAACTTTTCTAACGTAAAGACAACGGCCAAGAATTCCTTCTCGGTCAATGTATAATTCTGTTGGGTGTCATTCAAGGTCCTACTCGAATAGTAAATCACGTGCTGCCTATTGTCGATGCGCTGTCTTAGAACAATGCTAATAGCAAAATCAGAGGCATCACACATGATTTCAAATGGTTGTGCCCAATTAGGAGCAGAAATAATGGGCGTAGAAATAAGTTCTTACTTAAGCTTCTCCCATGACTTGAAACATTCATCGTTAAAATCAAAGGGCACATCCTTTGCGAGCAGGTTGGTTAAGGGCCTAACGATCTTGCTAAAATTCTTAATGAACCATCTGTAGAACCCAGCATGCCTAGAAAGGATCTAATATCCTTGATGCTTTTGGGTGGTGGAAGCTTAGCAATTACTTCTACTTTTACCTTGTCCACTTCAATTCCTCTCCTAAAAATCTCATGGCCTAAGACAATTCCCTGTCTCACCTGAAGTAACATTTCTCCCAGTTTAGAGCTAGGTTCATTTCTTTGCATCTTTGCAGAACCAACTCAAGATGATGAAGACATTATTTAAATGAATCTCCGTAGATGGAGAAGTCATCCATGAAAATCTCAAGAAAACGTTCTACCATGTCAGAGAACAAACTGAGCATGCACCGTTGGAATGTTGCAGGATCGTTGCATAATCCAAAGGGCATGCGTCGATAAGCGAAGGTTCCGAATGGGTAGGTGAACGTGATCTTTTCCTGGTCTTCTACAACAATGGGGATTTGATTGTATCCTGAGTACCCATCTAGGAAGCAATCGTACTCATGTCCAACCAAGCGTTCAAGCATTTGGTCGATGATGGGTAGTGGGAAGTGGTATTTATGGGTGGCTGCATTCAACTTTCTATAGTTAATACAAATACGAACCTTGGTAGGCAGTCTTGTTTGTACTAACTCTTTTTTGCTCATTCTCAACCACCGTAAAGCCAGCTTTCTTTGGGACTGCATGAACCGGGCTAACCCATTGGCTATCAGAAATGGGATAGATGATCCCATTGTCTAATAGTTTCAAAATTTCCACTTTTACTGCCTCTTGCATGAGTGGGTTAAGCCTGTGTTGTGGGTCCCTCCTGGGAGTTGCTTCATCGGTTAAATGGATTCTATGTTGAACTATGACTAGACTTATCCCTTTGATATCCTTCATCATCCATCCAATAGCTTCCCTATGTCTCGCCAGAATAGACATTAAGCTGTCCACTTGTTGCTCACTTAGGTGGGATGCTATGATGACTGACAGGGTTTCTCTTCCGCCCAGGTAGGCGTACTTGAGGTGTTCAGGTAAGGCTTTTAGCTCTAGGAAAAATGTTGCTTCATTGGAGGTAATATCTGGACTTTCAATCCTATGATGAGGTACACTTTGGCTTGACGCCCAGTCCACTGTCGAATCTGCGATCTGGTCAATATTAAAATCCTCAGACTCCAGATCAAACTCTGTCTCTGTTTCTATCTCCATGCTTTTCTCATGCTCACTGGTCAGATTTTCAAGGGAATTGACCTCAACAGTCTTATCATTGATATCCCTAGGTTGTCTTTCAAGATTGAAGACATTGACCTCCTTCGTCGTGTCTCCAAAGGTCAATTGAAATGACCCGTTCCTACAGTTGATTATGGCATTGGCTGTAGTAAGGAATGGGCATCCTAAGATGATCGGAGTTTGAGACCGCACGTTAGACACAGGTTGGGTCTCAAGCATAATGAAGTCAACGGGGTAGATGAAATCCCCGACCCGGATAAGGACATCTGTGATTTTTCTCGTGGAGATTTTCACAAATCGGTCAGCTAACTGAATGGTGACTCGAGTTGGACTCAGCTCGCACAACTCAAGTTGCTGGTATACTGAGAGAGGTAGCAAGTTGATACTTGCTCCCAGGTTAAGGAGTGCTCTGCTAATTTCTGTTTGTCCTATGGTGCAGGAAATTGTGGGACATTCGGGATCTTTGTACTTCACCGGGATGGGACCAGACAGAATTTCGCATATATTGGTTGCCAAGAACACTTTTTTCTCTTCTTTGTACACATATCCTTAAGAAATTTGGCATAGGCTGGGACTTGTTGGATAGCATCAAGAAGAGGCACATTCAGTTTGACCTAGTTAAACATCTCAAGTATCTTCTCCATGTGCATATTCTTATTATTCTTCCTAAGCCTATTAGGAAAGGATGCTACAGGCTTATGAACTTGTTCAGCAGCTTTGTCCTTGTCAGATGTTTGTGGAGCAGATTGGTAGGAACTAGTAGAGGGGAGGCTGGAGTAGGATTAATGTGAACTGAATTTTTCTGTTGGTAGACCTAGTTGTCCACCTTCTTTCCAGATCGAAGTGTGTGAACAGCATTGCACTGGTTGATCGACGGATCTTGAATTTCATACGCTTGATTGAAGTTTTAAGGGTTAACTAGCGGCTGACTAGGTACTCTTTGGTCTTTCACGTAAAGAGCTAGCTAATTGGCTCATCTGCATTTCCAATCTCGATATGGCCTGTGAATGGGTGCTCAGCGTTTGTCCCTAATTTTTCATGAAAGCGGCTTGAGACTTCAAAAAAGCTTTCATGCTCTCCTCCAATTTACTGAATTTCTTTTCCATTGGTGAACTTTGGGAGGAGGAAGATGGAGCTTGACTGGGAAAATTTGTTAGATGAGTGGGATGGTGAAAATATTGGGAAAGTTTGGCCTGGGAGAATTATTCTGGGCCCAGGAGAAATTTGGGTGATTTCTCCAACCGGGGTTGTATGTTTGCGAGTAAGGATTATGCGGCGGCCGTGAGTAGGCCGCGTTTAGGTGTTCCGGTGGCACTTGCTGAGTTTGAAAAACAGGGCACTCTTCAAAGACATGGTTCGGTGCCTGACAGTATGAACAACCCAGATTGTGAATTGGTGGTGGGTTGATTTGGTTGACATTGGCTGGCTCTTTTGTTTCTAGAGCTTCTATTCTCCTCATTAGGGTTGCAATCTTAGCTTCTGCGGCTATGGATGATTCTAGAGATAAGAGCCCTCCTTTTGAATCTATAGATTGTAAATTTCTTAGTTTTTCTGAGGCTGACTCCCATTGCAGGGTTTTCTCAGCTAGATCCTTAAATAAATCCCAGCCCTGATTCTCATCCTTTTGCAAGAACCCTCCCTAACACATGGTTTCTAACAGGGTTTTCGTTTGATAATCTAAACCATCGTAGAGAATCTGACACTGACGTCATTTCTCCACACCGTGATGAGGGCACTGAGCTAGTAGATCTTTGAATCGCTCAAAGTATCTCCAAAATGGTTCGCTCGGTTCTTACCTGAACTGCATGATATTCTTTCTAATAAGGGCAGTTTTATGGATTGGGTAGAATTTCTTCAAGAAGCCCTTGACGAAATCGTCCTACGTTGTAACTGAATCTACCGCCAAACTGTATAACCATTTTTTAGTTAGGTCCTTTAGGAAAAAGGGGATGAAACGTAACCTAACGGCATCGTCTCCTAGCTAGGGAATACGCATCATGAGGCATACTTCTTCAAATTTCCTAACAAAGAAGTATGCGTCCTCTGATTCTAAACCATGAAACTTTGGAAGAATGTTGATGAATTGAGGCTTTAATTCAAAGTTATTACCATATGCCTCAGGCAGTTTTGTACAAGATGGCAATGAGGTTCAGATCGGGTAAAACCTGTCCTGAAGTGACGCCATCACTGGTTCTAGATGTAAGGGTAGAGAAGTGTTTCTGGTTAATCTGGAAGTCACAGGATCTCTCATCCACTCTTGCATGCAGCACACCACAAACAACATAAAAGCAACAAATTCCTCGAAAAGAATAAAAAACAAAAAAAGAAAGAAAAACAACCAAAAAGCCTTAGTCTAAGGTACCTGGACTTAGATGACTCCTAACTGGTCGATTCTCCGAGGGAGGTTGTTGCAGGAACTCGACTACAAGCTAATCGGCCAAGAAAGGGCAAAACTCCGTGGGAGGTATCTGGCGTGAGCCACGGGCCTTAATTATGCCAAACCATAGAGCTTTCGAGGCTTTGACTCTCACTCCACTTTTCTTAGTCACCGATTTTGCTGGAGTATAGTTCTTGCAATTTTCACCCGCAGTTAATCTCTTAATGAGCCCGAGATGTCACTAGGGCCAACATCTATCAATTTTTAGTTAAGGCTTGGGTTATGTGAGTGCACTCGGAGATGGTTTTTGGGCTAAGGAAGGGTGATGAAATCCCCACCTTATCTTGTTTATTTGAAATTTTCCCTTGATGTCAATTGTGTAAGTGTACAATATATTCACAACAACGTAATACTCAAAGCGATAAATCACTCTAAAATGTTGGTCCTATTCTATATGAATGCACACATACCTTTTCTCTAGCACTCTTCAATAGAAATTGAAATGAATTGAAATAGACACGTTCCCTAAATGTAAAAGTCTAATCCAAATTTTAATTAAGCAAAAAATGAATTTCTGTTGAGTTTATTACACATGTATAAGGTGAAGCATTCAAGGGGACTAAAAAAATTTGAGAAAGCAATTTGAGTGATTTTCGGCAACCCTGCAGAAGAGCTTGTTAGTACTTCAATCGGAGAAACTCCCTTTTACACGAATTTTTTAGGGCAAATGAATCCTCATGCAACGTCTTTGGCCACCACTTTTGCCTCCCATGATAGTGGGCTCCTTGGTACTTCTCTTACACACAAGAACAAAGAAAAATCTTTAGTATTGAACAATAAAGCCGTTCCCTCCCCAGCAATGGCGCCAAAATTTGATCTGTAAAAAGCAAGTACAAAAATAAGTGAAGGAATGTGGGTCGATGTTACTGCTTTTGTGATTCTTTCGTACTAGCAAAGTGGCTATACGGGTCATACCACAAGGAGGGAGAGCGATGAAAGCTTGATGCGGCTTCTTTGTTCAAGAAAAGAGAAAGTTCTTTGTTTCAAAGAAAGAATTTGAAAATGAAAATATGTTGGTTTCAAAAATTATTTTAGAATGATTTGGTGGTTTGTAAAAGTGATTTTTCTAGATGGTAAAAACGCATGGCTAACTTTCTACTAAGTGCTGCCACTAATCCTTAACTTCTTGAAGATGTAGCCTCATGATGGATCATAGGCAAGTATAACCTTTATGCATAGGAACTATTCACGTTGGGACCGAATGAAAGTCCTTCCTTTAACTTAGCTTTACACGACAAAACTTAGACATTCCCTTATCATGATCCAATAGAAGGCGAGAATAAGGAAAGACACAAGTGCACTAAGGGTATCGGCAAAGTTAAAAGAAAAATCTCTAACTTACAAAAACAAGTAAAGTGTATAATCTATAGATCATCAAAAACCCATTAAGCATGAAATATAAGAAAGCGAATACTTGTATGTAAGTTAGAGTTAGAACCCTCGTCTTAAGATATCATAGCTCTTATTTGCACAAAGCTTATTTGATACTATTGACTCATTTGGGTTTATCAATCAAGTTGTTAGAGATTAGTGGGTTAGTAGTTAGTTAGCCATGCAATGGAAGAGTTAATTAAACATGGTAGTAAATGAAATGACAAAAGAAAAGAAGTAAAGAGAAAGGGAGTTACACTAAGAAAAAGAGATAGAAGCAAATGAAAACAACAAGCAAATGGAAAGAAGAAAGAGAAGTAATTACTTGTATTAGCTTGTCACCCTTCAAATACAACTTTTACACACTCTCTCTGTCTTTCACTCTAATGGCTAAAACTAAAACTAGAAGAAAAAAGAAAGAAACAACTACAACTCCTAGGAACAAAGTAACAATACAACTCTAAACTCTTGATATCTCTATCTTCAGAACGCTAGGGGGTTTTTATAGGTACCAGGGGAAAGGGGGCCAGGGGGACAACCCCTGGCCCAAAGCACGGTCGCGACCGCTTCGTAAGCCTACTAGGGCGGCGCGCGCCTAGCTTTCTGCAGCATGTCATCCGTTCTGTCCCCTGTCAGTTAGATCTTCTGGGTTCTGGATTTGATGCCCTAGGCTGACAAAATCTCCTCTTTAAGGTCAATGGCTACTTGGTAGGCCTTTAATCACCCCTAAATGGTGATTTAGGGTCTTCTTCTTCATTTGCACACCATGGACTTGGATCAAGCAAGCAAAGCTTTATTAACAGAATTTTATATCAAATAAATATGCGAATGTGATAAAAATTATGCAAAATTAGAGATTAATTAGTTATCTTCTTTTAGCCACCGCCACTTAATCTTTGGATCTAACTTACATTTAATCTTCCTAAATCTCCTTCTAATCTGGATATCTAAAATAAACCCGGAGGGTTGTTCAATATACACCTCCTCCTCAATAAAACAATTCAAAAATGCACTTTTAACATTCATTTGAAAAAGTTTAAAATCTTTGAATGAAGCAAAAGCAAGTGTCATCCGTATGGCTTCAAGCCATGCTACGGGTGCAAAGGTGTATTATCCCTAGTTTAAAATACTGCATTTTTAATTTTTCTAAATATTTATTTTGCTATACTTTTATTTTACCTTATTTATTATTATTAATTAACTTGGTTTATGATTTTATGATTATTGTTATTGTTATCATAAATTTTATTAATATTATTTTATTTTGATTATTATTTATAATTATTAGTGTTATTATTATTGATATATTTTGTTGTTGTTATTATTATTATGATTATGATTATTACTATTATTAATACTATTATTATTAGTATTATTAGTGATAGTTGTTATTAATATTTTTTATCATTTCATTATGATTATCATTACTATTATTGTTAGCATTATTATTGTTGTTATTATTCGTATTGATATTATTATGTTTTATTATTATTATTATTATTATTATTATTATTATTATTATTATTATTATGTATGATATTATTATTGATATTCATATGGTGTCTTATTCCTAAATCCTATACCCATTAGCTTCCCAACCTTAAACCCTTAAACCCATTAACCTATACCCTTTATGCTAAACTCAACCTATTATCTAATCCATACCCAAACTCCAATAACCCACAACCCACCCTATATAATCTTCATCTAATCATTCCCTAACCCTAACCTAATCTCCACCCCCTCCTTCATCTACAGCTGCACTCCCACACGTCCCCCTGCCACACCCATGTTTGCCTCTATCTCTTTCTCATGTTCTCCATATCCTCCTCTATATCTCTCTAAAGTACACATACTTTCTTTCCCCTTTATCTCTATAAGTCCTTGTCGTACGCCTTTCCTCCATCCACTAAGCTAATCTGTGCCTCCTCCATGCCCAGGCCGTGACCATCATGGTCTTAAACCATGTCGTGTGTCCCTTTAACACTCCCCTGGCCTGGCGCACACCTTCTCCTCCCTTCTCTCCTTGCAACAACACCCAGCCATGGACCGAGCTTCTCCACCTCATCCCCCACAGCATCACACCCAGTCCCCTTGGCCTCCAACCAGCACACCCCCAAACCCAAGCCAATCCAGCATTGGCTTCAACCACACAGCTCCCCTTCACCCTCTCTTGGCCGCAGCACAGCCAAGATCACACCTATCCATGGCCTGCTCACCAAAGCCGTGAGCAGTCCCCCATTCAGGGTTGGCATTCCTCTTTGCTTGCACCCCCTCACGGCCACAAGAAGCCTCGAGTTCCTTTGTCGAACCCCCATCTTCTCTGCTATCGCCGACCACCCCGTGAGCTCTACCTTCTTCTCTGCTCATGGCAATGAAGCTCCCATGGCCTTACTCCTCCCCTTGCAGCAAGCTCACCCTATAAACACCAGCCCCCAGGCCGTGAACAACCCCATGTGCAACCATACCCCCTCTTTCCTCTGCTATCGGGACCTGCCAGAGCCAGATTTTCTCTATTGGTGAGCGAGAGGACACCCTAGCCCTCTCTAGCATTCCATCGACATCCTCCGCGGCCTCCGTCCCCTCCTTCTGGAGCCTCCATCGGCATGTCATGAGCCTTGGCCTTCGTAAGTCCCTTCTTCTCTCCCTCTCCTTAATTTATAAGATATGCATGCATGAATTATTATGGTAGGGTAGGTTTGTAAATATGTGTACAATTGCATGAAAATGTTAGTGTGTCTATGGATTTATTACAAGTGTTGTATGTGTGCGTGAGTGTTAATGTATGTATGTGTGTCTATGTTTATATATGTATTTTTAGGTGTATGCATGTGTATGCTTGTGGGAGTATGTATATAACGTATTTGTTGCGTGTTGTAGCATTTTAGACTCATTCGTGCGATCCGAACCGGTAACAGGAGACCCAGATTAGATCTCGATTCGTGTTCGTTGTGGAGCCAAAATACTGGCGATTCAAAGGCTGACCCAAGTGATGATCTGGAGATCGTACCAGTTCATGCAGTGAAGACAAGATGGCGATTCGGATTCAAAACCACGTCATTTCATGTGATGGTTGGTTACCACTATTGATTTATGACTAGGAGTGATATATCTTGACCAGACTTGATCTTGTAATTGACCTAGTTGTGATAAATTTTAGAATATAAATTGATTGATCTTGAGGTTGATTAGTTCATGACTGAGGTTAAAGGTTCATATTTATGTGCTCTTACTTATCAGACTTGATATTCATGTATTTAGTGATAAATTAGATGGGGATTCATGGTATTCTGAGAAGTGGATTATATATGAAATTACTTACCCAAAGACTGATCTTCTGATACTTGGACTGATATAGACTTAATTAGAATTAGAGTTGATCGACATGAGGTTGGTATTCGTTGTTTTTGTTGATTTTGAGGATACCAATAGACTGCTATTTATTGTTGTTACCCAGTTATAGAGAAAGAATTATTGTGAGAGTGAATTCATTGATATCGGTGACAAAATATATTCAAAGTTTGATAGCATTTACTATTTGATCTCAGTTATTGGTAACTTAGAGAATTAGAGTTGATTGATAGAATGATGAACCGATTTTTGATTTAATGGACTTATGGTTGACGGCATCGGATACAGACGTTAATGTTCGTGATGACTATTGAGATTCAGATTTGATGATCACGATGACTATTGAGATTATGAGTGGATGGTATTGTGATCAGTTCTATATGAGATTGTGCATTGACTAGATAGTAAATGATTGTTACTGTATATTTCATGTTACTGAAAATCACTGGGAAAATATTGTTAGACCGTACACCATGTACAGTCCTATTGTTCATCGAATGCACGGTTACTGATACTGTTTACTGTTCTTATTACTGTTCACCGTGTATACAGTTCCTGTTACCATTACTATACTGTTACCATTACTGTCATTGTATCATTCCAGTATTCTAGGTAACATGGATATGGATTGTTTAACTGAATTAAATAATAATGTAAATGGACAACTTATATTGGGATTAGGAAAATTGATGGAGGAGACAACGTCAGTATTTTGGACGAACCTAGGATACAGGTTGCGCAACTGAAATGAAAGTTCCCTACAGGATTCCCGGGGATGACTGGCATCCATATGATATTACTACTGTTACTGTTACTGTTACTGAGTACCTAATGATACGGGCCTGGTTCAGTGCCAGGAAATTGGGGCGGTGGTCCCGGGTATGTACGGGACCAACTAAAAGTATGGATAATGTCTTTAACCATTCAATTTCAATAACTTAGGACCCTGATTGACACATGTAGTAGGCGTAGTATGGGATGCGTCTATTATATGTGGCAATTAGTGTTCACTGACATAACTAATAATGAAAAAAATTGTATTACATAATGTAATTGACTGTATTCACCTGACTGTACTCATATATAAACACCTGACACCTAATTGTATTATAGATTGATCTCATTACTCCTGAAGTTAGGCATTGACATTCATTATACTCTCTTCTTATTAATGTTTTATTCATGTCTTCCTTTCCATTATATTTTATTATTTCATGTACACAATGTTATATGCACGAGCACCTTCCTTTTCTTACACACTCATTAAGTCACTTCCTGACGACCCTGGATTCGCATGTCTAGATACTGGATGTTTTATGTTATTGATTAGGTGTCCATTGAGATCGTACATGTTGTGAGGAGCTGAAATTTCTCTTTACCTATTCTGGTATTATTGTCTTCCTTTTCATTCTTGTTGTTCCTGTAGTTTTCTTGATTCTCTATATATATCGCTTTCAGTCGTTATTCCGTTTCCTGTATTCATATGATATCACGTGTGTTAGATATTTTTATATTATAATGCATTGATATTGATTTATCATGGTGATTATATAGCTTGTTTAGGTTACTTTAGGCTTAGCGTGTATACATGGGGTATTTTTCTCATGTAGATCGTCGCCGACAATCATCGCGACTCCGTTTTCACGTATTTTGGGAAGTGGGGCATATAGGGTTTCTTTGGTATCAGAGCCAAGTTTACTCAAAGAGAACCTAGTTCTTACCGGTTACTTGTAAAAAGTTATATTTATACTGCAATAAACATATAATATTCACAATTATAGATATTGGCTCTATTTGAAATTAACTGCCCTCCCTTTTGAAAATCCATCTCTTTGATCTCTCGATTTCCCTGATTATATCTCTTGTTCTACAGTAATCTTGGTTCCATCTTGATTTTTTTTCTTTCTGGTCCTATTTCCCTGATCTTTATCTCCTGAGTTTGATCACTTCAGGTTGAAGCCGGTAGCAGAGATCAGAGCGCGCGATGGAAGCGTAGTGGACCGTTGTTGCAGCGAGAAGCGACGTGGAGGTTTCATCTTCTCCCTTAACTTGATTTTTATCATTCCCTACTTTATCAAAATTTCGAGGAAGAAATTTTTATAAGGTGGGTAGAATGTAATATCCCTAGTTTAAATTACCGTATTTTTAATTTTCTAAATATTTATTTTGCTATACTTTTATTTTACTTTATTTATTAGTATTAATTAACTTGGTTTATGATTTTATTATGATTTTTTTTGTTATCATAATTGTTATTATTATTATTTTATTTTGATTTTTATTTATAATTATTTGTGTTATTTTATTGATATATTTTGTTGTTGTTATTATTATTATGATTATGATTAATTACTATTATTAATTCTATTATTATTAGTATTATTAGTGATAGTTTGTTATTAATATATTTTATCATTTCATTATGATTATCATTGCTATTATTATTATTGTTAGCATTATTATTGTTGTTATTAGTCTTATTGATATTATTATGTTTTATTATTATTATATATGGTATTATTGATATTCTTATGGTGTCTTATTCTTAAATCCTATACCCATTAGCTTCCAAACCCAATACCCTTAAACCCATTAACCCATACCCTTTATGCTAAACCCAACCCATTATCTCATCCATACCCAAACTACAATAACCCACAACCCACCCTATATAATCTTCATCTAATCATTCCCTAACCTTAATCTAATCTCTACCCTCTCCTTCATCTACAGTCGCACTCCCCTTTCATCCTCCCCACGTTCCCTTGCTGCACCCACGTTTGCCTCTATCTCTTTCTCACGTTCTCCATATCCCCCTCTATATCTCTCTCATGTATACACTCTCTCTCCCCCCTTATCTCTATAAGTCCTTGTCGCACCCCTTTCCTCTATCCTCCAAGCCAAGTCGTGCCTCATCCATGCCCAGGCCGTGACCATCATGGTCTTAAACCATGTTGTGTCTTCCTTCAACACTCCCCTGGCCTGGCACACACCTTCTTCTCCCTTCTCTCCTTGCCACAATACCCAGCCATCACCCGAGCTTCTCTATCCCATCCCTCACAGCACCACGCCCAGTCCCCTTTGCCTCCAATCAGCACACCCCCAAACCCAAGCCAATCCAGCCTTGGCAGCAACCACATAACTCCCCCTTCACCCTCTCTTGGCCACAACATAGCTAAGATCATACCCATACACGGCCTGCCCACCAAAGCCGTGAGCAGTCCCCCATCCAGGAATTACATTCCTCTCCGATTTGCACCCCCTCACAGCCACAAGAAGCCTCGAGTTCCATTGCTAAACCCCCATCTTCTCTGCTATTGCCGACCACCATGCAAGCTCTACCTTCTTCTCGTACCCATGGCCGTGAAGCTCCCGTGGCCTTACTCCTCCCCTTGCAGCAAGCTCTCCCCACAAACACCAGCCCCCAGGCTGTGAGCAACGCCATGTGTAACCATCTCATACCACGATAATTGCCCCCTCTTCCCTCTGCCGTCGGGACCCTCCAGAGCTCGATTTTCTCCGTCGGCGAGCGAGAGTACACCCCACCCCTCTCCGGCATTCCATTGACATCCTCTGCGGCCTCCGCCCCTTCCGCCGAAGCCTCCGTCGACGCATCGCGAGCCTTGCCCTTGCGTGAGTCCCTTTCTCTCTACCTCTCCCTAATTTATAAGATATGCATGCATGAATTATTATGGTAGGGTAGGTTTGTAAATATGTGTACAATTGCATGAAAATGTTAGTGTGTCCATGGATTTATTACAATTGTTGTGTGTGTGTGAGTGTTAATGTGTGTATGTCTATGTATGTGTGTGTGTGTGTGTGTATATATATATATATATACATATATATGTATGTATATATGTATATGTATATACATATACATATATATATATGTATGTATATATGTATATGTATATATATATACATACATATATATATATATATATATGTATATGTATATATATATACATATATATATATATATGTGTATATATATATATACATATATATATATATATATATATATATATATGTATGTATATATATATATGTATATATATATGTATGTATATATATATATGTATATATATATATATATGTATATATATATATATATATGTATGTATATATATATATATATATATATATATATATATATATATATATATATATATATATATATATATGTATATGTATATATATATATGTATATGTATAGGTGTATGTATGTGGAGCCAATACACTGGCGATTCAAAGACCGACCCAAGGGATGATCCAGAGATCCATAACAGTTCATGCAATGAAGACTGGATGGTGATTCGGATCCAAAAATGCGTCATTTCATGTGATGGTTGGTTACCACTATTGATTTATGACTAGGAGTGATATACTTTAGACCAGACTTGATCTTATAATTGACCTAGTTGTGATAAATCTTAGAATATAAATTGATTGATCTTGAGGTTGATTAGTTCATGATTGAGGTTAAAGGTTCATATTTATGTGCTCTTACTTATCAGACTTGATATTCATGTATTTGGTGATAAGTTAGATGGGGATTCATGGTATTCTGAGAAGTGGATTATATATAAAGTTACTTACCAAAAGACTGATATTCTGATACTTGAACTGATATGGACTTAGTTAGAATTAGAGTTGATCGACATGAGGTTGGTATTCATTGTTTTTGTTGATTTCGAGGATACCAGACTGCTAATTATTATTGTTACCCAAGTATAGAGATAGAATTATTGTGAGAGTGAATTCATTGATATCAGTGATAAAGTATATTCAGAGTTTGATATCATTTATTATTTGATCTCAGTTATTAGTGACTTAGAGGATTAGAGTTGATTGATAGGATGACAAACTGATTTTTTTTAATGGACTTATGGATGACGACATCGGATACAGACTTAAAAGTTGATATTCGTGATGACTATTGAGATTCGGATTTGATGATCACGATGAGTATTGAGATTATGAGTGGATGGTATTGTGATCAATTCTATATAAAATCGTGCATTGACTAGACGGTACATGACTGTTACTGTATATTTCATGTTATTGAAAATCACTGAGAAAATATTGTTAGACCGTAACACCATGTACAGTCTTATTGTTCATCGAATACACGGTTACTGTTATTGTTCACTATTATATTACTGTTCACTGTGTATACGATTTTTATTACCGTTATTGTACTATTACTGTCATTGTATCGTCTCAGTATTCTAGGTAACATGGATATTTATTGTTTAACTGAATTAAATAATAAAGGTAAATGGATAACTTACACTGGAATTAGAAAAATTGATGCAGGAGACAGCGTTTGTATTTAAGGTGGACCTAGGATATAGATTGCGCAACTAAAATGAGGTTTTACTCCATGATTCACGGGAATGACCGGCATCCATCTGATATTACTACTTTTACTGTTATTGTTACTGAGTACCTAGCGGTATGGACCTGGTTCAGTGCCAGAAAACTGGGGCCATGTCCCGGGTATGTACGGGACCACCAAGCATGGATAATGTCTCTAACCAATCAGTTTTAATAACTTAGGACTATGATTGACACATGTAGTAGGCATAGTATGGGATGCGTCTATTATATATGGCAATTAGTGTTCGCTGACACAAATAATAATGAAAAAATTGTATTACATAATGTAATTGACTGTATTCACCTGATCGTACTCATATATAGACACCTGAAACCTGATTATATAGTAGATTGATCTCATTACTTCTGAAGTTAGGTATTGACATTCATTATACTCTCTTCTTATTAATGTTTTATTCATGTCTTTCTTTTCATTATATGTTATCATTTTATGTACACACTGTTATATGCACGAGCACCTTCCCTTTTTCTTATATACTCATAAGTCGCTTCCTGATGACCCTGGCTTCGCACATCCAGATACTAGATGTTTCATGTTATTGATTAGGTGTTCGTTGAAATCGTACATGTTGTGAGGAGCTGGAGTTTCTCTCTACCTATTCTGGTATTATTGTCCTCCTTTTCATTCCTGTTGTTCCTGAAGTTTTCTTTTCTCTATATATATCGCTTTCAGTCGTTATTCCATTTCCTGTATTCATATGATGTCATGTGTGTTAGATATTTTATTATCATATTGCAGTGATATTGATTTATCATGGTGATCATATAGCTTGTTCAGGTTACTTTAGGCTTAGTGTGTATACGTGGAGTATTTTTCTCGCGTATATATGTCGCCGACTCTCATTGCGACTCTATTTCTACGTATTTTGGGAAGCGGGGCGTGACAAAAGGTTTTCTCAAAATCAATTCTTTTAATTGGGTGTAACCTTAGGTAACTAACCTAGCTTTATTCCTAGTAACATTTTCTGACTTAGCCAACTTCTTCCTAAAGATTTATTTAGTACCAATAGTTGGTCTATCATGGGGCCTAGGAATAAGACGTCAAACTTGGTTGTGCTCAAATTGATTAAGCTCTTCTTGTATGGCAAGCAACCAATATGGGTCGCCCTCGGCTTAGAGGATATTTTTTGGTTCAATATGGGAGATGAATTCAAAATGACCACATAAATCATGAAGTTTGGAGCGAGCAATTACCCCTTTTGATACATCACATATGATGAGGTCCTTGGATAATTTATAGTATATCTCCAATCCTTTGAAAGTGATTGAGTTATTTCTACTTTAATGTTATGATCTTCACCATTAGTGTCATCATTTTTCTTGTCATCCTTCTTTTGAGCCAGTAAGTCTTTCATGAAAATCTTTTCAAAGTTTTCACCTAAAGTATCAATCTGTACAACATTCTTTACAAGAGAGTTAGATTTCTCAAATTCACATGCAAACACTCTTCAATAGTCAAAGTTTACTTATTGAGACCCTATAAGCTTTACTAGTGTTAGAATAACCAACAAAGATAGTTTAAAAAAATTTGGGTCAAATTTACTTTAGTTACCTTTGGTGTTCAAAACAAAATATTTGCAACTAAAGACATTAAAATAGGAAACATTTGGTTTTCTCAAACAGTAAATCTAAAAAAGAGTTTTATTTGAATTTTCAAAATAAATTCGATTCCCAATATAATATAAAGCGTTTATGGCCTTGGCCCATAGATATTGAGGGAGTTCGTATTCACTAATCATTGTCCTAACCATTTCTTTAAGAGTATGATTCTTTCTTTTAATGAATCATTTTGTTATGGAGTTTTAGGATATGAAATTCATGTTTAATTCTATTTTCTTCACAATAAGTGATAAATGAATGGTTGACAAACTCACCACCTCTATCACTCATATGTGTAAAATCGAAAAATCCTTTTCTTTTTCAGCCCTTTTTTCTAAAAACATGAAAATGTGAAAAAACTTCATATTTATGTTCTAAAAAGAAAACCTATGTAAATCTTGAGAAATCATCAACAAAAACAAAAACAAACAGTTATCACTAAGACTTTTCGTTTTAGTTGGACCAAACAAATCCATATGTATCAATTTTAGAGGTCTAGATGTCATGATATCCTTGATTGATTTGAAAGAGGAATTAGTTTATTTCTCAAGTTAGCACACATCACAGATGCGGTCCTTTCTGAATTTTAACTAGGAATACCTTTTACCGATTTCTTAGAATTAGTTCAGGATAGATTGTCAAATGAAATATGACCTAGTCTCCTATGTCATAAGCAAGAATCTTTATTAAAAGCAGTCAAACAAGTGGCCTTGCATTTTAAATTTAGCATGTCAATCATATAAACATTATTTTCACAAAAATAAAAAAGAATACATGTATTAGATTTCTTGTCTAAAACATCACAAGTAGAGTCATCAAAAATAACCTTTAAGCTTTTGTCACATAAATGACTAATGCTTAATAGATTATGTTTAAGTCCATCTACCAAAATAACGTCTTTAATCAAAGGAGATGATACAATGTTGATATTACCTATACCAATGATTTTATCCTTTGAATCATCCCAAAGGTTGACGGTGCCACCTTCATAATATATTGATAGGGTTGCAAAGTTGTTAATATCCCAAGTAATGTGCCTTGAGCAACCACTATCAAGGTACCACCGCTCCCTACGTCTTGGAGCCTTGGTACGTACCTATATCATGTAAAGTAAGAGTTGATTTTGGTATCCAAACTTTCTTGGGTCCTAGAACATTAGTTTTTCGAACCCAAACATGACTATTAGATGCATTCAATTTATCATAACAAAAATTTAGCCAAATGACCTTGGCAGCCACAATAGGCGCATGTATATACATTGGCATATAAAAATACATGATGAGTGTAGGCATGATGAGCATGAATGGCCTGATGAGCATGTGATTATGCCTGTATGTGAGTATGATTGTGAGAGTATGAAATATGATGAGTGTGTCGTTTCCTATGAGTTTGCCTTTTTGAAAACATGGATTCTATTCTAGCTTTGTCAAATTTACACTATTTTAAAACATTACTCAAAGTGTTGATCTTATTTTTCAAAGTGAAATTTTCATTTTTCATCAATGACAGGAAATTTAGCTTTGCATAAGATTTTGTGTGCATCAAAATCCTTTTGTATCTTTTCAAGAGTGGAAGACAAAATTTCTTTTTCTTTGGAAATGACAACTAATTTATTTTGAAGAAGTTCATTTTTTTTAATTACTTCTTTTTAAGAAAATCATAATTATTGGAATCAAAAGGTCCACTCAATTCATCCATGGTCAATTCACAATCATTAAGAAAAGATTCGGATGTTGCCCTTGGTGTGTTTTCATTTGCCATAAAACACACATTAGCAGTGTCCACTTCTTCTTCAGAGTCTGTAGGTTGTTGATCGGCACTCAAAAATGTGTATTTTATGAAATCAATGTAAAAGCTTATGTGTGCTAATGTTCCCTCGATACTTCTGTTATAACATTGGCTCAATGGGTCGAATCCACATGGACGGGAGACGATAAAAGTATTAACAGTCCGTTCACGTGTTATGTTAACACATTCTTCTTTGTTAAAGAATGAGAAAAAGAAAAAGAAAAGAAAACTGAAAGTGATAGGGTAGAAGGCGATGAAAATGGCGAAGTGAAAATAAAAGAGAAATAGTTTTAAAAGCGAAAAGAAGATGAAATAAAGATGAGCTAAGAAGTTGGTGAGAACAACATTGGGAAAATGATAACAGGTTTTTGAAATTGATTATTAAAATAAGATAAAAAAACTCATGGCTGCTAACTACTAATTGCTTCACTAGCCATGCTAATCTCTTAGTGATAGTTGCCTCACATGAATACTTGGCCATCACTAGTCTTTGGCTTCAAGAGACGATATAAAGCATGGATCATAAGATTGTTCATCAACATTCAAACCACACATCCATACCACATAACAAGTTACAAGCTACTATTAAATCATCAAAGCCGGTTAGAGGTGAGAATGAAATAAAGAAGACATTGCAAGTTAGCAAGTTAGTGGGTTAGATGTGTTTAAAATGTTAGAATGTTAGAATCCATCATCTTAAGTTATAGACTACAGAATAGCCTAACCTACACTCTCTGCTGAATCGTTCTTTGTGGCCTCTAAATTTGCAGGTATTTATAGCAAAAATGGAAAGGGGAGAGCGTCTGAAGATACGAGCAAAATCTCTTGCTCAACAGAAAAGATCCTCTGATAAGGTTGGAGATAAGGTTAGAAATAAATTTTTATTTTATGCCTTGATCTTCAGTTAGATTGTGTCTTATCCTCTAAATCCTCTAAATATACATCCCAATCTTTTAGATATCCTTTTGTATATTGATAGAGTTACATTTGGACTTTTGGATTTGCCTCTATCTACTTAATTCTTCAAGCTAACCAAATTGATTCTTCTAAATCTAATTTTAACAGTATTTATTTGGTTTTATCTTTAGTTAACCAAATAGATCCAATTAAATCATAATTTAACTGCCTTTTATTTGGTATTATCTTCTCACCCTTTATTAAGACAAACCTGTAAAATAAGACATTAAGAAAAAAATTAGCAAAATTTATTACAACATAGATATAGGAATGAAATAAAAGATATACAATAAACGTGTACAGTCACACGAATATACCTATCTTTTCCTCGTCCTCGAGCAAGACAAAGAAAAATATAGTTAACATAATCTAATACACTTTTGTAGAAATCACGGGTTGCACTTAGCATGTGCAACAAGCCGTTAAATCTCTAAGTTATTCCTAGAGGACAAGTTTTGTCTCGTGAGGGTTTTCAGTGGATGACACCCACAAAATCCATAAATAAAGAGAAACAAAGTGTTAGTATTTTCGAAAAACATTTAAAAAAAAAGATAAAATACTTGAAGTATTATTGTAAGAGTTCAAGTAATATATAAGTTATAGGAAAACCGAATTTTTCATTCCTAAACTTAGTATCTATTTAAAAACTTGTTATCAATTAAGGTAAGGAGTCCAGCTATATTTCTCATCTAGTTTATTACTTTACCCTAAGTCATATGCACTTTTGTGACCGTAAAATTTCGAATAGGATTTTTTTAACTCTAACTCTTATGCCTTATTTTTTAATATTTTTGGTGGTTTTATGTTTTAGTTCTATTAGGCCTTCTAATCTACCTATGTAACGTGCCTTTAGTCGATGATACCCAAACCGGACGGTCTTAGAGCACCGGGTGAGAAAACACCCCAAGGACTCAAGGACTCGAGCAAATAAGGCCACAAAACTGAGGATTTTATTTATTATATGGACCACTTTAGGCATGAATATTTATACTTTATGAGGCACAAATACCCAGCTTAATCATAGGATTTTTTTAATATATATTTTTTCTTTTTCTTTTTCATTTTTTTTATAAGGCATAAGAATCTTTGTTTTTGAACCCTAAGTGTGTAAGTGTATAAAGTAAGCATATTTCATCAAGGTAAAAATCAAGATACTTTTTCAAATTTTCTTCCTAACCTTAGAAATCAAGCAAATAATCTTATTTTGACTGAATATAAGAAATCCTAATTATGATTCTCCTATTCCTTAAAATTGATTTAATTTCTTAAAAAAATAGGTCAAAATATTGTTTCTCTTTTCAAAAAGTTTTTAAAAGCAAAAAAATGTTAATATTTTTAATAAAAAGAAAAACCTATGTTATGTTAGAACCCTCCCCCACACTTATCTCATGCATTGTCCTCAATATATGAATGAATGCATAAATTCATGAAAAATAATAAAGGAAAGAAAAATATTACCTTAAGGTGGTGGTTCCGGTGGTATCAAGATAATTTGGTGGTTCACAGAACCCACCTTTATTGACCTCTTTTCTATTTACATATTGACAGTCCCCAATATAGATAGGACCATACAAGATCCTAACTGGAAAATTATCCCCTTCATATGACTAGTCTTGAAAAATTATCACAGAGTCATCATGGTCTATACCTATGTCCAACATAAGAATGTGACTTGGTGGAATGCTGACTTGGATTCAAGAGTGATAGGTTCAGGAACCATTACTAGCTTGGAAAAATTAAATGTAAGCTCGAGAGTTGGTATTGGTTCAATAGTTGAGTCCCAATCAAAAAAATGAAATTCACATTCTTTTCCCATCAAGAGAATGTGACTATCCAAAATTGATGGTTCAGTTTAAAGATCTATGGATACAGGAATCAATATTGGCTCGGGAAATGAGTCCAAATCAGTTAAGGATATCGGAGTCAACATAGATTCAAAAATGGAAACTGAATCACAAGGTTGGGGATCGAGTTCACATTCATAATCAAGTTCAATCTCATTAAAATGAAAACTTGCCAATTTGTCAATAGGTTGATATTAGTCAAGTTCAAGGTTTTGTGGTGAAACTGAATCTTGGTCAAAGTCTTCAAGATACGATGATTCTTGATTTTCATCAATATGGTTAGAAGTGTCGGGAATAGTTAAAGATTAGGTAAGGAGAGTTTCCTTATTTTCACGCATGTTTCCAATCGACTAAGTCTTGATTCTATCATATCGAGTGGATCACTTTGGAATTGAATCATGGATTTCATACTCTTTTCTAAGTCGGTATGTTCTTCTTGTTGTGGGACTTGAAAAATAGAGTAAAAATCTTAGATTTGAAATTTTTTATGGGATTTTGAGTCTTCTAGATTTTTGAATTCGCTGCTCGAGCTCTTCTAAGGCTTCCATCCTCTTTTTCAAGTCAATTGATTCTTCTATAGGTTGTTCGGGAAAAGAGGTATGTGAAGTTAGATATTGGTAAGATTTTTGACCATATGACTCGGGAATGGTATCCCCACTGATTCTATGAATAGTGGTGATGATTGTTCAATCTTGTTCATAGTATTGGGACTAGGCATATATTGATTCGGATAAGATCAATCTGGCATACTTATTTGGTTAAAGTTATGAAATATCGGGTTGGTAATATCGAGTCAAAAGAGATCGGGTGAAGTATGGATTACTATATGCATTGGAATAATTATAATTGTAATCCATATCACAAAGATGTCAAAAATAAAAAACAAAAACAAGCAAACTAAAAAAAATCTAACCTAAGTTTGGGTAGACCTTAGACCTAAATGACTCCTAACTGGTTAGACTGTCCACGGGGGGTATATTGCAGAATCTGATCACAAGTTAATCAACCAGGTAGGGTAAGACTAGTGGGAGATATCCGTGCCTAAGTAACTGACCTAATTATGCCAAACCACTATTCTTCAAGGTTTCGTCTCTCAATCCCCAACCTTAGACACTGATTTGGCAAGAGTCAAATTCTAATCAAATTTCCCCTTATGTCAGTCTCCTATTGAGTCTAAGTTGTTTCTAGGGCCAACGTTTACTCAGTTTTAAGTTAGGCTTAGATTAGTGAGTGAGGAGATTGTTTGTGGGCTGAGCGAGGGTAATGACTTTCCCATCTTATCTTGTTTAAGCATGTGCCCTTAATCGTATTCATGCAAATATACAAGTATATAGCAAAAAAAGTAACACTCAAGCAATATTTCATACAAGAATGAACCTTATACTAAATGTTATGCACACATACCTTGGCTCCAGCACTCTTTAACAGTAAATAGAAAAAGTAACGAAATAGACACATGCCTAAATGCAAGATTAAATATTTTTTAGCATTTACAAGCAACAATTTACTGTTGAGGTTAAAAAAGTATATAAAGTGAGTTAAATAAGAAAATAAAAAGCTGCAGAAACTTTAAACTTTATAATTCAACCAACCTGCAAAAAATACAAGTTAGTAGTTTACTCAGATTATCGCGAGAATGCGACAAATCTGAGGACTTCTGGGCTCTGCTTTCCTGAGCAGAATCTAAGGCCACTTATATGTCCACTGCAGCAAAAATTTTCTTGATGTTAAACCTGCACACCAAGAACAGAGAAGAAGGTTAACGAAAAAGAGAGTTACTTACCATCCATCCCTGGCAACGACGCTAAAATTTGAGTTAAGACCTGCACAGAAAATACAGAATTTCAAAACTTAAGAATAAAGAGTGCAAGGTGCTCAATACTACCGCGATAGCAAGTGGCTATGCGGGTCGTAATCCACAAGGAGGGACTACTGATGGAAGCTTTTAGTAAGTTATCGTTTAGTTCACTAAAGATGGTTAAAAGTATTCTTTGTTCTTGTAAAGAAAATGAAAAAGAGTTATTGTTAAGTTAAGAAGAAAGTGATAGATTGAGAATGTGGAGAAAATAGAAAATGGATTTATACAAAGAAAGTGAAAAAAATGAATATAGTTGAGAGTTGATGGTGATCTAAAATACAAATTAATAGAAAGAAAAAAAAACCTAAAAGAACTTACTTACCTCTTCGGCGCCTACTTATCTTTGATCCGTACCGACGATGTACCTTGTCTTGGAGGCGATCGAAGCATAACAAATGGGATCTTCCCCACTCCCGTTCTAAACTATGAAATGAAGGAGCAAGCTACACTAACATAGAAATGGCTATCCATCATCATAAGCCATCAATGAGACTTGCAAGGGAAAGGCAACTTCAAGGCTATCAGAGTCATTTGGATTCACAAGCACAGAAGAGGAAAGCAAACAAAAATAAGAGTAAAGAAGAAAAAAAAACTTCGATTTGATTTAAATAACAATAAAAGAAAAGACTTACTTACACTAGTGTCACCCTCAGTACAAGATTCGCTCTCATTCCTCCCTGAAACTCTCCTCTCCTCTTAGTTACATAAAGAAAATTACATAAGAAAAACTAAAAATTCTAAGTTACAGACTACAGAATAGCCTAACCTACATTCTCTGCTGAATCGTTCTCTGTGGCCTCTGAATTTACAGGTATTTATAGCAAAAATGGAAAGGGGAGAGCGTCTAAAGATAGGGGCAAAATCTCTTGCCCAACATAAAAGATCATCTGATAAGGTTGGAGATAAATTTTTATTTTATTCCTTGATTATCAGTTAAATTATGTCTTACCTCTTTGAATCTTCTGAATATGTATCCCAATCTTTTAGATATCCATTTGTATATTGATAGGGTTGCATTTGGATTTCTGGATTTGCCTCATCTCCTTGATTCTTCAAGCTAACCAAATTGATTCTTCTAAATCTAATTTTAATTGTATTTATTTGAATTTATCTTCAGTTAACCAAATAGATTCAATTAAATCAGAATTTAACTATCTTTTATTTGGTCTTATCTTCTCTTCCTTCATTAAGAAAAACTTGCAGAATAAGACATTAAGGTAAGAAATTAGCAGGATTTATAGATAGAGGAACGTAATAAAAGATATGGAATAAACGTGTATAATCACCTTATCACAACGCAACCATTGTCATGGCAGAGAAGTTTGAAAACTTCTATATTGACCATGTACCGCGTCAGAAAAATACACATGCAGATGCACTAGCATCCCTCGCCGCTTCATTGGGCCTTCCAGCTGGAGCCACGAAGAGGTACTAGTTCACAGTCGCGACTTGTACTGTTACAAATTCGCCTTTGAGAACAGTAGAACTCCAAGAAGAGACCTTCAAGTCAAAGAGGTTCTTGAGACTTTGACAAGTCACGAGCCTAAGAATTGGTGATTCGCTTACATTTACTTCGTCTTATATGGCATATTACCCGACGACCCCAAAGAGGTCGCTATCGTCAGAAGGAAAGCCCCTCGATTCTATTACAATGCGATTATGCAAATATTGTATCACTAATCGTATGACAGAATCCAGCTGATAGGTAGTCAAAAGTGCATATTTATCATCATATTTCCCTACTTGTTCTTTTATAAAGCACTGCTACGTAACATTTTATTGTTTAGTGTATTAAAAAATAAATAAATGAAGCCCAAAAAGCCCACAAACCCACATGTATGATTTATTTTAGTAATTTAGAAGCTTCTATCTTATTTAACCTAATTTAAACTTAGATTATAAATTATTAATTTAAAATCTAGGGAGGAGGAGGAAGGATAAAATAGGACTCCTAATTGCTATTCAAATCTAGAGGAGGAGCAGGAAGGATAAAGTAGGACTCCTAATTGCTATTCAAATCTATAGGGAGAAAGGCTTGAAGATAAAGATAAAGGGAGCAAATCCTTTTCAAATTCAAATTTTTTATAACTTGCTTCCTAAGTTATCCCGAATTCTCAAAATCGAGGGTCAGGATGCAGAATCCAAGAGGAAGGGCCTAGATGGACGGATGAGAGGAGGCTACACGCTCAAGCGCGTGGCAACTGGCCACAGGAAAGCCGCGGAAACCCGGCAAAAGCCGTGTTTCCGCAACTTATTGATAGAGATAGAGGGAGCGTGAAGGAGGTCTGCTTTATTTTGAAGACTTCGGCCCAAATCTTCTATAAAAAGGACCCCTTGTAGTACGTACAGAGCACCTCATCTAGAGAGAAGAAGAATAAGGTTAGGGTTAAGGATTTAGGGTTTTTTGTTAGATTATTTTAGCCTCTTTTGAGTTCTTTTCTTTGTAATTGTTGTTGGCTTTGGCTTGGCTATTGTAAGGAGGAAGGAGAAGGAGCTTGTACTCAAGATTGCATAAATAAAGGTTATCTTTTTTTTATATTCTTACTCTTGTTCTTTTAATTTCAAGACTACCTTTTTATTTCTTTGTTCTTGGTTTGATTTTTGGTGTTGTTTTTAATCTTTCTTCCTTCTTTTTCTTTTCTTTAAAGACCTGGATAAAACAAAAATGATCTTGGCTAGAATAATTCTAGGGTAGCTAATCACTAGATCTATTAGGGTTAGTTGATTAGTCTAATGGATTTACAATCTAGGGTTAGATTAATCCTTTGAAGTTTAGTGATGATAGTCCAACTTTATGATTTAGATAATTAGTGCTTGGCTTTGGATTAGATTAGGGTTTGCTTTAGATTAAGTTTAGGGGTATGGTTTGGCATAGTTTAATGATTAGGGATTGGCTTTAGCTTAGGGTACAATTAGGGTTTGGCTTGGATTAGTGTAGACAAGTTAAGTTGGACATCTTACTCTTCTTATTTGGCGTTAACAACTTAGATGAAGTTTCATTAGTTTAAAAGGATATAACCGCTAGATCGAGACTAGCTGTGAAGGTAAATTAGCGACCTAGACTTTCCCTCTTGATTAGATCTACTTTCTTATTTCAAACTGCAACCAACCTTTCTTCTAAGTCTTGACTATAGATATACCGTGCTGTAATGCATCCATCGCCTCCCTCCCAGTGGAACACGACCCGCTTTGACCCTTGCTGTAGCGGATAGAACTGAACAACGAGAAGAATCTTACCTTCTAATTTTTTGATTATTTATTTTTATTTTTGTACATATTTATTCTCTCGTTCAAGTTTCAATTAAAATTTTGGGGCTGTTACTGGGGAGGGAACGACACGGTAATATCTAACCCTAATTTTTCTGTTCTACAGGGGCATCAAAAGGGGTTTCTAAGGTTAGTCTATTGCACACCTAAGTTTTAATTTAACCTAGTTTTAGGTCCTAATAAAGATAGTTTAACCCTAGTTCTAATTAAAAAAAATAAATAATTAAATAATAAATAAAAAAATTATTGACACTGCACGCTGACGTGTTCGAAACCTAATAAAAAAAGTTTAGAGGTTGCATCTAGGGGCATTGTCTATTTTTCACTTCTTTTATTTTATTGTTGGTAAGTGCTGGAGACTAAAGGTACGTGACGCATCGTATATAGAACAGGAAACACCCTTATTTGACTTAGTTCATTATAGTGTGTTTTGATTCTTTTGTTTAATACGTACACATTTAAAACATCTTAAGGGCATAACCCATAAATAACATAAGGTGGGAATTCCATCACCCTTTCTTGGCCCACAAACCACAATCCCTTTGCACGCACCATCCTAAGCTTAACTAAAATTTGATTAGACGTTGCCCCTAGGTTGACTTCGGACTCATTTAGGAGGTTGACCGAAGGAGGAGGTTGTTGAAACTAACTCTTGCCAAATCGGTGTCTAGGAAGGGGATTAAGGGCCAAAAGCCCGAAGGTTGGTGGTTACTTAATTAAGAAACGTCTTTAACGGATAACCTCCCACCAACCTTGCCACCTGCCTGGCCGATTAACTTGTGGTTAGGGTCGGCAATAGACCTCCCAAGGAGAACCTAAAGTTAGGAGTCGTCTAGGTCTAAGGTTTACCCTAACTAAGGTTAGAATTTTTTTTATTTGTTTGTTTGTTTATTTGTTTGTTTTTTTATTTTTTTGATATTTCTTGTGTGATATGGCTTTTAACAATAATTTTTCCAATTTTAATAATAATTCATATTACACCCCGACAGCTTTTGACTCAGATTTTACCAACTTGGCATATCATAACTTTAACTAACTTAGTGTATCGGATTGGTCCTATTCGAATCAATACAACCTATGCCCCCAATCTTATGACTATAATTTCCAAAATAATTTCAACTCTTCACAGAGTCAATGGGGATTCACCTCCCCCGAATCTAATTTTCAGCCAACTTGTCCTCCTCATCCACCTTGTCCACAATTTCACAATATTCATTCCCTGATTGTGCTTCCTATACTCCTTTCCTAGACCAACCCATTTAAGAAAAATCCGAGCTAGAAAAGAGTATAGAAGCCATGCAGGAGGCCGAATGAAAATTTCAGGCCTTCCCAATTCCATAATATTTTCAAGATTCATACTCAGTTCCACCAGTTCAAAATAAAAAACCATCAATCTTGGAATGAGTATGTGTGAGTCCAAGCAACAATCACAAAATCTGATGGACTCACGATCTCATCACAAATTCCAAAACAAAACTTCATCTTTTCAAGTCCAATCGCAACAAAATGATGAACCAATCGACTATGAAAAGATGCTTGAAGCTATGACTCAAACTCAAATCGCTCATAATCATGATATAGATATAATGGTTACAACTCTCCATTCTCACCCTTTGACCACTCCTGATGTCGCTAACCATTCTGTTAGAGCCAAAGAATCATGTTATTTTCGAAAATAAGATTCTATTTCAGCACACCCATTTGAACTTGCCCAAACCCCAGATTTTAAAAATGAAATTGACATTTTTGAAAGTTATCCCTTTCCTGAAATTGAACTTGAGAATGAATATGATCCTGAACCTTAACTTGATAATTCAATTTTACTTCCTGATTCAATAATGATTTCGGTGTCTTCACTTGATTTCAATCCTTCTCCAGAGTCCACATTGGATCCTGTAGGTGTCCATCGGGAAATTGAATCACCAATCTTTTATGATCATCATATTGAACTTGATCAATTTCATACTTTTGAAAGTCCTAATGACAAATTGGAAAGTACTCATTTTTACGAAATTGAACTCAATGAGGAATGTGATCTTGAGTCTCAAATTTGTAATCCAGTTTAAATTTCTGAATCAATATTACTCCTGTTTTGCTACCTGATTTGAGTAATATTTTAGAGTCAGTTTTGATTCCCATACCTGTCATTCTTGAACTTGAATCACCAATCTTAAAAAGTCACATTCCATTGTGGGAAAATAAATATGGACTTGAGTTTTAACTTCTTGATTTGGACTCACTTCCTGAGCAAATTTTGACTCTGAACCTTTACTTGAGTTCAGTCATTTTCATGAGTCGATTGTAGTTCATGCCCTTTCTGATTCCAGATCAATCATTCCATCTTTTCATACTCCATTTTGGGACAGAGATGTTGATAATAATGACTCTAAAATTAGTTTAAAATTTTGAAAATTAGATGTGATAAAATTCTTAATAAAAATCATTCACATATACATTATTTTAGTGGGTTTAATTAGAGAGGTTTTTGGTGGGTTCCTCTGAACTCCACGCAAATTAGATTGGGCCGCATTTTGTGGACCAATAAGACCACCACCGGAACCACCACCTTAAGGTAATATTTTCCTTCCCTTTCTTCTTATTCATTCATCAATGTATTAATTCATACATTGAGGACAATGCATGAGATAAGTGTGGGAGACGATACTAACGCTTAACTTTAAAAAAAAATAAGTAAAAAAATAATAAAAAAGAATAAAAAATATTTATTTTAACATAGATTATTGACTAACTGTAGGTTGTTTTTAACATAACTCACTAACCTTAGGTTATTAACTTAATAAATAAAAAAATTTATTTTAACATAGATTATTGACTAACTGTAGGTTGCTGTTAACATAACTCGCTAACCTTAGGTTATTAACTTATCAAAATTTTTCTTTTTATTTCTAAAAAAAATATTTACTAACCAGACTAATATAATGATTAACTTACTAACTTTAGGTTAATAATAACTTAACAAAAATAAAATATATATATATATGAAAAAGGAAACAATATTTTGACTTATCTTTTGAAAGAAATCCAAGTTAATCTTAAGAATTAGGAAAATCATGATTAGAATTTCTAAAAATTTGGTCAAAATAAAATAAATTGTTGGATTTTTAGGTATAGGAGGAAAAATTGAATAAGTAATTAGTCTTGATTTTTACCTTAATGAAAAGTGCATACCTAATAAACTTACACATCAAGGATTCTAAGACAAAGACTCTTGTGCCTTATAAAAATATATATAATAATATAAATAAATAATTCACTAATTAATCTGGATAAGAAGCATAAGTATTCACACCTAAAGGTAGTTTTATAAATAAAGTCCTTAGTTTTGTGGCCTAGTTCACTCGAGTCCTTAAATCCGTGGGGTGTTTTCTCACCCGGTGCTCTAAAACCGACAGGCTTGGAAGCCACCGACCTTTGACTTGTTGGCCCAAAAGGTTACACTCTCCATTTGTTTAAGTTTTGATGATAACAAAACACATAGAAGCTATATGGTACTAATAAGTTGTTTAAGATGAGTTTCAGGTTAGTACCATTCATGATGGCCATTACTTAGCTATTGCAAGGTTTGCAAGGTTTAAGATGCTAATAGGGCAAATGGCGCAAGAGGAAGTGCTCATAGAAGAGAAGGCTCTAGCATGGTATAGCATGGCTCAGAGACTTCATTATTTGTTTTTAGTTTTATAGTTTGTTAAAGAATAGTGAATAGGTTTGAAGCTCAAATTCCTACACACAAGTATTTGTGCACATGATTTTTCTAAAAGAAATTTCTCCTATATATACAAAATATTTTTAAACATAGTTTATTGCTTACAAACTCCATTTTGTTTATTATACCAAGTCTTGATCAAAACTATTTTGAAAACTATCAAGATTTTCAAAACCTTTTTCAAAAGACTGATTTTTGGCCTGCTGCGGTCGACCGGGCGGTCGACCGGCTCTGTTTCAGGTCAGAACGGTCGACCGACCGGTCGACCGGGCTTCTGACCATTGGGTGCGTGCATGTGTGCACGTCTCCCGGTCGACCGGGCGATCGCCGGACCCCATTTCAGTTGACCGATCTTCGGCCGACTGAAAGTCCTCTACTCTCTGTTTGTTTCGGTCGACTGGGCGGTCGACCGTGGGCCGGCAACGGCTAATTTTTTTCAAAACCCGGTCGACTGGCCGGTCGACCGTGGCTGAATTTCAGCCTTAATGGCTAGTTTATTTAACACGTTTTAAAACGTGTATTTTCTCTCTAAACGAGTTTAGGGGCTGGTTTTTTGGTCAAATATTTCCTAATTACCTATTATATTAGTTTACTCTTTAATCCCTATCCTTATCCTATAAATAGGGATGATTAGGGTTGTGGGAATTATAACAAGCTTTTGCAAAAAGAATTCAAGTTTAAGGCTTTCAAAAGAAGTTTTTGTTCTCTGTTTTTGTGCTCAAAATTCTCTCTTTACTGAAGTTTTTGGTTCAAAACTCTCTTCAATTTCATTCTCTTTTTCACTTACAATACTTGAGCTTCAATCCTACACATTATTCTATAGGATTTTTGTAAGGGAAAAGGTTTTTCAAAAGAGGGTTTGTGGTCTTTTGATCACCAAGAGATTCTTGTATTTGTGGCTCCACTACCTCTGGACTAGAGGAGTGTGATTGAGGAGTTGGGTACTCCGGTGTGATTGTAACTCTTTGTGAAAGTTATAGTGGTTAGAAATCCTTCTGGGTGAAGGCGGGGACGTAGAGCTGGGTGCTCGAACCTCGGAAAAATTCTTTGTGTTTGCGATTGGTTTACTTGCTTCATTTACTTGCTTTATATTCATTGCTATATTGTCGATCAATACTCACACAATAAGATTGCATTGCGCACCTCAAACTCTTATCTAGAGGAATCAAAGGAAGGAGTTCAGAGCCCTTCACGGGTATTTGGCTTCTAGTCTTGTTTCGGGTGATCGTTGCATCATAACTTTTTAATTTGTGCATTGATTAGCATTATCACCTATTCACCCCCCTCTAGGTGATTTCAATTGGTATCAGAGTTAGGACTCTAGTTTTTGGCTTCACATCCTTAGAGAGATCCTAAAATTTGCTAATCACTTTTTGCATACTTTCATTCATTCACTAGTAAAAATGGCCGACAACATTAAGACCCCTCCCAAATTTGATGGACTCAACTTTCCCATATGGAAAGTTAGGATGACTATTTTTCTACAATATCTAGGTAGTCTAGTTGCTAAGTCCTTGACCAAGCCTTATAGTAGACCCGAAAGTGAGGAGAACACTTGGTCCGAATTTACCTACAAGGAATATGAGGCTAATTCTAAGGCTCAAAATTCCCTTCTCACAGCCTTGAATGAGGATGATCTTACACGGGTTATCCATTGCAAATTCGCCTATGAGATTTGGCAACACTTATTAGTCACTCATGAGGGGACATCACAAGTCAAGAGAGCCAAAATAGATCTCTTGCGTTCCCAATATGAAAGTTTTAAAATGCTAGAAGATGAATCTATTGATAATATGATTACCAAGTTTACTAAGATTACTAATGCTCTTTCTTCTCTAGGTGATGAAATAAGCAACGACCAAAAGGTGCGCAAGGTGATTCGTGCTCTTCCTTTGTCATAGGAGATCAAAGCTACCACCTTAAAGGAGTTGAATGACAAAGATGAGATGGAGCTCATAAGTCTTATTGGAAACCTTAAGACTCATGAGATGGAGAAGAAGGCTAGAGAAGACGCGGTACCTCAAAAGAAAAAGTCAATAGCTTTTAAGTCTTCCTCTCCCAATTACGATGATGAAGAAGATGAAGAAGATGATGAAGAGCTATCTCTCTTTGTAAGAAATGTAAAGAGAATATACCGCAAGAATAAGCTCAACTTTAGAAGACAATGGGAAGGGAAGGAGGAGAAAAGGATCATATGCTACAACTGTCGGAAACCCGGACACATCATGGCCGATTGTCCCGACTTCAAGAAAAAGATGATCTCCTCCTTGAAGCAAAAGAGTCCGGTTGAAAAGAAGGTATACAAAGCCACTTGGGATTCGGAAAGTGAATCCAAAGATGAAGTGGACACAGCAAATATGTGTTTCATGGCAAACACACCCAAGGTAACTACTCAACCATTTGTTGATGAAAATGAAATAAGTAGAGAAATGTTAGAACATGCTTTTGTTGAACTTTCTGAAAGTTTTGATGATAAAAAGGTAGAATGTTCAAAATTGAAAAAGGAAATTGAGATGCTTAAAAATCAACTTGCAATTTCTTCAAAAGAAAAGGATGAACTTTCTTCTAATCTTTTTTCAACAAAAAGAGAGTTTGATGCTTATAAAGTTGCTTGTAAAGCTAAATTTTCAAAAATTGATGAAAATGAATTATCCTTATTAAAACTAAAATCAATGATTTTGGAAATGTTTTACAAGAATGTGCTTTTAATACTAATAAATTAGAGGAAATGTTTTCAAAGAAGCATTTGCACACTCCACATGCTAAGAATGATAAAACTACTTATGCTAAAAATTCTCATGCTTATCATGCCAACACTTCACATGACACTCATGTTAAAACTTCTCACAATCACAATTCACATGTTCGTAAGCCACATACTCATTATGCATTTAAATATGAAAAAATTTATAGATGCACTTATTGTGGCCGGAATGGCCATTTAGCTAAATTTTGCTATGATCATATAAATAGGACAAATAATCTTGTGTGGGTTCGTGACACTAACTCTTTAGGACCCAAGAAAATATGGGTACCAAAATCAAGTCCTAAATTATTTGATGTAGGTACACACCAAGGCTCCAAGACATAAGGAGCGGTGGTACCTTGATAGTGGTTGTTCAAGGCATATGACATGGGATATCAACAACTTCACAACCCTATCAAGGTACGTTGAAGGTGGCACCGTCACCTTCGGAGATGACTCCAAGGGCATCATCATCGGTATAGGTAACATTAAGATTGGTGTATCTCCTTTAATAGAAAATGTTGTTCTTGTTGATGGACTTGAACATAACTTGCTTAGTATAAGTCAATTGTGTGATCGTGATCTCAAAGTTGTATTTGATGAATCTTCTTGCAAAATTTTTGATTGTAAAACCAATGATTGTATTCTCACCGGATTTCGTGAAAATAATGTCTATATTATAGACATGCTTAATTTGGATTGTTCTACTAAATGCTTGAATGCTTTTGATGAGATTTCATGGCTTTGGCATAGAAGATTAGGACATGCATCTTTTGATCACCTTGCTAGAATTAATTCTAAGGAATTGGTGAAGGGTATTCCTTGTTTGAAGTTTGAAAAAGACCGCATTTGTGGTGCGTGCCAACTTGGAAACAAACTAAGTCTTCTTTCAAACCAATCAAGGATATCATGTCAACTAAGCCATTAGAATTGATTCACATGGATCTTTTTGGACCAACTAAAACTAAAATCTTAAATGGAAGTAGATATGTTTTTGTTTTAGTTGATGATTTTTCACGTTTCACTTGGTTTTCTTTTTGGAACACAAAGATCAAACTTTTCGCATTTTAAGATTTTTCGAAATAGAGTTGAAAAAGAAAAAAGATTTTCGATTTTGAAAATAAGAAGTGATAGAGGTGGTGAGTTTGTTAACCAACTCTTCATGACTTATTATGATGAAAAGGGAATTAAGCATGAAATGTCATGTCCTAGAACTCCACAACAAAATAGAGTAGTAGAAAGGAAGAATAGAACTCTTCAACAAATGGCTAGGACTATGATAAGTGAATATAGGCTCCCTCAATATTTATGGGCCGAGGCCGTAAACACCGCATGCTACATATCAAACCGTATTTATTTGTGTAAAAATACTTTCAAAACCTCTTTTGAAATTTATCATTTAAGAAAATCAAATGTTTCATACTTTAAAGTTTTTGGATGCAAGTGTTTTGTTTTGAATACTAAAGATAATTTGGGTAAATTTGATGCTAAGGCCTATGAAGCAATATTTGTTGGATATTCTAGTACTAGCAAAGCTTATAGAGTAATCAATAAATCTTCTCATACTATTGAAGAATCTATGCATGTTAAATTTGAAGAATCTAATATTATTGTTGAGAATGTTGTAGAGATTGACTCATTAGGTGAGGACCTGGAGAAAATATCCTTGAAGGACTCACTCATTCAAGAAGAAAAGAAAGAATCCATTGGTGAAGTTCAAAAGGATGAAGTGGAACTCTCTCAACCACTTCCTAAAGATTGGAGATACGCTACAAATCATCCCAAGGATCTCATCATAGGTGATGTATCTAAAGGGGTAACAACTCGCTCCAAACTCCATGAATTGTGTGGTAATTTTGCATTCATTTCTTATTTTGAACCCAAAAACATCCTCAAAGCCGAGGGTGACTCATATTGGTTGCTAACCATGCAAGAAGAGCTCAATCAATTTGAGGGCAACCAAGTTTGGTACCTTGTTCCTAGACCCCACGATAGACCAATAATTAGTACTAAGTGAATTTTTAGAACAAAATGGATGAGTCAGGAAATGTTATTAGGAATAAGGCTATATTAGTGGCCCAAGGTTACACTCAAGTTGAAGGAATCGACTTTGAGGAGACCTTTGCACCCGTAGCATGGCTTGAAGCCATACGGATCACACTAGCTTATGCATCTTTCAAAAATTTTAAACTTTTTCAAATGAATGTAAATCATTTTTAAATGGTTTTATTAATGAAGAAGTTTATGTTAAACAACCTCCCGGCTTTGTGGATCATGTACATCCTAATTTTGTTTTCAAGTTAGATAAAGCTTTGTATGGTTTAAAACAAGCTCCAAGAGCTTGGTATGAAAGGCTTTCTAATATTCTTCTTTCAAATGATTTTGTTAAAGGCAAAGTAGACACAACATTATTTACTAAGCATGTTGATAGTGACATTCTTATAGTGCAAATATATGTTGATGATATAATTTTTGGTTCTACTAATGAGTTTCTTTGCAAGGAGTTTGAACAGTGTATGCAACGTGAATTTGAGATGTCATTAATGGGTGAATTAAATTATTTTCTTGGACTTCAAATCAAGCAAATGCGTGATGGGATTTTCATATGTCAAGCCAAGTACTCCAAGGAACTCATCAAGACATTTGGACTTGAAGGTTCAAAAATTTGCAACACTCCCATAGCAACTACCACCAAGCTTGATAAGGATGACCAAGGTAAGTGTGTTGATATTAAGTTATATAGAAGCATGATTGGTAGTTTGTTATATTTAACAGCTAGTAGACCGGATATCATGTTTAGTGTGCGTCTTTGTGCTAGATTCCAATCGTGCCCTAAAGAATCTCATTTAATTGCGGTAAAACGCATCATTCGTTATATTAAGGGCACTATTCGAATGGGTCTTTGGTATCCGAAAATCGAAGATTTTTCAATGACGAGTTTTTCGGATGCCGACTATGCGGGTTGTAGAGTGGATAGAAAGAGTACTAGTGGAACATGTCAATTTCTTGGTAATTGTCTTATTTCATGGTCTTCTAAGAAACAAAATTCGATAGCCCTCTCAACCGCCGAGGCGGAGTATGTTGCGGCGGGGGCTTGTTGTGCACAAGTCCTTTGAATGAAACATACTCTCCTTGATTATGATTTGCATTATGACCATATAAAAATATTTTTGTGATAATACTAGTACTATTCATATGACTAAGAATGCAAATCAACATAGTAAGACCAAGCACATTGAGATTAGATATCACTTTCTTAGAGATCATTTTGAGAAAGGTGATATTGAGATTGATTATGTTTCTTCTAATTTGCAACTTGCCGATATTTTTACTAAACCACTTGACTATAATAGATTTTCTTTTATATGTGGTGAACTTAATGTTTGTGTTATTGAATAAGAAAGTTTTCTTGCTAATTTATCCCTTTTTGATGTATGACAAAAAGGGGGAGAAATATGTGTTGATTTTTTTTTAGGTGTTTTATTAATGCTTTTGTTTCATTGATGTGTTTTTATGAAAACTTGTTTTTAAATAGAGCATTATTTGAGGGGGAGTTTTACTTCTCTCTTTTATATCTTGTGATATAGCTTATATGTTTTGTCATCATCAAAAAGGGGGAGATTGTTGGCCCAAAAGGTTACACTCTCCATTTGTTTAAGTTTTGATGATAACAAAACACATAGAAGCTATATGGTACTAATAAGTTGTTTAAGATGAGTTTCAGGTTAGTACCATTCATGATGGCCATTACTTAGCTATTGCAAGGTTTACAAGGTTTATGATGCTAATAGGGCAAATGGCGCAAGAGGAAGTGCTCATAGAAGAGAAGGCTCTAGCATGGTATAGCATGGCTCAGAGACTTCATTATGGCTCAGAGACTTCATTATTTGTTTTTAGTTTTATAGTTTGTTAAAGAATAAAGAATAGGTTTGAAGCTCAAATTCCTACACACAAGTATTTGTGCACATGATTTTTCTAAAAGAAATTTCTCCTATATATACAAAATATTTTTAAACATAGTTTATTGCTTCCAAACTCCATTTTGTTTATTATACCAAGTCTTGATCAAAACTATTTTGAAAACTATCAAGATTTTCAAAACCTTTTTCAAAAGACTGATTTTTGGCCTGTTGCGGTCGACCGGACGGTCGACCGGCTCTGTTTCAGGTCAGAACGGTCAATTGACCGGTCGACGGGCTTCTGACCATTGGGTGCGTGCATGTGTGCACGTCTCCAGGTCGACCGGGCGGTCGACCGGGCGGTCGACCGGACCCCATTTCGGTCGACCGACCTTCGGTCGACTGAAAGTCCTCTACTCTCTGTTTGTTTCGGTCGACCGGGCGGTCGACCGTGGGCCGGCAACGGCTAAATTTTTTGAAAACCCGATCGACCGGTCGGTCGACCGTGGCTAGATTTCAGCCTTAACGGCTAGTTTATTTAACACGTTTTAAAACGTGTATTTTCTCTCTAAACGAGTTTAGGGGCTAGTTTTTGGGTCAAATATTTCCTAATTACCTATTATATTAGTTTACTCTTTAATCCCTATCCTTATCCTATAAATAGGGATGATTAGGGTTGTGGGAATTACAACAAGCTTTTGCAAAAAGAATTCAAGTTTAAGGCTTTCAAAAGAAGTTTTTGTTCTCTGTTTTTGTGCTCAAAATTCTCTCTCTTTACTGAAGTTTTTGGTTCAAAACTCTCTTCAATTTCATTCTCTTTTTCACTTACAATACTTGAGCTTCAATCCTACACATTATTCTATAGGATTTTTGTAAGGGAAAAAGGTTTTTCAAAAGAGAGTTTGTGGTCTTTTGATCACCAAGAGATTCTTGTATTTGTGGCTCCACTACCTCTGAACTAGAGGAGTGTGATTGAGGAGTTGGGTACTCCGGTGTGATTGTAACTCTTTATGAAAGTTATAGTGGTTAGAAATCCTTCTGGGTGAAGGCGGGGACGTAGAGCTGGGTGCTCGAACCTCGGAAAAATTCTCTGTGTTTACGATTAGTTTACTTGCTTCATTTACTTGCTTCATATTCATTGCTATATTGTCGATCAATACTCACACAACAAGATTGCATTGCGCACCTCAAACTCTTATCTAGAGGAATCACGAGGAAGGAGTTCAGAGCCCTTCACGGGGGTATTCGGCTTCTAGTCTTGTTTCGGGTGATCGTTGCATCATAACTTTTTAATTTGTGCATTGATTAGCATTATCACATATTCACCCCCCCCCTCTAGGTGATTTCATGACTTGCTGCATGGGTGAATTAGAAAGCCTAAGAAAATTAAGAAATATTATCTATATATGTACTAACACATCTAATAGTCAATTAGTTAAGTATGAGGGCCTCAAGAAGTCTTGATACTTATACAAAAGAAAATTAGATGAGTTATACATATTAAATATATATATAATAATAATAAAGAGGCATGGGAGTCCAAGTTAAAGAATCCCTAGTAAAGATTCACGTTCACAAGAATGCATATGACTTAGGGTAACAAAAGAGACTATATAAAAATTCAATTTTAATTCTTACCTAAAATTGATAACGAATTATTGTATAGAGACTAAGTTCAAGAATGAATAAAATGATAATCCTAAAACTTATAGATTGCTTAGTTTCTTCAAACATATTTCAAATATTTCTCTCCTTTTTCAAAATACAAAAAATTAATCACTAACATTTTCTTTTTCTTTTATGGATTTTTTGGGTGTAATCCACTGAAAACCCTCACGAGACAACACTCATCCTCTAGGGGTAACCTAGAGTTTAACGGCTTGTTGCATGTGCTAAGTGCAACCGTGATTCCTACGAAAGCGAGTTAGGATAGGTTAGTTTTTATTTTCTTTTCCTTTTTCTCTTTATTTTTACCCAAGACGAACAAAAAGATAAGTGTGGGGGTGTGATAGGTAGTCAAAAGTGCATATTTATCATCATATTTCCCTACTTATTCTTTTATAAAGCACTGCTATGTAACGTTTTATTGTTTCTTGTTGTGCATGCCTTGAGTAATTAAAGAATAAATAAATGAAGTCCAATTGAAGCCCAAAAAGCCCACATGCATGATTTATTTTAGTAATTTAGAAGCTTCTATCTTATCTAATCTAATCTAAACTTAGATTTTAAATTATTAATTTAAAATCTAGGAGAGGAGGAGGAAGGATAACGTAGGACTCCTAATTGCTATTCAAATCTAGGAGAGAAGGAGGAAGGATAAAGTAAGACTCCTAATTGCTATTCAAATCTAAGGGGAGAAAGGCTTGAAGATAAAGATAAAGGGACCAAATCCTTTTCAAATTTGGATTTTTGATAACTTGCTTCCCAAATTATCCCAAATTCTCAAGATCGAGGGTCAAAATGCAGAATCCAAGAGGAGGCGCCCAGATGGACGGACGAGAGGAGGCCAGCGCTCAAGCGCGTGGCAATTGTCCATAGGAAAGTTGCAAAAACGCGGCAAAAGTCGCGTTTCTGTGACTTATTGATAGAGATAGAGGGAGCGTGAAGGAGGTCTGCTTTATTTTAAAGACTTCGGCCCAAATCTTCTATAGAAAGGACCCCTGCAGTACGTACAGACCACCTCATCCAGAGAGAAGAAGAATAAGGCCAGGGTTAATGATTTAGGGTTTTTTTTAGATTAGTTTAGCCTTGAGTTCTCTTCTTTGTAATTGCTGTTGGCTTTGACTTGGCTATTGTAAGGAGAAAGGAGAAGGAGCTTGTACTCAAGGATTACATCAATAAAGGTTATGTTTTCTTTTTTATATTCTTATTCTTGTTCTTTTAATTTCAAGTCTACCTTTTTATTTCTTTATTCTTGGTTTGGTTTTTGGTGTTGTTTTTAATCTTTCTTCTTTCTTTTTCTTTTCTTTAAAGATCTGGATAAAACAAAAGGGATGCTAGGCTAGAATAATTCTAGGGTAGCTAATTACTAGATCGACTAGGGTTGATCTAGGGTTAGTTGATTAGTCTAATGGATTTACAATCTAGGGTTAGATTAATCCTTTAAAGTTTAGTAATGATAGTCCAACTTAATGGTTTAGATAATTAGGGCTTGGTTTTGGATTAGAGTAGGGTTTGGCTTTAGATTAAGTTTAGGGGTATGGTTTGGCATAGTTTAATGATTAGGGATTGACTTTGGCTTAGGGTAAAATTAAGGTTTGGCTTGACGTAATGTAGACAAGTTAAATTGGACATCTTACTCTTCTTGCTTAGGGTTAACAACTTAGATGAATGTTTCATTAGTTTAAAAGGATACAGCCCCTAGATCGAAACTAGTCGTGAAGATAGATTAGCGACCTAGACTCTCCCTCTTGATTAGATCTACTTTCTTATTTCAAACTACAACCAGCCTTTCTTTTAAGTCTTGACTACATATATACCGTGCTGCCAACGCTTCCATCGCCTCCCTTCCAGTGAAACACGACCCGCTTTGGCCCTTGCTGCAGCGGATAGAATTGAACAACGAGAAGAATCTAACCTCCTAATTGTTTGATTATTTGTTTTTATTTTTATACATATTTATTCTCTCGTTCAAGTTTCAATCACCTGCTTTGATGCCTTTCACACAAAGAGGCACAAGAGGCACTCAAAGAATCTTATGACAGTGTGTGTGGAGCTCAGTAACCCGGACCCAAGTTCGGACACCGGCTTATAAGACTTGGCTATTATTGGCCAAAGATGATTCTTGATGCGATCGCCTATGCTAAACGATGTCATGCCTGTCAGATCTATGGTGACTTTGACCATCAAGCACCAGGACGTCTTCATTCAACATCCTCCTCATGGCCATTTGAGATGTGGGGAATGGATGTTATCGGACTGATCAGTCCTTCAATATCCAGAGGACATCGATTCATCTTCGCCATAATGGATTACTTCTCTAAATGAACGGAAGCTATTCCCCTGAAGCAAGTAAAAACACTAAACGTGATAAAGTTCATCAAGCATCACGTGCTCTACCACTTTAGTGTACCCCGACGAATCGTCCACAATAATGGACCCCTAATTCATCAAACAAGCATTCTAGAGGTTCTGTAATAAGTTCAGAATCCAAAGTGTTCATCAGCGGCATACTATCCAGCCGTAATGGCCTCGTAGAAGCCTTCAACAAGACTATTGGAAAGCTTCTCAAGAAGTTTGTCTCAAAAATTCAACGTGACTGGGACGACAAATTAGGTGAATGCCTATAGGCTGACCACACAACGGTGAGAACCCCGATGAAAGCCACGCCATTTTTCTTGGTGTACGGATGTGAAGCTATACTCCCACTAGAGATCTAGATTCCATCCCTGTGAGTTGCCCTGATAACCAGGATGGTAGATGAGGAGAAGCAACGACTGGGCCTCCAAGAGTTGAAAGTTTTAGATGACAAACGTCTACAAGCCTAACATCAAATCGAGCTCAATCAAGCTCGGATTTCCAGAGCCTTCAAAAAAAAGTCAGAGAATGGATTTTCAAGAAAGGTGACCTTGTCTTAGCAGTCAAAAGACCCATGGTCATGACTCACAAGGCAAAAGAAAAGTTCTTACCCAAATGGGAAGGATCATTTGTAGTAGAGTCAGTCTACTCAAATGGAGCATACCGACTCATAACTTCGAACGACGATAAGCGCATGATGCCGATCAACGGAAGATTCTTGAAAAAGTACTATCCTCGATAGCACTCTTCTCATGATCAAGTTAACACTACATCTCTAATCACATCATCCAGATCCAAGATGTTTGGAACAGTGCCAAAGAAGAGCTTCCTCCTTCAACGGATCGCGCCACGGTCGATCAACGCTGAACCGGTCAAACATTGCTAACATCACGATGCATGATGTTAACATTAAAAAGACAAAGTGTGAAACTTTGATTTTAGCCTTGTCACTCTTCTCATGATCAAGTTAATACTACATCTCTGATCACAGCATCCAGATTCAAGATGTTTAGAATAGCGTCAAAGAAAAGCTTCTTCCTTCAACGGGTCATGGTCAATCGACGCTGAGCCGATCGAACATCGTTAACACCACCATGCACAATGTTAATATCAAAAGTCAAATGGTGAAACTCTAGTTTTAGCCTTGTCACTCTTCTCACGATCAAGTTAACACTACACCTTTGATCAAAGCTTCCAGATCCAAGATGTCTGGAAGAGCGTCAAAGAAGTGTTTCTTCCATTAATGGATCACATCATGGTCGATCGACACCAAGCCGACCAAACACTTCGTTAACATCACCATGCATGATGTTAACATTGAAGAGACAAAGTGCAAAACTTTGGTTTTAGCTTTGTCATGAATACATATATATTACATCTGACGCCTCTGACGGCTAAAGGATAGAGGAAGTAGTTGGCATTTAAGTCCAATAGAAAATTCTCGACAACTCATCATGCTGAGAAAAATAGCATGGCTAGCCCAACTCAAACGGTAGTTGGTAAAAACATACCAAATTCGTTGATAGCTGAGGATTTACTAAAAATCCTGAGGGACCTGATCCCACTTTTCCCTCCAAAATCTCTTACCAATTCCCGTCCATGGAATGATGAGAACTCAAAAAAAAAATTGTAATTATTTTCCGAGCGAAATAATTACAAATCAAACATGTCAAGTTAGACATACCTCATTGTTAAGTTAACATTATACCTCTAACAGTGACTCTTTTCAATATCCCCAGAGGATAAAATTCCAACTTGCCAATCCTCTTCAATAGGATGACGAGTTCACTAGATTGCTCAAACCGCAAAATCTCTCATTCAAGTTAATACTATACCTCTGACAAAAATTTCAACTTGCCAATTCTCTTCGATAGAATGGCAAGCCCACAAAATTGCTCAAATCGCAGAATTTCTCAGTCAACTTAGCACTACACTCTGACCAAAATTGTTCATATCGCAATATAAATCCCTGTTAAGTTAACACTACACCTATGACAGTGATTCTCTCAATTTTCCTACTGAAAATGAGACATTCGATGCTAAGTTAATGTCACACCTCTTGCATCCATTTCATTATTAAGTTAAATACTACAACTATGACAATGATCTTCCCTCGAGCTTTCTTATCAAAGTCGAGGTGAAATGCTAAGTTAATATCACACCTCTGGAATTCACCTCACTATTAAGTTAATATTAAACCTATGATAGCAGTCTTCTCAATTTTCTCATTGAAAACGAGATTCTTTTTATCATACGTCTAGCATTCACTTCCTTGTTAAGTTAACATCACACCTCTGACAATCTAATTTGCTTTTAATTGCAGATCTTAACCCGTCAAGTTAACATTACACCTCTGGCAGTAAAAATTTTCATAGATCCCCAGTAGATTTAATTCCACTTGTTATTCTCATCAATAGAATAGAAAGTCCAAAAATTTATTCGAATCACGAATTCCACTTCTGTCAAGTTAACATCACACCTCTGACAGTAACCTTTTCAAATTCCTTAAACGAAGTTTTTCGACTTTGAAATGCTATGTTAATCGTCACCTCTAGAAAATCAAAAGCAATCGCTCTCATTTGTTTGATTTTCAAAACACAAAAGGAAAGTCAAGACAAAGAAGAAGGTACATTTATCACTTTTATTTATATTAAAATTTAAAAGTGATATAAAACACTCTCTTATTCAATAAGATAGAGTATTACAAAAGAGGGGTAAAAAAATCACTCTCGCTCAGCAAGTGATTGTATTTATTCCCTAAGGCGTTGGATATCTCTTTGACGCGCCTTTTCGATTTCAGCTAAGGTCTGAGTCCTCAACTCCTCTTCGGACAAGAGTTTTTTTGTGGCAAGTTGTGCTTGAAGAGCTCCCAACTTCAAAGTGTGGACATCGAGCTCCTGTTGTACTTGACCTTTAGTGGCCTCAAGTTCCTCCACCCTCTTTCTCTCATTGGTGAGCTTCAGTTCGTTGTCATGGATTAAAGCTTGCGATTTACAATTGTTGCTCGAGCGCTCGCTATCACACCTTCTGCGCCCTTGGTAACGATCTCATATCTTTGAAGGTCGTCTGCTAAATTTTGATAGCGGGCTTTAAAATCATCAAGACAATGAGCTTCCTCAGCTATTTGCCCTTCATTCTCCTTCCTCTCTCGTTCTTGACTGATACGGAGGTTCTCAGACACCCGTTGAGCATCAACCAACGGACTGGCTCCCTCTATGTTCCTAAGTTCCTTCGAGTACACACGGAGTCGCTTAACTAGCACTTGTGCTCTTGCTCAGACAGAGCCCCCAATCTGTCGGATATTCTCGACTTGGTTATCAAGGAGCGTTCATACGAACTCGAAGGAGCTTCGCCCAAATAGTACTAGTTCAATACAATACTCCATTGTCGTAAAGAATTGCCTGACCATTTGGAGAGATAATTCTTCGAGAATGTCCATAGACGGTGTCAGAACCAGTGGAGTACTGCCTGATCTGGTCTCTAAGATGGTAATGGAGACACGGTCAAAAGTGAGAGGAATGGCCACCACACCAGTATCCGAAAGAGGCTCCTCTGCTTGGATTGGAGCAATATCACCTACGACCAGTACAACATTGTCAGGAACAACACTAAGAGTGAGATTACTGAATGCTGATATCTTACCAGGTTGGGGAAATATAAGGGGCAAACTCTCTGGCAGTTCTCCTGGCTGAGAAGATTCTTCAGCTCTAGATGTTGCACCTATAGCGGCCACATCATCGCGAATCTTGAAAACTTTCGTGCCTGCTGGCTGAGTCAATTCTTTAATCATCTTCGTAATATTCAAGGAGGTTTCACCTTCAGTTGCAGTGATAGCCTTTGTGAAAGATCGCCCAAGTAGATAATTAAAACGTTGTCAATATTTTCTATAGGAAGATGGGTAGGGAAGAAAAGATACTTTCAGCAGTAGTAATCCCTTCAGACAGCAGCTCTGTCTCTAGAGGAATCACTTATGTCTCATCCTCTGCCACATGCGAGGGTTCACTAGCGTCATGGAGGCGAGCTCCGACCCAACATCATGATCATCGCCGTCGGATGACAAAGGCGATACCTGAACAAAATACACTTTAGCAACCGGAGCTTTTCCTCCGATGGGCCCTGTGGTCGAGCTAGATTCAACGACCTTCAAGGCTGGCATCATTATGCTTGGAGAACCCGGTTGCACTTCAGCTCTCCCATTTAAGGTCATCAAAGGTGCTGACGGAGCTTTTGGATGAGAACCCTCCGCAACTTTTGTTCCTTCTGAAGTGGCAAGGCCCCTACTACGCTGACTCTAGATGAGCGGAGGAGCCACCTCTTCTTCTTCCTCAGATTCTATTGAGCCTACCCCTGGCTGAGAAGCTCCTTGCAGCGAAACTTCAACTTCAGGTTCCCTTCGAGGCCTTTTTCAACACAAACCCCCGGCGAAAGAAGATGGATGGGCACGCTTCACCACAGCTTAACGACATTTTCTCGCAGAGCGTTCCTCTATGATTCCAGTGACGTGCTCTACCACTTCACATGTGTCAGCCTCTTTCTCAGCCTCTAAGTACTCATTCATTCCTTTCTTACGAGAAACCTTGGATCCCTTATGAGCACTATAGGAGGATTTGATTGCTTTAATGCAAGAGGCATTCATCTCATAACCCGATACTGTGTTGGCAACAACACACCAGGTGAAAAGCTGAGGCTGATATATACATTGGGAGGTCTCTGAGGAAGACTGAATGTCGCTCCCATCCCGCCGGCCACATGAAAATACCATGCTCATGCCCCTTCGAACAAGTTCTCTCTGAAGTGGAGGCTGGTATTTGGGTTCCCCATATAGAGCTGGTCATACCAAAATTGACGGGCAAATCGGCTCGGCAGATAAGGCTTGATCGTACAAGTGTCACCCTGACGAAAAATAAGGTATCCGGGCTGAATGCTTATCAGCCAACACAAGATACCAGTTGAAAGAGTGGTATAGCTATCCGACCCTGCAACGTCTAGGAACTGGTCTCCATATAATGTATCCTGAATATCGGGGAGGCATCAGACTAACTGATAATTGGAGTCGCTCTGAATGGCCTTCCTGATATAGAATATATAGGAATGCTGCCAAGACCAGTGCTCTAACTTCTGAAGAAATGGCACAAAGTCTTCTGATGTGTATGCAGATGTCATCCGAGAGGGGCAGTGCATGACATAACACGCTACCAAATTGGTATATGGAAGTTCAACTCTGGGATTGGGCACTTTGACCTCAGGATCACCACGCTGGTCGGCAAGCACATTGCCTTTAGCATCCACCAGAACTTTCGCTTTGCAGAATGTCTTAGTTAATGCCCGAAACCCACTTTGGATACACCCAACCATCGTTGGAAAGAGGGCGATACCCCAGCCAAATGCCAGTAGGAGTGCAGGATATACCACATCAGCCACTATGACCTCATGGGAAAGTGTCGGCATGACACACCGCTTCAACCATAGCATCAAGAATCCAACTAGAAGGGCCCTATTGGAAATGGGGGTCTTGGCTTGATGATGAAAACTTTTAAAAACTGTGCCTAGTGTGAAAGTATCTTCAACCGATTTCGTGGCATACGAGGATATGGAAGCGCGAATCCTCTCCTCGATTTCTACATTTGTGCTAGGGGATAGACGGGTCAATCGGTTAGCCTTGTCCCCCAAACCGTTGAAGAGGTAATTTGCCCAAGCCATCTGCTTGACTCCTTCGGATCTCCAACCGGCGATCTCAGCTCAAATATGGAAGTGACATTATACTTCCCAATGTGTTGTGTATATCAGAGGTGCACTATCCTCCATCAAATGCAGTTCTTTGGCTGATGAGACATATTCTTTGTTATGGAATATCCTTCATAACTAGTCCGGAGACTTTATACATCTCATGGAGAGCTAGCCCCATCTCCCTGACTGAGATGAAGAATGTACATGTCTCTGGATTGTAACATTTCAGTATGGCAAAGAAGTGGTCGTTGCTTGGCGGAATGCTATACTAAATAGCCCGGACTGTAGTATAAAGGTTGGTCTGTAGTAGTCCGTCCTTCAAATCTTCAAGGACGAAGCCGACCATCCCGGCCCACCAATACTTATCTGAAGAATGGACCCACCCCAATGCTCGAAACTTACACGATGGGAAGTCACCTTTAATATCCATGAATTGATTAATGAACATGGATGCCTGATGGGGAATTTCACCTGCCGGGTACTCTACCTCCAAGGAACCCGGCAAAAGTCCAACGACATTCTTTTCATGATCCACTGGGACTGCCGTATATTGACAGATCTACCCAAGAGAAGTTTCAGATTGTTCCTCTGTCAGATCCCACTCCATCGAGTGGAGAAGAGATAGTGGCTGCATGAACGATAAGGAGAACATCCTTTCCATGTCTGGAAGGAAGAAGCAACACTCTCCAAGCCGACGGAGCCATTTATCACTGTCGTCAAGCATTACCTCTGCATTCTCATCAATGGAATCTCCGAACAAAAATCTGGCTTCTTCAATAATGAATGAGCCTCTGATTTAAGCCTCCTATCCGTGATGAGTTCTCGGAGAGTCTGCGAGCTTGCCTGGCTCAACTTGGTTCACCGCTCTCGACCCTTGACAGTAAAGGCCGATACAGTCTTGTTTAGCTTGGAGACAACATCCGGATCTGGTCCACCTGCATACCCAAAATGGCACCTCTTCGCCAGAGGAATCAAAGAATACATCACTGCAAAAAAAAAAAAAGAACACAACATTAGTACTCTAAATGTAGTGAAACTACACTGTTGGAGTCCAAATGCGAGGTTCAACACATGAGACCAGCGTTCTATGGCTCAAACGTGAGGCTCACACGAAGCCCGCGTCCAGACTCCATGCTTAGAAAAAATTTCTAAGTCTGCAGACTCAAATGCGAGTCTCACAAACGAGACCTGCGTTAAAAAGTCTCGAGATGCGGAGTCTATTGAAACCGCGTCCAATTCACAAAACGCGAGAGTCGTGTTGACGAAGCAAGGAAGCGCTAGGATAAACTAGATCTGCATTCTGCTCATCAATGCAAAACCTGCGTTCACAAATCAAATGCGGACCAGCAAGATCCACATCGACTGATCAACTTCAACAAAAGTCTTTGAAACTTCAAAACGAAGTTAAGAGGATTGGGCCTCTTTGACGTCTTCGTGTTCTCAATGGCGAAAGCCATTTGAAGACTTTTTACCTGAAATGTGAGGGGGAACACCGCCCATTTGAGGCTCAGCAGAGGCAGTGCTGGAAGAAAAAGCAACAGTTTTCACTTTTTGAGCAATTACCACGGCGAAAATCTTCAAAAAGATTAGAAAAAATCTCGGAGCTTTACGGGTTTTGAGAAAGCACAAGAGGTTTAGACGTAAGTCTGGATGAAGATGATGAACAGTCAATGTGAATTGACTGTTGAAAGATCTGGGTCTTTTATAGGCCTTCCAATGGCCGAGATATGTGGCACGTATCTCGAGCTCGATCAGAGACATACACACATCCCAAGCGACGCTTGCGCTCGCGCCTTGAAGCATCTATCGCGATCTTCACGTTCCAAGAGCCGCGTCTCTTCAGCAACGAGAGCCGCATCTCAAACATCAATCAAGAGCCGCGTTTCTTCAGCAGTGAGGGCCGCGTCTCAAACATCAGTTAAAAGTCGCATCTTTCAACATTGAGAGTCGTGTCTCCACAACCATCAAGAGCCGTGTCTCTACAATAATTGAGAGTCATATCCCCAACTCCACTGAAGTTCGCGTTTCCACTTAATCAGTTTGATAACTGTGTCTGTAAGGGTTACGTTCTCTTACATACGAGGACGATGTCCCTGGTTCTGTAATCAGTTCAACAGTACAATGACAAGAGCAATAAGTAACTCCATCGAGAAATCATCTAGAGGGGGGTAGATAGGTGACTAGCTAATCTAATGATGAATTAATGCGGAATTAAAACTATTTATGCAAATTAAAAACTATTAAGCTAAACACACAAGATATAACTAAAGAGTGTAGCCGAATTCTCGGTGAAGGGCTCTGAACTAACTCCTCAAGATTTCTCTAAATAAGAGTTGAGATGCCGCTATGGCTCTCTTGGTTGAATACAAGTGTGAGCAAACAATCCCAAGCAAATATCAATAAGGCACAAGGTATATCAAGCATATAAAGATATAAACATTATAAGCATGCAAGATATAAACACAAGTGAGAGATAGAGAGAGCAATCACAAACACGGGAGATTTGTTTCGAGATTCGAGCACCCTTGCTCTACGTCCCCGCCTTCAACACTATGAAGGATTTTCACTATAAACCGATCCCACCGGATCATTCGGTGTGCAACACCTACAACGAGTTTACACTAGAACTCCTTGGACTCACTAGTCCCTCTCTTGTTCCCGCAAGAACTACACACCGCAAGCACACTACCTTGCTGAGGTCGCACCTCTACACCTAGCTCTCACTAGAACTCGAAACAACGCGAACCCGCAAGTCCGCCTCCTCAAATACAAGAATGAACACTTTGGTGATCTAAACACTTTGATCACCTAAAAACATTCTCACAACAACTCTCCTATAGAATTAATATAGCAATGGAAAGCTCAAGTATGTGTGAGAAAAGCTAGGATTGATTTGGTGGTGAAAAACTCAAGAAATCTCTTTTACAAAATACTCTTGAAAAACTCTCCTTTTGATATGGAAGTATTTGGCTCTAAAACAAGTGGAGATAAACACTTAGAAGTGTAGAAAAAACTATCTTGAAAACCCATTTAAAATCTTGTAGAAAACAGTCTAAGGGAACCCCAATTTATTGGCTCCCAAAATATGGCCGCTGGAGGCCAACTCTGCAGACTGGTCTGCTGTCGGTCGACCCGCCAACGGTCAGATTTCTGACCGTTGTGCCAGCGGTTGACCGATCGGTCAACCGTAAACTGGCAAATGACCCAGTGGTCGACTGCCCGGTCGACCGGGCCATTTCCAGATAGCAGAAGCTCTCTGGCGGTCGACCGTGCGGTCGACCGGCCCTTGGCTGTGCACGTTTGTTCACATCGGTCGACCGGCAAAAGGCCAGACAAACTATTTTTAGGGATTTAAAAACTTGTCTTTTTACCTTCAATAAAATCCCATAAATTCATTAAAAATCTACAAAAATAAGTTCAGTAATATACTTTGATATACAAACATGTTTGATTAAAAATCAAAACATATTTCAAACATTTTGAACTATTTTTGTAATATAGAAGTTTTGCCTTAAACAAAAATCTGTATTTTTCAAAAACGATTTTTTCAAAACTTTTTCAAATACAAAAACAAGATATTCTAAACACTTTTGAAGCTTAGGGTATATAGATATGATCCACTACACATATATGATGAAATATCTATGTTTTTGACAATAAGCTCTAAAATAAGTTTTGATAAAACACATGTATATTTTGAGGCTTAAAATCCAAAACGGTATTTTTCTAAAACAAAACTCTTATATGAAAACACATATAAATCTTGTGTGTGAGTATATATGAACTTGAGTAATCCACCAACTAATCTATCCTTTACATTTTATCTAATAAACAAAATCTTAACACTTACAAACATGACACAAGTCATCTTGGAAATCTTCTCTTAAAGGACTTTTTCTCCTTCTTGACTTGGTCCAAAACATGATTCAATGAGCTAGACTCCTCTTGAGTACTTGATGCAATCTTGATGCGCGAGCTCTTGAATCAACACGTGCTAGCTCCAAAACTTTGACTTAAAATCCTTCATTGAAGCTAAACACCAACTAAGATCTTGATCAAATATCTGATACTAATTAAACACAAGATCATTAGTACTATAACTACATGAGTTAATTATTGTCAAAACTAGAGTAATGGGCCTTTGAGCCAACAATCTCCCCCTTTTTGATGATGACAAAACTCATGGAGTTATATATGCATGGATTAAAGTTAAGCTTCATAGAAATTCCCTCTTAACTCATGCATAACAATAAACAAATAGATATTCAATGAAGTGCACAAAATTAAACAAATATATATGCATAAATAAGGTGAGAGAACATAAACCAAAAAATCTTTTCCCAAAAACCTTCTCCCCCTTTTTTGTATAAACTTTCAAAATCCTTCTCCCTTTCTTTTTATAAACATAGAACATACATAAACTCAACTTCTAAATATATAAACTCAATTTCTAAATATGCATATATAAACTCAAAATCATTCTCCCCCTTTTTGTCAATCATCAACAAAGGGTGAAAAACAAATCAACAATAAGGATATATAAGCGATACACATTCATGAAGAGGAAGACGTGAAGTTAGCTCCCCTGCATACATGCATTACATGAAGAAGGGATGACAAAACCCTAACTCACATAAAGCATATATATAATGCATAAGTGAAGATGTTTAGCTCCTCTTACATACGTGTACCACATAAAGAAGAGATGTCAAGCTCCTCAATATAAGATACACTCAATATAAATCTATACATAGAAGAGATGTTAAGCTCCCCTTGCATATAGACAATTCATATCAAAATATTTTAATACAAATTTTGATAATACTTAAATTAAAAAATCAAATTTTGAGATACCACTTGTAAGAAAACAAAATTCTAAGATATCACAAGACTTTTGATACCAAATGAAATTTGAAATTTTCGATACCAATTGAAATTGAAACATACCAATGAAGGTAAAATATTTTATATTTTGGTACCAATTGAAATATATGGTGAATTTTGATATCAAATAAGAGGTAAAACATTTGTGATACCAATTAAAATTGAAACCCAATTGGAAATCGAAACATATTGATACCAATTGAAGTATATTGTAAATTTTGATATCCATTAAAAAGTAAAGTATGAAGTATATTTTGATATCAATTTAAATACCAATTAAAAATAATGCATAAGCTCATTAAAATACAAATTGAGATACTAATTGAAATCAAGATTTAAGTCAAGCTTCGCATAAACATAATTTGTGCTTTAAATATATTGTAAATCAAGCACAATCAAATCACATATATGTATGAAAAAGAAAATACCAATAGAAATTGATATTATTTGAAATTTGAAGCATACATATATAGAAAACAAAATATGACTATACAAAAAATATCAATTGTAATACCAATTGAAAATATGATGAGAATCAAGTGTATAACTCATAATTATCCACCCTAATTATGCACATGATAAAAAGATTTTCAATAAGGCTCACAAGGCATGGTTACCCATCCATCCGCCCTTTTAGGGTTTGTAGGGGTTTTCAAAAATAAGAGTTTAAAAATATTTTACAAAATTTGAAAACTCTACCCATTGAAGAATAAATAATTAGTTTAAAGTAATTTTTGAACAATTAGTTAAAAATTCTTCAAACATTAAAATAAAATCATATGTATCTCATGAAAAATACCAAATACACAAGAGTTGACACTCGAAATCTACAATGCTCAAAAATTTCTCATGAAAATAATGTCATGAGTAAACAAATTAAATATGAATGCACAAGCATCATGTGAATAGCATATTCATGAAAATAGTCAATGAGGCTCAAAACATCAAACATGTGAAAATCATGAAAATTCATTTTTCATTAAAAAATAAACTTCAAAGTATATGTATGATTTATCCAAAGCTAAAAATATGCATACATATTCCAAACACAAAAGAGTCCATAATAGTATTTGCATGAAGGCAAGTGATTCAAGGGTATACATGTATATTTATTAGTTTTAGATAAATATAACATATACATGAAACAAAACATGCACAAGAATAGGAAAAACAAGTTAAAATGCACGAATCATCAAACGAGGTTATACATGTACATGTAATGAGTACAAATGAGTAATGATGCACAAACATCTAATAATCAAGTGTAACTCACTACTTGTACAAATATAGACACAAGTTTTAATGAAGGCTACATCTAAACAAGTATTTACAACATGAAGCACAATATCAAAAACATGTTAAAAACATATATATCAAAGCATGTAAACTAAAATAGGAGATTAGAGATAGTTATCAAACCATATACACTATTCTATAAGTCTCCAAAACATGGTGGTCCTCCCACCAAACTTCCTTGATAGCGGTGCATCAATTTGTAATATCCATTAAACCTATGCATCCACCACCAAGGCACCAACCCTCTCACGTCATGTGAGAGCCCACACCTACATCAAACACAATTGGTGGGGATTTTGGTACCCATTTTTTTGGGTCCACGGGGATTAGTATTATTCAGAACCCAAGAATTTTTATTAGCAAAATTAATATGGTTTATCTTATCAAAACAAAACTTTGCTAAATGGCCTTTGCGGCCGCAATGTGTATATTTGTACACTCTAGAATGCACATGAGAATGAGTGTGTTCATGATGTGCAAACTGTGCATATATGTGTCGTGGGTGATGTGCGTGAACATGTGGAGCTTGTTTCTTTTGAAACAAGGTTTCCAATCTATCATGGTTAAATGCATAATTGCTCAAAGTTGAGCTCAAAAAATTTATTCTATTTTTCAAAAATTGAATCTCATTTTGATCAATAGTAGCATGAAAAGCATGGTGAGAATGAGAATCAACAATCTTGTTCTTTTTAAAAACATTTTCCTTTTCCTTTGAAACAATTTTTCTTTTTAAAGAGTTGTTTTCATTCAAAGCAATTTCCTTTTCTTTTTCCACCAAAATAATTTTATTTTTTAATGAAGTATTTCCTTCACAAAGATCATTCAATTTAGAAGTCAAGGAAATATTATCCTTTTTCAACATATCATTTTCTTTTGAAATACATGCAAATTTATTTTTAAGAGAGTTATTTTCTTTTAATAAAGAAGTGTTGTTCTTTTTCAATTTATTATTACTTTTTTAAGCAAATTATATTTTTCAAGAAGTTGTTAACAAAAAGATTCAAGCTCATTATAAAACATATCAATATCTTCTTCTAACTCGGATTCAGAGTTTACCTCAAGGGGGTTATCCCTTGGACCATGTAGCACAAGTTAGAAGCATCACTTCCGTCATTCGAGTTACTCCTCGCATAGTATTGCTTTTGTTTGCCAAGGGAGACTATAGTGCTCCAAATTACAAAAGCCGAATCACGGTTAGAAACCCTAGATAAATATTCATCATTTAGGGTACTCTTTAAAGTATGGATGATTTTTGCATTAGCCTCAAGATATTTGCCATTTAAACATAAGAATCTTTAATAGTGACAAAATAGACATGAATACCTAGGGCTTTGAGGTACATGGACATCTTAATTTTTCAAGTTTGGATGTTAAGAATGTCAAACATGGGAGGTGACATGAAATTCATGTGTGTGTACAGATATTGTGATTAGCTATAAATGAGGATCTTTAACTCAAGGTGGTTAGACCCAAATCAAGAGCACTAGGCTCTGATACCAATTGAAATCACCTAGAGGGGGGTGAATAGATGACTAGCTAATCTAATGAATTAATGTGAAATTAAAACTATTTATGCAAACTAAAAACTATTAAGCTAAACACACAAGGTATAACCAAAGAGTGTAGCTGAATTCCTAACGAAGGGCTCTGAACTATCTCCTCAAGATTCCTCTAAATAAGAGTTGAGGTGCCGCTATGGCTCTCTTGGTTGAATACAAGTGTGAGCAAACAATCCCAAGCAAATATCAATAAGGCATAAGATATATCAAGCATATAAAGATATAAACAATGTAAGCATACAAGATATAAACACAAGTGAGAGATAGAGAGAGCAATCGCAAACACGGGAGATTTGTTTCGAGGTTCAAGCACCCTTGCTCTACATCCCCGTCTTCATACTATGAAGGATTTTCACTATAAACCGATCCCACCGGATCACTCGGTGCCGCAATACCTACAATGAGTTCACACTAAACTCCTCGGACTCACTAGTCCCTCTCTTGTTCCCGCAAGAACTACACACCGCAAGCACATTATCTTGCCGAGGTCGCACCTCTACACCGAGCTCTCACTAGAACTCGAAACAACGCGAACCTGCAAGTCCGCCTCCTCAAATACAAGAATGAACACTTTGGTGATCTAAACGCTTTGATCACCTAAAAACACTCTCACAACAACTCTCCTATAGGATTAATATAGCAATGAAAAGCTCAAGTATGTGTGAGAAAAACTAGAATTGACTTGGTGGTGAAAAACTTAAGAAATCTCTTTTACAAAACACTCTTGAAAAACTCTCCTTTTGATATAGAAGTATTTGGCTCTAAAACAAGTGGAGATAAACACTTAGAAGTGTAGGAAAAATTATCATGAAAACTCACTTAAAATCTTGTAAAAAACAGTCCAAGGGAACCTTAATTTATAGGCTCCCAAAATATGGCCGTTGGAGGCCAACTCAGCAGACTAGTCTGCTGTCGGTCGACCGCCCGGTCGACCGGCCAACGGTCAGATTTCTGACTGTTGTGCCAGTGGTTGACCGGTCGATTGACCGTAAACTGGCAAATGACCTAGCGGTTGACCGCCCGGTCAACCGGGCCATTTCCAGAGAGCAGAGGCTCTCTGGCGGTCGACCGTGCAGTCGACCGGCCCTTGGCTGTGCACGTTTGTGCACATCGGTCAACCGCCCAGTCGACCGACTTCTGGCTCGGTCGACTGGCAGAAGGTCAACCAACTATTTTTAGGGATTTAAAAACTTGTCTTTTTACCTTCAATAAAATCCCATAAATTCTCTAAAAATTTACAAAAATAAGTTCAGTAATGTACTTTGATATACAAACATGATTGATTAAAAATCAAAGCATATTTCAAACATTTTGAACTACTTTTATAATATAGAAGTTTTACCTTAAAACAAAAATCTGTATTTTTCAAAAATGATTTTCTAAAACTTTTCCAAATACAAAAACAAGATAATCTAAACACTTTTGAAGCTTAGTGTGTATGGATATGATCCACTATACATATATGATGAAATATCTATGCTTTTGACAATAAGCTCTAAATAAGTTTTGATAAAATACATGTATATTTTGAGGCTTAAAAACCAAAACAGTATTTTTCTAAAACAAAACTCTTTTATGAAAATACATATAAATCTTGTGTGTGAGTGTATATGAACTTGAGCAATCCACCAACTAATCTATCCTTTACATTTTATCTAATAAACAAAATCTTGACACTTATAAATATGACACAAGTCATCTTGGAAATCTTCTCTCAAAGGTCTTCTTCTCCTTCTTGACTTGGTCCAAAACATGATTCAATGAGCTAGACTCCTCTTGAGTACTTGATGCAATCTTGATGCGCGAGCTCTTGAATCAACACGTGCTAGCTCCAAAACTTTGACTTGAAATCCTTTGTTGAAGGTAAACACCAACTAAGATCTTGATCAAATATCTGATACTAATTAAACACAAGATCATTAGTACTATAACTACATGAGTTAATCATCATCAAAACTAGAGTGATGGGCCTTTGGGCCAACACATCGGTTAAACAATGTACTGACAAGCAAACAGAGCTCATGACAAGTGCTAGACTGAGTTTCTAAGACACTTGTGACGATCTTTCCTGGAGGCTTCAAGTAGTTCAATAGTGCACTCATGAAGACCACAATCCAAACAAGATCAAGCTCAGGCATCTCAAAAGATTGCCAATCAAATCATGGGAAACCCAAATCCAACCAAAGTCCAAAGTATTTCAGAATCCGTCCTAGTCAACCGCGAAGTATCGAAAACTTTGGAGGATATTTTGTAGACTGTCCAAAAATAACCAAGGACAAGTCATCAGACGCGAACCTCACTTAAACGCGAACCTCGCATCCTGAGAAGAATGGAGACTTCAGATACAGGCCTGAACAAGCCCGTATTCAGCGTGAGTCTGAGTAACTCTACGTTCCAGGTCAAGCGCGAATCTGAGCTACTAGGCGCTCCACTTCAGACGCGGGTCTGAGAAATCTTGTGTCCTACTTCAGACGCGGGTCTGAGAAAACCTGCGTCTCACATGTGAATCTGAGCAACTCCATGTTTTGAGATGCCCGCGTCTACAACAAGCAACGTGAGGTCTGCGTCCAGCGCGAGACCCGCGTTTCTATTGTAACAGACCCCCATTAATGGGTCAATTAACTCCCCACGTAATGGGAAAGTTAATCCCCATTATGGAGGAATTTTAGGGGATGACAATACCCCTGTGGCTTCCTATAAATAGCCTGAGTTGCTATGGATGGACTCTCTTTTTGTAATCAAGAGACTTCTTCTTTGTAATCAAGAGGATTATTTTGAATCCAGACTCTTTTTGAGCAGAGAGTTACTTTGGAGAAAAAGAGAAAAAAGAGTAGCCAGTGAACTCTAAACACTTCGTGTGTTAAAAAAAAGAGTTCCTCTCTGATTAGTCTTTGAAAGCATCCTGAAGAGAGGCTAAACAGTCGGCCGGTCAATGGAGAACAAGAATCACTCTCTATCGCCACTCGAAGAACCTAGCCTTAACAAAGGGGAGAACCAAGTCTTCTTCCCTCTTTTGTAATCGGAATCATTCTGTTGGAATTTTTCAGCCACTTAAAGAAATCTTACTTCACGTTATTTTTCCAAGGCAAACATTAACCTTATCATGAGAAGAGTGACAAGGTTAAAACTAAAGTTTCGCACTTCGTCTCTTCAATATTAACATCATGCATCATGAGGTCAACAAGTTCGATCAGCCCGACGTCGATCGATCGTAATATGATCCTTTGGAGGAAAAAGCTCTTCTTTGGCACTCTTTCAAATATCTTGGATCTCAAAACTTTGATCAGAGATGTAGTGTTAATCTGATCATGAGAAGAGTGACAAGGTTAAAACTGAAGTTTCGCACTGTCTCTTCAATGTTGACATCATGCATCATGATCTCAACAATGTTCGGTCAACTCGGCATCGATCGACCATGATGTGATCCATTGAAGGAAGGAGCTCTTTTTTGGCGCTCTTTCAAACATCTTGGATCTTAAAGTTTTGATCAGAGGTGTAGTATTAACCTGATCATGAGAAGAGTGACAAGTCTAAAATGGATATTTTGCACTTTGTCTCTTCAATATAAACATCATGTATCGTGATGTTAACAATGTCCGGTCGACTCGGTGATTAGTCTCTAAAACTGCATATTTCATACCACATCTTCACATTTATTTAATATTAAATTCTGCTAATAATACCTCTCTTGTATGTTTCTAGTCCATGGTATGCAATGAAGAAGAAGACCCTAAATCACAATTTAATGGGTGATTAAAGGCCTATAATCTAGCCATTGACTTTGGGGAGCTGATTCGTCAAAACCAGGGGCCCAAAATTAGAAACCGGGAACAACACCTGACAGGGGACAGACAGGACAACGCGCAGCTCAAAGCGCCGCACGTGCGGTCACTCTATGGGCTCGAAAACGCGGCCATAGCCACGTTTTCGTGGTAGTACAGGCGCAGCCACGCCGATACATTGGGCCAGGGTTTGCCCCCTGGCCCCCTTTCTCCTGGTGCCTATAAATCCCCCTGGGGTTCTTCAGTTGGAGATATCCAGAGAGTTGTGTAGTTTCCTTTTTCATATTGTAATTTAGGTTAGTTTTTCTTCTTCTTCCTCTTTGTATTTTCTACTTATTTTAAATCTTGTATTAGGAGAAAGAGTGATACATGAGTGGAATGCAAGAGTGCTTGTAATAGAAGGTGACAAGCTATGAAAGGTGCTCTCTTTATCTCTCTTTGTTTTCTATCTAACTCCTTTTACATGTTTAGCTAATCTTTTCTCTCATGGCAACTAATTACTAACCACTAACTAGTATAACTCCTTATTTGATAATCCACATGAATCTAATAGCTTCTACTTAGCCTTGCTCTTGTAAGAGCCATTGATGGCTCATGATGATGGATCTAACACTCTAACTTTCTAACTCTCTAACAAGCTAACATTACTTTACTCCATGCTTACTTTTAGTTTTGATGGTTTAAGTGTAGCTTACTCTTTTTTTGTTGAGTTGGGATGTGATGAGTTACATATGGGTCATGCTTTGTAAAGCGCTTGAACCAGGACTAGTGATGGCCAATGATACATGTGAGGCAACTATCACTAAGAGGTTAGCAAGTTAGCGGAGTCATTAGTAGTTAGTAACCATGAGTTTTCTTTCTTTTTCACTTTGTTTTAGAAATACTATCCAAAAAATCACAAATACAATCTTTTCTATGTTTCCCACTTCTTTGTGTTTCATCATACTGTCACGCCCCGCTTCCCAAAATACGGAATACGAGTACGTGACGATGGCCAGCAGATACTCATGAAGAGTGAAATCTCTTCCGTGAGTACCTTAGGTTGTCAAGAACAAACAGGATAGCATACATATATGCACATACAACTAAGTACAGGAATAAAATCACATATATGAAAAACTGAATCATAAACAATATCATCTAATATATCTGAATAAAACAAGTCAAGAAAGAAAACTGAACTCACCGGACGATAGCTGAACTAGAATATGATCTATAGACAACTCTCTATACCAGCTTCCTGATCTAAATACTGAAAATAATATAAAGGTCCGTCAGAAGCGGACTAGCAGAGTACACGAAGGAAAAGAACAATAAAAGAGAATATGAAAATGTAGTAACAATAAGTAGGACATAGGAACAATATGTTTGAAAATATCAAGAACTGAATGTAATAACAGTAACAGGAATAATCAGAAGATAGATCATGTACAATAAGACCGTGCATGTATGGTGTGACATGTATATAATGAATATGAAATATCATGGATAAGTAATTGTCGTGTAGTATAATCACTAGAACATGAGATCACAAGATAAAACATCATGATAGGTCCAGGAACATCACGTAGTCAATATAATGCATGTCACATGAGTCTCAAGTATCAGCCCATGAAAATATATGTCAGGTACTAGATCACTGAAGATAATGCAGGATATGATGCAAGTGCATATGTCTAGCAAGTTTTATTATTCTAGCTAATGCAATCATCCTGTGCCCCATCCCACAGGACAACTGCATATCAAACAAGTGATGCGTTAGTGGATCCTGATAGCAGGGAGAAACAGTTCATTGTACTTAGGTATCATGTAACATGTAATAACAGGAGCGCGCATAAATAACAAGATCACGTGCGGCATCCAAACCCATAAGGGTCGCCCTTCCAAGCACACCTCCCTGGATTTTCCCTGCTCTAGTCTCTCCCAATAACCCCGGCTTGATTAATTTTATTAATTAAATGCAAATGCAAACAGTGTGTTACTCAGGGTTACAGGATCAGAAATCGGTACCAAAAATATCAGTGACAGATAGTGGATATAATGTGTATCAACATCACGAGACAATCACGAGACAATGTAACCAGTGACAATATCAAGCGACAAATATATAGTTGTGCAAGTGATACCAGATACATGTAAAGTAGTGCAAGTAATGTCAGTATCATGTAATTCCAATGTCAAAGTGAAACGGTCATGATCATGTGTACATAATTCAATAAGATATCCTCGAATAATTACTCAGAATATAATGGTCAATTTTCTCGATTAATTTCTTGTAATATCATGATCACAATATCAATCGACATACAATCTTTAACTATCAATCTTTCTTCATTATTATCCAGTTATCCTCAAGATCCAGATCAAAGTATTTATCATGATCAATGTAGATTTCATTGATCTTCACATCACTCTATCACATACAAGCAATGATGCAAATTTAAGTTGAATGCAGTATGTACAGGAACGAGATGCAAATACGATATGTAAGGCAATGTAACATGATCACGAGACGGTACAGTAATAATATCAAGAATACAAGAATAATTAGTCATATAATCAGAAGAGAAAAGGTGATATGTACATATGATCACCGGATAGTGTTGATGATCATGCGATATGATAACCATGATTTATAATTAAGAGGCAGAATTAAGATCAAGACAAAGGTCAACGAGAAGAGAATCGTGTACACTTCCTGATGTCGTTGGAACCTGATTTCCAGTAACTGTAAACCGGCTCTAGGTAAAATTCGTGGCCTAAATATTACGTGAATTAATTAGAGACTTGACATGTTCTTATTCAGCGATAAGTTAAATAAGAAAGTAATTTTTACTATTTATTATAATTTTGGTTGGTTAATATTTTCATATAATTCAATTTTTGAATTTATAGCAACTATTTAAAAATATATTTTCATGATAAAATATCATAAAATAACAAATTGATGTATAATGTTTACATATTACTGAATTATGAATTTTATATTTTTTGTGCTACTTAGAAATTTATTGGTCATTTTTAAATAAAATATCATTGAATAGTAATTACAAAAATATTTAATTTCATATTATTCTAAGTAATATTATATCAAAATAATTTTACAAAGTTTCAAATTTAGTTTGTGATTTTCTGTGAATTTTCTAGAATTTTTTGTGAATTTTTTGGAATTTTCTGAATTTAAATAAACCTAAAAATCAATAAAAATAAATAAAAAGCTTAATGGGTCTGTTGCTATAGTAACGGGTCTGTTGCTACAGTAATGAGTTTGGGTCTAGTTTGCTACAGTAAATGCTACAATTATTTTTCTACTTATTTTTATTTCATTTTTTTCCTTTTTGAATAAATATTTAAACATTATTTTATTGGATTAAACCCTATTAATTCAGGTGTTGGCCCAAAAGGTTACACTCTCCATTTGTTTAGAGTTTTGATGATAACAAAACAAATAAGAGCTATTTGGTACTAATTAGTTTGTTTAAGATAAGTTTCAGGTTAGTACCATATTTGGAGGCCATTGCTTAGCTATTTCAAGAACTTCTAGGTTCATGAAGCAAAGAAGGCTTTTTGCACATCAAGGAAGGAACATAGAAGAGAAGGCTCTAGCAATGCATTGCATGGCTCAAGACTTCAAGATTGCTTAAGATAATTTATTAGATTTGTTTTTAGTTTAGAGTTTTGTAAAAGAATAGTGAATAGGTTTGAAGCTCTATCACACACGTTTTTGCGCACATCTTATTTCCAAACATATTTCCTATAATATGTACAAAAATATGTTTGTATACAATCTTCAGCCTACAAACTCATTTTTATCCATTATATATATCCCTATTCAAAACTATTTTGTTAAAAATAGATTTCTCCTCAAAATTCCGTTTTTGTTTTGGCTTTTGACCTGAGCCGGTCGACCGCCAGGGTCGACCGACCCTATGTCAGGTCAAGCCGGTCGGCCGACCCAGTCGACCGGGGTTCTGGCAGCAGTGCGTGTCAGTGTGCACGTTTCACGGTCGACCCGGACGGTCGACCGAGACTTGCCTGACTGACAGACTCTGCTCTCTGTATTTTTGGGTCGACCAGGCGGTCGACCGTCAGCCTGCAACGGATATTTTTTTGAACTAGTGGTCGACCGGCCGGTCGACCGAGGTAGCCGTTTGAACAGTAACGGCTATTTTCTAAGCTGGTTTATTTTTTGTCCTTTTCTCACTTAACTGTGTTTAAATGACATGTTTTGGTTTTAATACTTTCTGATTAGCCTTAAATATGTTTTATCTCCTAACCCTAGCCCTCTCCTATAAATAGGGTGTTTAGGGAGAGGTTGGCTACTAGAAAAATTATCAAAATTTTCACAAGTTTAAGGCATTCAAAAAGACTTGGTTTCTTGGTTTTTGTGCTGAAATTCTCTCTCATTTTCTGAAGTGTTTTCAAGAACTCTCTGATTTCTTTTTCTTTTCTCCTTACTCACAAGAGCTTCATTCCTACTCATTGTTCTCTAAGGACCTTTGTAAGGGAAGAGAATTTTTCAAAGAGAGAGTTTGTGGTCTTTTGACTACTCAGAGATTGCTTGTACTTGAGATTGTGGAGTTGGGTACTCCGGTGTATTTGTGACATCTTTGTGATAGTGGAAGTGGTTGGAATCCTTCTGGGGAAGGCGGGAAGTAGAGCTGGGTGCTCGAACCTCGATAACAATTCTCGGTGTTTGCGTTTGGTTTACTTGCTCTTATTTCTTGCTCTATTTTCATTGCTCTTATTACTTGCTCTCTACATTCATTGCTATATTCACTTGCTTTGTGAGATTGTTGCATCATAAATTTTAAATTGTGCATTGATTAGCATTATCACCTATTCACCCCCCCTCTAGGTGATTTTCAATTGGTATCAGAGCTTGGACTCTAGGTTTTGGCTTAACATCCATAGAGAGATCCTTAAAACTTGCTAATCAACATTTGCATTTTTCATTCATTCACTAGTAAACATGGCCGATAACATCAAAACCCCTCCTAAATTTGATGGACTCAACTTCCCTATTTGAAAGGTTAGGATGACTATCTTTTTGCAATCTTTAGGTAGCTTAGTTGCTAAATCCTTGACTAAATCCTATGTTGCACCCGATAGTGATGAGAGCACTTGGACCGACTTTACCTTTAGAGAATATGAGGCTAACTCCAAGGCCCAAAACTCCCTATTAACCGCCTTGAATGAGGATGACCTTACACGGGTAATTCATTGCCAATCTACCTATGAGATTTGGCAACATTTATTGGTCACACACGAGGGGACTTCACAAGTTAAGAGAGCTAAGATAGATCTCTTAAGGTCCCAATATGAATCCTTTAAAATGATTGATGAAGAATCTATTGATTGTATGATTACTAGATTTACTAAAATCACCAATGCTCTTTCTTCTTTAGGTGATGACATCTCCAATGACCAAAAGGTGCGGAAAGTGATTCGGGCTCTTCCTACAACATGGGAGATAAAGGCCACCACCTTGAAAGAATTGAACGACAAGGATGAAATTGACCTCATTAGTCTCATTGGGAATCTAAAAACCCATGAGATGGAAAAGAAAGCAAGAGAAGAGGCCGCTCCACTAAAGAAGAAATCCATAGCCTTCAAGTCTTCGTCCACTCTTGAAGACGATGAAGAAGATGAAGAAGAAGATGAGGAGCTATCACTACTTGTTCGCAATGTGAAGAGAATGTACCAGAGGAATAAGCTCAACTTCTGAAGGAAATTTGAAGGCAAAGAGGAGAGAAGAATTATATGCTACAATTGCCGAAAACCCGGACATATCATGGCCGATTGCCTGGAGTTCAAGAAGAAGATGACCTCCTCCTTCAAGCCAAAGAAACCGGAAGAAAAGAAAGCGACAAGGCAACTTGGGATTCGGAAAGCGAGTCCGAAGAAGAGGTGGATACGGCAAACATGTGTTTCATGGCAAACACACCAAAGGTAACCCCTCAACCTCTTGATGAAGAAGATGATGATTTAAGTAAAGAAGATCTTGTTCATGCCTTTGTTGAACTTTCAGAAACCTATGATAATAAAAAGATTGAATGCTCTAAATTGGAAAAAGATGTTGCTTTTATCAAAAATCAACTTGCTATTATTTCTAAAGAAAAAGATGAAATTTCTTCAAATCTCATTTCTACCCAAAATGAATTTAGTGCTTACAAAGTTGCTTGTAAAGCAAAATTTTCTAAGATTGATGAAAAAAAAATTTCTTCTTTGAAAACTAGAATTGTTGATTTTGAAAAGACTTTAAAGGATTGTGCTTTTAACACTAAGAAACTTGAAGAAATATTTTCTAAAAAGCACACCTCTCATGCTAAAGATTCACATGTTAAGATTCCTCATGCTCACACTACACATAACACTTCTCATGCTAAACTTTTCATGCTCACAATTCTCATGCTCACAAATCACACACTCACTATGCTTTTAAATATGGCAGAGTGTATAGATGCACATATTGTGGTAAGAATGGACATTTGGCTAAATTTTGTTATGACCAAATAAATAGAACCAATAATCTTATTTGGGTTAATGAAACTAACTCTTTAGGACCCAAGAAAATGTGGGTACCAAAATCAAGTCCTAAATTATTTGATGTAGGTACACACCAAGGCTCCAAGACGTAGGGAGCGGTGGTACCTTGATAGTGGTTGTTCAAGACACATGACGTGGGACATCAATAACTTTACAACCCTATCAAGGTATATGGAAGGTGGCACCGTCACCTTCGGGGATGACTCCAAGGGGAATATCATCGGTATAGGTAACATTCAAATTGGTGCATCTCCTATTATAGAAAATGTTGTTCTTGTTGATGGTTTGAAACATAATTTGCTTAGCATTAGTCAACTTTGTGACCGTGGACTTAAAGTTGTTTTGATGATTCTTCTTGCAAGATTTTTGATGTTAAAACCAATGATTGTATTCTCATCGGTTTTCGTGACAATAATGTTTATATCATTGACATGCTTAATATGGATTGTTCTACTAAATGCTTGAATGCTTTTGATGAGAATTCTTGGCTTTGGCATAGAAGATTAGGACATGCATCTTTTGACCATCTTTCTAGGATTAATTCTAAGGAATTGGTGAAGGGTATACCTTACTTGAAGTTTGAGAAAGACCGCATTTGTGGTGCGTGCCAACTTGGAAAACAAACCAAGTCTTCCTTCAAACCAATCAAGGATATCATGTCAACTAGGCCTTTAGAGTTAATTCATATGGATCTATTTGGACCTACTAAAACTAAGAGCTTAAATGATAGTAGATATGCATTTGTTCTAGTTGATGATTTTTCCCGATTTACTTGGGTTTTCTTCTTGGAACACAAAGATCAAACTTTTTCTCATTTTAAGATTTTTCGAAAAAGAGTTGAAAAAGAAAAGGGTTTTTCGATTTTGAGAATAAGGAGTGATAGAGGTGGTGAGTTTGTTAACCAACTCTTCATGACTTATTGTGATGAAAAGGGAATTAAGCATGAAATGTCTTGTCCTAGAACTCCACAAGAAAATGGAGTTGTAGAAAAGAAAAATAGAACACTTCAAGAGATGGTTAGGACAATGATAAGTGAGTATGACCTCCCTCAATATCTATGGGCCGAGGCCGTAAACACCGCATGCTATATATCAAATCGTATTTATTTATGTAAAAACTCTTTCAAAACATCTTTTGAAATGTATCATTCTAGAAAACTTAATGTTGCATATTTCAAAGTTTTTGGTTGCAAGTGTTTTGTTTTGAACACTAAAGATAACTTGGGTAAATTTGATGCTAAGGCTTATGAAGCAATCTTTGTTGGATATTCTACAACTAGTAAAGCTTATAGAGTATTCAATAGATCTTCACTTACCATTGAAGAATCCATGTATGTTAAATTTGAAGAATCTAATGTGTTTGTTGAGAATGTTATAGAGATTGAACCATTAGGTGATAACATGGAGAGACTATCCTTGAAGGACTCACACGCTCAAGATGATAAGCAAGAACAAATTGGTGACGTTCAAGAGGATAAAGAGGAAAGCTCTCAACCGCTTCCTAAAGCTTGGAGATATGCCACAAATCATCCCAAGGAGCTCATCTTAGGTGATGCATTTAAAGGGGTAACAACTCGCTCCAAAATCCATGACCTATGTGGTAATTTTGCTTTCATTTCTCATTTTGAACCCAAAAGCATCCTCGAAGCCGAGGCGGACTCATTTTGGTTGCTAGCCATGCAAGAGGAACTCAATCAATTTGAGCGCAACCAAGTTTGGCACCTTGTTCCTAGGCCCAACGATAGACTAATAATTGGTACTAAGTGGATCTTTAGGAATAAGATGGATGAGTCCGGAAATGTGATTAGGAATAAGGCTAGGTTAGTGGCCCAAGGTTACACTCAAGTTGAGGGAATTAACTTTGAGGAGACCTTTGCACCCGTAGTACGGCTTGAAGCCATACGGATGACACTAGCTTTTGCATCTTTCAAAAATTTTAAACTTTTTCAAATGGATGTAAAAAGTGCATTTTTGAATGGTTTTATAAATGAAGAAGTTTATGTTGAACAACCTCCCGGTTTTATTGATCATGTTCATCCTAATTTTTTTTTAAACTTGATAAAGCTTTGTATGGATTGAAACAAGCTCCAAGAGCTTGGTATGAAAGGCTTTCTAGTTTTCTCATTTCAAATGATTTTATTAAAGGCAAAGTAGATACAACACTATTCACTAAGCATGTTGATAATGACATTTTAATTGTGCAAATTTATGTTGATGATATAATTTTTGGTTCTACTAATGAGTTTTTATGCATGGAATTTGAAAAGGTTATGCAATGTGAATTTGAAATGTCTTCAATGGGTGAGCTTAATTTCTTTCTTGGACTCCAAATCAAGCAATTGCAAGATGGGAACTTCATATGCCAAGCCAAATACGCAAATGAACTCGTAAAGAAGTTTGGACTTGAAGATGCTAAAGTTTGCAACACTCCCATGGCAACTACAACCAAGCTTGATAAGGATGACCAAGGTAAAGATGTTGATATTAAATTGTTTAGAAGCATGATAGGTAGTCTTTTATATTTGACGGCAAGTAGGCCGGACATTATGTTTAGTGTGTGTCTTTGTGCTAGATTTCAATCGTGTCCCAAAGAGTCCCATCTTATTGCGGTAAAACGCATTATTCGTTATATTAAGGGAACGATTGGAATGGGTCTATGGTATCCGAAAACTGGAGATTTCTCAATGACGAGTTATTCGGATGCCGACTATGCGGGTTGTAGAGTAGATAGAAAGAGTACTAGTGGGACATGTCAATTTCTTGGTAATTGTCTTGTTTCATGGTCCTCTAGGAAACAAAATTCTGCAGCTCTCTCAACCGCCGAGGCGGAGTATGTTGCCATGGGGGCTTGTTGTGCACAAGTCCTTTAGATGAAACATACTCTTCTTGATTATGATTTGCATTATAACCATATAAAAATATTTTGTGATAATACTAGTACTATTCATATGACTAAGAATGTAAATCAACATAGTAAGACCAAGCACATTGAGATTAGATATCACTTTCTTAGAGATCATTTTGAGAAAGGAGATATAGATATTGATTATGTTTCTACGGATTTGCAACTTGCCGATATTTTCACTAAACCACTTGATTTTGCTAGATTTTCATTCATTTGTGGTGAACTTAATGTTTGTGTTATTGAATAAATATTTTCTTAACCCTTTTTGATATATGACAAAAAGGGGGAGAATGAGTATATGTATGAAAATATGAGTTCATATGGTTTTGGTTCCATATGAGTTTATATATGTTTTTAGTTTTTGATGTGTTTTTCAAGAATTCTTGTAATTTGAGTTTAAGTGTTTTGCAAAGTGTTTTATGTTCTCATGGTTTTTGGTTTCATGATGTTTACTTGCAAATTACAAATTACATTGTTTTTCTTTGTTTAATATAGCATAACTTGAGGGGGAGCTTTCTCCTCCCCTATATTTTTGTTTATAGCCTATTTGTTTTGTCATCATCAAAAAGGGGGACATTGTTGGCCCAAAAGGTTACACTCTCCATTTGTTTAGAGTTTTGATGATAACAAAACAAATAAGAGCTATTTGGTACTAATTAGTTTGTTTAAGATAAGTTTCAGGTTAGTACCATATTTGGAGGCCATTGCTTAGCTATTTCAAGAACTTCTAGGTTCATGAAGGAAAAAAGGCTTTTTGCACATCAAGGAAGGAACATAGAAGAGAAGGCTCTAGTAAGGCATTGCATGGCTCAAGACTTCAAGATTGCTCAAGATAATTTATTAGATTTGTTTTTAGTTTAGAGTTTTGTTAAAGAATAGTGAATAGGTTTGAAGCTCTATCACACACGTTTTTGCGCACATCTTGTTTCCAAACATATTTCCTATAATATGTATAAAAATATGTTTGTATACAATCTTCAGCCTACAAACTCATTTTTATCCATTATATATATCCCTATTAAAAACTATTTTGTTAAAAATAGATTTCTCCTCAAAATTTCGTTTTTGTTTTGGCTTTTGACCTGAGCCGGTCGACCGCCAGGGTCGACCGACCCTATGTCAGGTCAAGCCGGTCGGCCGACCCAGTCGACCGGGGTTCTGGCAGCAGTGCGTGTCAGTGTGCACGTTTCACGGTCGACCCGGACGGTCGACCGAGACTTGCCTGACTGACAGACTCTGCTCTCTGTATTTTTGGGTCGACCGGGCGGTCGACCGTTAGCCTGCAACGGCTATTTTTTTGAACTAGCGGTCGACCGGCCGGTCGACCGAGGTAGCCATTTGAACAGTAACGGCTATTTTCTAAGCTGGTTTATTTTTTATCCTTTTCTCACTTAAGTATGTTTAAATGACATGTTTTGGTTTTAATACTTTCTGATTAGCCTTAGATATGTTTTATCTCCTAACCCTAGCCGTCTCCTATAAATAGGGGTGTTTAGGGAGAGGTTGGTTACTAGAAAAATTATCAAAATTTTCACAAGTTTAAGGCATTCAAAAAGACTTGGTTTCTTAATTTTTGTGCTAAAATTCTCTCTCATTTTCTGAAGCGTTTTCAAGAACTCTCTGATTTCTTTTTCTTTTCTCCTTACTCACAAGAGCTTCATTCCTACTCATTGTTCTCTAAGGACCTTTGTAAGGGAAGAGAATTTTTTAAAGAGAGAGTTTGTGGTTTTTTGACTACTCAGAGATTGCTTGTACTTGAGATTGTGGAGTTGGGTACTCCGGTGTATTTGTGACATCTTTGTGATAGTGGAAGTGGTTGGAATCCTTCTGGGGAAGGCGGGGAAGTAGAGCTGGGTGCTCGAACCTCGATAACAATTCTCGGTGTTTGCGTTTGGTTTACTTGCTCTTATTTCTTGCTCTATTTTCATTACTCTTATTACTTGCTCTCTACATTCATTGCTATATTCACTTGCTTTGTGAGATTGTTACATCATAAATTTTAAATTGTGCATTGATTAGCATTATCACCTATTCACCCTCCCTCTAGGTGATTTTCATCAGGAAAATCCTTAAAAATTCTCAAAAATAGAAGTTATCATCCTGAAATTGTTCTGAAGTCATATTTCCAAAATTCATTCCCGATTGTTAATTAAAAATCTCGGAGTCAGTCTGTGACACCGGTCGACTCCGAATTGAGAGCCTTCTCCAATAATTCCCAAAAAATATTCCAAAAATCTAGAAAAATTTAAAATAATGGAAAATGATATTTTGAGCTGAAATGACCTCAATCCGACTATCAGGATGATTAAATCATCACCAGATACCAGTATTGACATACGTATATTAGGAACCGAGGGTTACAATCCTACCCACCTTATAAAAAGAATTTCGTTCTCAAAATTCAGCCAGGCATCGACATATGAATCGAAGCTGCAACTGCATGAGTTAGGATTGTCCCAGATCCGCAGTCGTGTCAATATGATGTAACCCAATACCAAGTCAACTATGAGTCATGATCTTACATATTCATCTGCCAAGAGTATCACCATTAGTCCGGGGATCGAATTGACTTTTCAGAGTTCATAATCGGTCATCCTCAATATCACTTTCATCATTCGATCCACTATAGTCATGTTCATCTGATAAGATTACTCTCACCATTTATAGGTCAAATACTTAAGGTCTATCAGTAACCATATTCCACTGATTTATTCTTTTAATTCTTTTGATCTATCTTGATCACATTGAACAAGAATTTTAGATATCTCAATTACGTTACCATCCTTATAACATCACTCCAAAATTATATCATCTCTGAGATCGCCACATATTGCTCAAATAATAATCGCCTTTGGTTTTTATTTCTTAAAAATCATTAAGATACTAAATAATCTCAAATCCTCGAGTACATGTTTTATATTTATAGTATCACAATAACCCAATTATCAGATCAGACGGTCACTACTGGAAGATCATTAGTCAAGATAGCAGTCACTGATGGAAATCCCAAGATCAGATATTAATAATTACTAATTAGTTATTGTCTCAACCCTCAATATATCTTTCAGATTGGTTTTTATATTCTTACTTTTATATTCCTGCTTTAGATCCTAGAAGTTGAGTTTAAATTCATTGATCTCCATAAAGATTCAGATATACCTATCTCCTCCTTTCATCTATGATTCTCAAACAGAAGATCACAAAATTATCAAGGTATTCCAATTTCAATGTTCTTAAGAGTCATAGGATTAACTCAAAATCTCAAACTATGATAGATATTCTTAAAATATTATTTAGGTCTGAAAACTTCAAGATCCTAACCTTCAAAACTAAATCCAAGCAATCTGATCCAAGGTATAGTCATATTTCGCCCAAGGCAATAGTTTTATTTATTGATCTGATTATCACTCCAAGATCCATGCACTAAATCCAATATGTATAGATGTGATCTAATCATTATTTAATTCATGCATGATTATTATTTTAAGTCCATCATCTCACTATGATTCCCTGTAGACATGTATCTCAAAAGTTTTGGATCTGAAATTTCTCATAAAATTAACTGCCAGATAATTCGACAAAGATCCTCTCAATTATTCTTCTTCATCCAAATAATCAGGTCAAGTCCTCAATATATCTATCCTTAATCTAAGCTAAGAATAGTCTAACCAGACATGATCAAGCAGGGCAGAGTAGGTATGAAGACTACATGGATGGAAGAGTCACATTAGGGCAACGGTTCAAGGGTTTCCGGGGATCGATTGTACAAGTATGGAGTCAGAGAAGAGAGTCAATGACTGTTTACTCAGATAATTTCGTGGATGATTATCATATATGTGGCCTGATTGTATATATGGCATATAACTAACCTGGCTCTGATACCAACAAAACTATGTCACGCCCCGCTTCCCAAAATACGGAATACGAGTACGTGACGATGGCCAGCAGATACTCATGAAGAGTGAAATCTCTTCCATGAGTACCTTAGGCTGTCAATAACAAGCAGGATAGCATACATATATGCACATACAACCAAACACTAGGATAAAATCACATATATGAAAAACTGAATCATAAACAATATCATCCACTATATCTAAATAAAACAAGTCAAGAAAGAAAACTAAACTCACCGGAAGATAGCTAAAGTAGAATATGATCTATAGACAACTCTCTATACCAGCTTCCTAATCTAAATATTGAAAATAATATAAAGGTCCATCAGAAACGGACTAGCAAGAGTACACGAAGGAAAAGAACAATAAAAGAGAATATGAAAATGTAGTAACAATAAGTAGGACATAGGAACAATATGTTTGGAAATATCAAGAACTGAATGTAATAACAGTAATAGGAATAATCAGAAGATAGATCATGTACAATAAGACCGTGCATGTATGGTGTGACATGTATATAATGAACATGAAATATCCTGGATAAGTAATTGTCGTGTAGTATAATTACTAGAACATGAGATCACAAGATAAAACATCATGGTAGGTCCAGGAACATCACGTAGTCAATATAATGCATGTCACAAGAGTCTCAAGTATCAGCCCATGAAAATATATGTCAGGTACTAGATCACTGAAGATAATGCAGGATATGATGCAAGTGCATATGTATAACATGTTTTATTATCTTAACTAATGCAATCATCCTGTGCCCCATCCCATAGGACAACTGCATATCAAAAAAGTGATGCGTTAGTGGATCCTGATAGCAGGGAGAAATAGTTCACTGTAATTTGGTATCATGTAACATGTAATAACAGGAGCACGCATAAATAACAAGATCATGTGTGGTTTCCAAACCCATAAGGGTCGCCCTTCCAAGCACACCTCCCTGAATTTTTCCTGCTACAGTCTCCCCCAATAACCCCGGCTTGATTAATTTTATTAATTAAATGCAAATACAAACAGTATGTTACTCAGGGTTATAGGATCAGAAATCGGTACCAAAAATATCAGTGACAGATAGTGGATATAATGTGTATCAACATCACGAGACAATGTAACCAGTGGCAATATCAAGTGACAAATATATAGTTGTGCAAGTGATACCAGATACATGTAAAGTAGTGCAAGTAATGTCAGTATCATATAATTCAAATGTCAAAGTGAAACGGTCATGATCATGTGTACATAATCCAATAAGAAATCCTCGAATAATTACTCAGAATATAATGGTCAATTTTCTCGATTAATTTCTTGTAATATCAGGATCACAATATCAATCGATATACAATCTTTAACTATCAATCTTTCTTCATTATTATCCAGTTATCCTCAAGATCCAGATCAAAATATTTATCATGATTAGTGTAGATTTCATTGATCTTCGCATCAGTCTATCACATACAAGCAATCATGCAAATTTAAGTTGAATGCAGTATCTACAGAACGAGATGCAAATACGATATGTAAGGCAATGTAACATGATCATGAGACGGTACGGTAATAATATCAAGAATACAAGAATAATTAGTCATATAATAGGAAGAGAAAAGCTGATATGTACATATGATCACAGGATAGTGTTGATGATCATGCGATATGATAACCATGATTTATAATTAAGAGGTAGAATTAAGATCAAAACGAAAGTCAACGAGAAGAGAATCGTGTACACTTGTCTGATGCCGTTGGAACCTGATTTCCCGTAACTGTAAACTGGCTCTAGGTAAAATTCACGGCATAAATATTACGTGAATTAATTAGAGACTTGACATGTTCTTATTCAGCGGTAAGTTAAATAAGAAAGTAATTTTTACTATTTATTATCATTTTGGTTGGTTAATATTTTCATATAATTCAATTTCTGAATTTAAGCAACTATTTAAAAATATATTTTCATGATAAAATATATGCATAAAATAACAAATTGATGTATAATGTTTACATATTATTGAATTATGAATTTTATATTTTTTGTGCTACTTAGAAATTTATTGGTCATTTTTAAATAAAATATCATTGAATAGTAATTACAAAAATATTTAATTTCATGTTATTCTAAGTAATATTATATCAAAATAATTTTACAGAGTTTCAAATTTAGTTTGTGATTTTCTGTGAATTTTCTAGAATTTTTTGTGAATTTTCTGGAATTTTCTGAATTAAAATAAACCTAAAAATCAGTAAAAATAAATAAAAAGCTTAACGGGTCTGTTGCTACAGTAACGGGTCTGTTGCTACAGTAATGAGTTTGGGTCTGATTTACTATAGTAAATGCTGCAATTATTTTTCTACTTATTTTTATTTCATTTTTTTCCTTTTTGAATAAATATTTAAACATTATTTTATTGGATTAAACCCTATTAATTCAAGAAAATCCTTAAAAATTCTTTAAAATAGAAGATGTCATCCTGAATATTGTTCTGAAGTCAGATTTTAAAAATTCATTTCTGATTGTTAATTAAAAATTCCGGAGTCAGTCTGTGACACCGGTCGACTCCGAATTGAGAGCCTTCTCCAATAATTCCCAAAAAATATTCCAAAAATTCAGAAAAATTCAAAATAATGGAAAATGATATTTTGAGCTGAAATGACCTCAATCCGACTATCAGGATGAATAAATCATCACCAAATACTAGTATTAACATACGTATATTAGGAACCCAGGGTTACACGTACACTTCTCTTTTCCTTCTTTGCTTTCTTTTCTTTTGATTCTTTAAAACATTGAAGAACTTTTAACACACATGTGAATTAACCGATAAAGCTTCTATCGCCTCCCGTCCTTGTGGATTCGACTCATTTTAGCCTTCATACTATAACGGAAGTATCGAGGAAGCCAAAGCACACACACTTTAAATATCGATTTCAAAACATACACTTTTTGTGCGCGGTTTTCCCCCGATCAAATTTTGGCGCCGTTGCCGGGGATGAGAACGGTTTGATTTCACGTTTTTGTTAACCTTTCTTCTTTCTTTATGGTGTGCAGGTTAAATTTTTAGCGTTGCAGAAGTTCACACTTGCTCTTGTGTGGTTAGGTAAATTCTTGTACATTTATATACTCTGTTGCTAATTTTTGTTCATATTACCTATACATTATAAATAATTTTAAGAATTAAAATACAGTAATTGGATGCTTTAAAACAGTTTAGACATTTGCTTCTAGGCACGTGTCAATTTTAATTCCAATATACTGTATTTTATTCTTGTGTTGTTGTGATATTGATAGGAGGTGTACATATGGCATTGCATATAGCATAGGATAAACACGTGGGTGATTTACTCTCTTTGTGTGTTTATTCTTATCTATATTGTACACTTGCACAAATTAAACTTAAAGGCAAAACCTAAGACAACATAAGGTGGGGAAGTCATTACCCTCCCTTAGCCCAAAAATCACCTCCTCACTCACACAACCCAAGCCTAAATAAAATTTGCTAGACATTGGCCCCTAGGGATATCTCAGACTCATTTAAGAGATTGACCTAAGGGGAAAGTTGTTAGAAGTTGACTCTTGTCAAATCGGTGTCTAAGGTTAGGGATTGAGAAGCGAAACCTCGAAGAACAGTGGTTTGGCATAATTAGGCCCGTTGCTCCGGCACGGATACCTCCCACAGATCTTGCCCCTACCTGGCCGATTAACTCGTGGTCAGATTCCAACAATGTACCCCTGTGGACAGTCTAACCAGTTAGGAGTCGTCTAGGTCTAAGTCAACCCTAGCATAGGCTTGTTTTCTTTTTCTTTTTCTCTATTTGTTTGTTTGTTTTTTTGTTTTCTTCTTTTTTGTAAATTGTGATATGGGTTTTAACAACAATAATTCTTTCAATCATAATATGAATCCATATTTAACCCCGACCTTAGTTGATTCGGATAACTCCAACCCAGCTATGTACAACATGAACCAACCATATATGCGAGTTGGGATTATCCGACTCAATATGACCCATATCCTCAATCATATGACTATAATTTTTAAAATAATTTCAACTCTTCACAGAGTCAATGGAGATTCACCTCCCCCGAGTCAAATTTTCAACCGCCTTGTCCATAATTTTCACAAAGTTCATTCCCGATTTTGGTTCATATACTCCTTTTCCTGTTCCACCAACCAAAGAAAAATCTAATTTGGAAAGGAGTATGGAAGAGTCCCTACAATAAATTCAAAATTTGCTCAATTCACAATCATTCCCACATCAAACTCCACATACTCCTTTTCTAGAGCATCCAATTGAAGAAGAATTTGAGCTAGAAAAGCGTTTGGAAGTCTTTTGTGAAAGAATGCAAAACATGTTGGACTCATCATCTCAACCAAATTTTCAAGAGTCCTGCTCATCTTTTCCAGTCTCACCAATTCAAAATGAACAACCATCAATACTGGACTTGAATATGGAGCCCTTGTGTGAGTCCGAGCAGCAATCGCAAAATCCGATGGACTCACAATTTCACCACAATTTCAAAAATCAACTTCCATACTCACCTTTTCAAGAAGAACCAATTGCAAAGAGTATTGAAGACATGATTCCGAATCCAAATTCTGTTACACGGCCTATCAGTAGGTTAGACTTACTTATGAGCGAATTGCTCAATGAGAGCAAGGAAAGTCTTTCTTTTTAACCTTTGACCGATCCTTATATCCCTAACTCTACTGATTGGACCCATGAATCATGTCATTATGGAAATCCAGATTCAATTTCAGAACACACTTTTGAACTTGACCAAACTCCAAGTTATGAAAGTCGCCTAGATATTCTGGCAAGTTATCCCTTTTCTGAAATTGAAATCGAACCTGAATGTGTTTCTAAACCTCATGTTAGTAATTCTATTTCACTTTTTGATTCAATAATGACTCTGGTATCTTACCAGATTTTTTTCTCTATTTCAGAGTTGACATTGAATCCTGTACCCGTACACCGTGAAATTGAATCACCAATATCTTATGATCACATTTCATTGATGGGGAAAGTGTGTGAACATCATTTATTTAGTTTGGAACCTGTTTTTGAACCAATTTCGACTCTCATTGTTGACTCTCGACTTGATCTGAGTCAAATCCCGAGTCGGTGTCGGTTCTTACTCCTGTTCTATTTGAGTCCAAATTACTCATCTTTCAAAATCACACTTCATTGTTGGACAAGGATGTTGAAGAAAATGACTCAGTAATTATTTTTGAAAATTGAAAATTAGATGGGGACAATTTTTTAAATAAGACCATTCAGTCCATTCTTTTACTGGGTCGCATAAGAGAGGTCACTGGTGGGTTTCTGCAAGATCCACGATATCTTGATTGGGTAGCAACGCTTGGCCCAATCAGACCACCACCGGAACCACCACCATGAGGTAATCTTCATTCCCTCTTCATTTGTTTCATGTATATACACATTCACGATGCATTGAGGACAATGCATGAGATAAGTGTGGGGGAGGGTTTACTAACATAGTTAGTTTTATATTTTCTTTCTTTTACACTTCTTTTTAATCAAAAAAATTCTCTTTTTACATTAAAAGAAATAGTTTTGATTTATTTTAAGAAAATTAAGATTATCTTAGGAATTAGGAAGGCAAAAAATTATGATATTTTAAACCGAGTCAAAATAATAGATCTTATTTAAATTTTAGGATAAGAAAGTAAGATTGAAAAGATAATATGATCTTAAATTTTTTTGCCTTAGATTTAAGCACGCCACACTTACACAATTTTTGGGATTGAAACAAAAACTGAAAATGCCATAAATATATATATATATATATATATATATATATATATATATATATATTATGATAATAAAAATCACTTATTGAAGTTGGGTAATTATACCTCAGGAAGCATGATTATTCACACCTAAAATGGTGGACAAAAATAAAATAATCCTCTTTACTTTTGTGGCCTTGTTTACTCGAGTCTTTAAGTCCGAGGGATGTTTTCTCATCTGGTGCCCTAAGATCATCTGGTTTGGTAGTCACTGGCTAAAGGCTCGCTACTCGGGTAAATAAGAAAGCCTAAGAAAACTAAGGGAAGAAAAAGAAAAAATATATGTATATATAATAATATAAATAAATGGCATGAAAGTTAGAGTCGATATCCCAAAAACCGTCACTGTTCACAAAGTGCATATTTTTCTAAGAGTTTTATGAAAGATCAAAAAATCAATTCAATTTTAAATTCTTACATTTAATTTATAACAAGATTTTGCATTTCGACTTAGTTTAAGGAAGAATAATTTCTAGTTAACCTATGATCTTTGATCACTTATATTTTCGCAAAAATACTTCAACACTTTTCTCTATTTCAAAAATGCGTTTTCAAAATACTAACATTTGGTTTCTTTCGTTATAGATTTTGTGGGTGCAATCTGCTGAAAACCCTCAGGAGATAAAACTCCTCCTCTAGGGAAAACCTAGATGTCTAACGGCTTGTTGCACATGCTCAGTACAATTGCATCACCTGCGAAAGTAGTGTAATAATTTCTTTAGTTTTTTGTTTTGCTCGGGAGGAGCAAAAGATAAGTGTGGGGGTGTGATTAGTCTCTAAAACTGCATATTTCATACCACATCTTCACATTATTTAATATTAAATTCTGCTAATAATACCTCTCTTGCATGTTTCTAGGTGCGTCGTGTGCAATGAAGAAGAAGACCCTAAATCACCATTTAATGGGTGATTAAAGGCCTATAACCTAGCCATTGACTTTGGAGAGCTGATTCGTCAAAACCAGGGGCCCAAAATCAGAAACCGGAAACAACACCTGACAGCAGGACAGCGCACAGCTCAAAGCACCGCGCGTGCGGCCACCCTATAGCGGCGGAAACGCGGCCAAAGTCGCGTTTCCGTGGCAGTACGGGCGCGGCCGCGCCCGTACTTTGGGCCAGGGTTTGCCCCCTGGCCCCCTTTCTCCTGGTGCCTATAAATACCCCCTGGGATTCTTTAGTTGGAGATATCCAGAGAGTTATGCAGTTTCCTTTTCCATATTGTAGTTTAGGTTAGTTTTTCTTCTTCTTCCTCTTTGTATTTTCCATTTATTTTAGATCTTGTATTAGGAGAAAGAGTGATACATGAGTGGAATGTAAGAGTGCTTGTAATAGAAGGTGACAAGCTATGAAAGGTGCTCTCTTTACCTCTCTTTATTTTCTATCTAACTCCTTTTACATATTTAGCTAATCTTTTCTCATGGCAACTAACTACTAACCACTAACTAGTCTAACTCCTTATTTGATAATCCACATGAATCTAATAGCCTCTACTTGGCCTTACTCTTGCAAGAGCCATTGATGGCTCATGATGATGGTTCTAACACTCTAACTTTCTAACTCTCTAACAAGCTAACATTACTTTACTCCATGCTTACTTTTAGTTTTGATGGTTTAAGTGTAGCTTACTCTTGTTTTGTTGAGTTGGGATGTGATGAATTACATATGGGTCATACTTTGTAAAGCTCTTGAACCAAGGACTAGTGATGGCCAATGATACATGTGAGGAAACTATCACTAAGAGGTTAGCATGTTAGTGGAGTCATTAGTAGTTAGTAGCCATGATTTTTCTTTCTTTTTCACTTTGTTTTAGAACTACTATCCAAAAAATCACAAATATATTCTTTTCTATGTTCCCACTTCTTTGTGTTTCACCGTACACTTCTCTTTTCATTATTTGCTTTCTTTTCTTTTTATTCTTTAAAACATTGAAGAACTTTTAACACACACGTGAATCAACCGATAAAGCTTCTATCGCCTCCCGTCCTTGTGGATTCGACTCGTTTTAGCCTCTATGCTATAACGGAAGTATCGAGGAGTCCAAAGCACACAGACTTTAAATATCAATTTCAAAACATACACTTTTTGTTTGCGATTTTCCCCCGATCACTGGCGTCGATCAACCGTGATGTGATCCATCAAAGGAAGAAACTCTTCTTTGGCGCTCTTCCAAACATCTTGGATCTTGAATCTTTGATCAGTTAGTGTTAACCTGATCATGAGAAGAGTGATAAGGCTAATACCGAAGTTTCACACTTTGTTTTTTCAATAATAACATCATGCATCGTGATATCAACAATGTTCGGTCGGCTCATCGTCAATCGACCATGATGTGATCCATTAAAGGAAGAAGCTCTTCTTTGGCGCTCTTCCAAACATCTTGGACCTCGAAGCTTTGATCTGAGGTGTAGTATTAACTTGATCATGAGAAAAGTCTTGTTAAGGTTATTATTTCTTTAAGAACCTACCGTTGATAGGCATCATGATTGTATCACCGTTCGGTGTTATGAGACGGTATGCTCCATTTGAGTAGACTGACTCTACTACAAATGGTCCTTCCCATTTGGGTTGGAACTTTCTTTTTGTCTTATATATCATAACCTTAGGTCTTCTGACTGCTAAGACAAGGTCGCCTTTCTTGAAAATCTGTTCTCTGAGTTTCTTATTGAAGGCTCTGAAAATTCGAGCTTGATAGAGCATAATTTGCTGTTAGGCTTCTAGATGTTTGTCGTCTAAAGCTTTTAACTCCTGGAAGCGCAATCGATGCTTTTTCTCATCTACCATCTTCGTTGTCGAAATGACTTGTAAAGATGGGATCTGGATGTCCTGTGGGAGTACAGCTTCACATTCGTACACCAAGAAAAATGGTGTGGCTTTCGTCGGGGTTCTCACCGTTGTGCGATAAGCCCATAGGCATTCTCCTAATTTGTCGTCCCACTCACGTTGACTTTTCGAGACAAAGTTCTTGAGAAGCTTTCAAATAGTCTTCTTGAAGGCTTCCGCGAGGCCATTAGCGGCTGGATAGTATGCCGCTGATAACACACTTTGGATTCTGAACTTATTACAGAACTTCTAGAATGCTTGTTTGATGAATTGGGGGTCCATTATCGTGGACGATTCGTCGGGGTACACCAAAGCGGTAGAGCACATGATGCTTGATGAACATGATCACGTTTGGTGTTTTTACTTCCTTCAGCGGAACAGCTTCAGCCCATTTAGAGAAGTAATCTGTTATGGCCAAGAAGAAGCGGTGTCCTCTGGATGTGGAGGACCGATGGGTCCAATAACATCCATACCCCACATCTCGAATGGCCATGAAGAGGATGTTGGATGAAGACATCCTGGAGTCACTATGGATCTGACAGGCATGGCTTCGTTTAGCATAGGCGATTACATCAGGGATCATCTTTGTCCAATAATAGCCAAGTCTTATAAGTTGGTCTCCAAGCTTGGGTCTGGGTTAGTGAGCTCCGCACATGCTATCATAAGATTCTTGAGTGCCTCCTGCGCCTCTTTGTGTGAAAGGTATTGGAGCAGGATTTCATCATACAATCGGTGATACAATATTTGCATAATCACATTGTAATAGAATCGAGGGGCTTTCCTTCTGATGACAGCTGCCTCTTTGGGATCGTCGGGCAATATGTCATATAAGACGAAGTCGATGTAAAGGAATCGCCAATCCTTAGGCTCGAGACTTGTCAAAGTCTCAAGAACCTCTTTGACTTGAAGGTCTTTTCTTGGAGTTCTACTGTCCTCGAGGGCGAATTTGCAACAGTACAAGTCGCGACTGTAGATGAGTACTCTCTTTGTGCCTCCGGCGGGAAGGGCCAATGAAGCGGCGAGGGATGTCAGTGCATGTGCATTTACTTGACACGGTACATGGTCAATATAGAAGTTTTCAAACTTCTCTGCCATGACAATGGTCGCGTTGTGATAAGGTGATTGTACACGTTTATTGCATATCTTTTATTACATCCCTATATCTATGTTATAATAAATCCTGCTAATTTCTTGCCTTAGTGTCTTATTTTGCAGGTATTTCTTAATGAAGGGAGAGAAGATAAGACCAAATAAAAGATAGTTGAATTCTAATTTAATTGGATCTATTTGGTTAACTGAAGATAAATCCAAATAAATACAGTTAAAATTAGACTTAGAAAAATCAATTTGGTTAGCTTGAAGAATCAAGGAGATAGAGGCAAATCCAGAAGTCCAAATGCAACCCTATCAATAAACAAAGGGGTATCTAAAAGATTGGGATGTATATTCAGAAGATTCAGAGAGATAAGATACAATCTAACTGAAGATCAAGGGATTAAACAAAAATCTATCTCCAACCTTATTAGATGATCTTTTATGTTGGGCAAGAGATTTTGTCTCTATCCTCAGACGCTCTCCCATTTCCAATTTTGCTATAAATACCTGCAAACTGAGAGGCCACAGAGAACGATTCAGCAGAGAGTGTAGGTTAGGCTATTATGTAGTCTATAACTTAGGATTTTTAGTTTTTCTTTATGTAATTTTCTTTATGTAACTAAGAGGAGATGAAAGTTTCATGGAGGAATGAGAGCAAAGCTTGTACTGAGAATGACACCGGTGTAAGTAAGTCTTTTCTTTCATTGTTATTTGAATCAAATCGAAATTTTCTTTTCTTCTTTACTCTTGTTTTTATTTGCTTCCTTCTTCTATGTTTGTGCATCCAAATGACTCTGATAGCCTCGAAGTTGCCTTGACCTTGAAAGTCTCGTTGATGGCTTATGGTGATGGATAGCCGTTTCTATGTTAGTGTAGCTTGCTCTTTCATTTCGTAGTTTAGAACAGGAGTGGGGAAGATCTCATCTGCCATGCTTCGATCACCTTTAAGCCAAGGTGCATCATCGGTACGGATCAAAGGTAAGCAGGCGCCGAAGAGGTAAGTTAGTTCTTTTAGGTTTTTTTTCCTTTGTATTAATTTGTATTTTAGATCACCATCAACTCTCAACTCTATTCACTTTTTCACTTTCTTCGTATAAATTCATTTTCTATTTTCTCCACATCCTCAATCTATCACTTTCTTCTTAACTTAACAATAACTCTTTTTCATTTTCTTTACAAGCACAAAGAAGACTTTTAACCATCTTTAGTGAACTAAAAGATAACTTACTAAAAGCTTCAATCGGTAGTCTCTCTTGTGGATCACAACCCGCATAGCCACTTGCTATCGCGGTAGTATTGAGCACCTTTCACTCTTTATTCTTAAGTTTTGAAATTCTGTATTTTCTGTGCAGGTCTTAACTCAATCAAATTTTGGCGCCATTGCCGAGGATGGATGGTAAGTAACTCTCTTTTTTGTTAACTTTCTTCTCTGTTCTTAGTGTGCACGTTTAACATCAAGAAACTTTTTGCTGTAGTGGACATATAAGTGGCTTGAACTCTGCTCAGGAAAGCAGAGCCCAGAAGCCCTCAGATTTGTCACATTCTCGCGACAATCTGAGTGAACTACTAACCTGTATTTTTTGCAGGTTGATTGAATTGCAAAGTTCAAAGTTTCTGCAGCTATTTATTTTCTTACTTAACTCACTGTACATACTTTTCTAACCTCAGTAGTAAATTATTTCTTGTAAATGCTAAAAAATGTTTAGACTTGCATTTAGGCGCGTGTCTATTTTGTTACTTTTTCTATTTACTGTTGAAGAGTGCTGGAGCTAAGGTAATCACCAATCTCTAGGCTTGAGATTTGTCAAAATCTCAAGAACCTCTTTGACTTGAAGGTCTCCTCTTGGAGTTTTACTGTCTTCAAGGACGAATTTGCAGCAGTACAAGTCGCAACTGGAGACAAGTACTTTCTCAATGGCCTCGGTTGGAAGGGCCAATGAGGCGGCCAGTGATGCCAGTGAAACTGCATGTGCATTTTGCTGACGTGATACATGGTCAATGTAGAAGTTTTCAAACTTCTCCGCCATGATAATGGTCGCGTTGTGATAAGGCACTAAGTCTTAATGTTGGACTTCATACTCTCCGCGAACCTGGTTAACGATAAGCTTTGAATCGCTGTATACCTCAAGATTTTTGACTCCAATCTCTTCAACAAGTTGCATCCCGATCAAGAGAGCGTTGTATTCTGAGACATTGTTGGAACACAGCTCCAGTAGTGAGAATGCACGAGGGATCACATAGTTATGTGGGGAGATAAGCGTTGCCCCTACACTTGCAATGATATTTCCCTCAGGATTCATTCTCGATGCTCCGTCAAGGAATAGTTGCCACACTTGAGGGGGCATTGATTAAGTTAACTTTAGCGATCTCATCTAGAGATCATCATAAAGTTTTGAAGTTCCTGAAGCTGGATGATCGGCCAGGAAATCTGCCACAGCTTGTCTTTTAACCGCCTTTTGTGACATGAATTGCATCTCATATTGTGAGAGCAATATAGCCCATTTCGCTAGTTTGATGTTCAGCGAAGATAGACTCATCATCAGCAATCGTAAAGAATTGACTCTAAAAATGACTTGAATGCATTGCCCAGTGAGTTAGTGTCACATCTTCTAGACAGCAAAAACCAACGCTAAGCATTCCTTCTCGATTGGGTTGTAACGGTGCTTTGTCCCAATCATTGTTCTACTTAAATAGTAGGTTACCTGCTCGTGATTTTGATCATTATTCTGGGCTAGTAAAGCTCCCAAGGAATGATTCATCGCTCAAACGTATAACAGAAAAGGCTTTTTTGATATTGGAGCGACCAGAACCGGCAGGTGTGTGAGATACTCCTTGATCTCTTAAAATGCTTTTTGGCAAGCATTGTCCCAGACTAATGAGACTTTCTTCTTCATCAACTTGGTAATGGGTTGGCAGCGTCCTGAGAGATTTGTTATGAATTTCCGGATGTATGCCAATCATCCCTATAGACCTCTGAGTTCTTTGAGATTTCTCGGAGGTTGCATCTCTTGGACGGCACGGATCTTCTCAGGATCCAGATGAAATCCTTTGGATGTAACAATAAATCCAAGGAATTTAGCACTAGCTATCCCCAGTAATGACTTTGTTGGGGGGTTCGTCTTCAACTGGAGAGCCCGCATGATGTCAAACACCCTCCTAATGTCTGTGAGGTGATTGCCTTTATCACGGCTTTTCACGGCGATGTCATCAACGTAGCATTCTATGGTCTTGCGTATATACTCGTGAAAGATCATATTCATGGCGCGTTGATATGTCGCAACAGCGTTCTTCAAGCTGAAAGGCATTACTGTGTAGCAGTATACTCCCACAAGCGTCCTGAAGGATGTGTATTTTTCATCTTCAGGGTACATCTTTATTTGATTATACCCTGAGAAGCCATCCATGAAAGACATCCTCTCGAAATTGAATGTATTGTCGATCATGACATCCGTGGTCGAGAGAGGAAACTCGTCTTTAGGGCATATGGCATTCAGATCATGGTAGTTGATGTAAATTCGGATCTTTCTGTTCTTCTTGGGAACGGGAACAATATTGGCCACCCAATCAGGATGTTGCTCTTCGCTAACGAAACCAGAGTCTATAAGCTTTTTGATTTTTGATTTGATTGCTTCGATGATCTCAGGATGGAACCATCGTTGTTGTTGTTTGACTAATTTGGCGTCCGGGTTAATGTTGAGTCGATGAAGAGCACTCCGGGGATCAACCCCGGGCATGTCCTCATAATTTCAAGCGAAGACATCTATATACTCTCGTATGAGATGTATTAGGTCTTCTTTCTCGAAAAATGAAGATGGGTTTAGGGTTAGCTTCATCTCCAAGATTTATCTGAGTCACTTTGTCTTCAGTGGGTGGTTCGCATTGTTCAAAGCATGTATCCCAAAGAATATTTAAGTGTTTAATTCACGGATCAGTGTCTGACTGGATTAATCTTCAGATTTAAAAGTATCTTCTCCGTCTTCTTCAAAATGACTGGTTGATACCATCTTCGCTGAGAGACTTCCGAAGATATCACCGATGCTGACATCTGAGTCCTACGATGATATTGTTGATGAGCTATCATGATAGATCTCTTTTTCAGATTAAGGATCTGACGAGACTGGTATAGATACATATTTGAGCCGACTTGGGATCTTGTGATAGTAGTCGGGGTATTTGCCTTTCGGTACAAATAAGCGAAGTAGTGTTCATTTTTCTTTGCCAAAACTAAGGCCTGATTCCTTGGTGAAATCATACCCCTTTATTTCCATCATGTGATGTGACTTTTATCCATAATGAAAGAATTATGAAGACTCAGAATTACCCCCTGAGCTTCGCAAAGCTATGGGCTTTGTCTCGATTCATCCGAATAGAATTGGCTTTTGACCCCTTCTTTTGGCTGGTACTCAAAGAAGGCATTGTATGCATCTTCTATCTTTTCACAGATCGGGAGGGATGACTTCGTCGGTGCATGCAATGATGTTAGAGCATTCATTACTGACCAAGGATCACTGTCCATGTTAGTACTGATATCTGACGGCACAGAATCTGAAGCAAATGTAGAAAAGTAAGCCCACTTTATATCTTCATTGATAAACCACTCGCCTTCAACGTCAGCGGTGGTATCGACATCGAGCTTATAAATGCTCGTTACAAGCGCATTTGTTTTCCAGAGACATTCATCCTCTTCTAGCTCTGTATCTGCTTTGTTGCCAGAGTCGAGTTCTTCTGGGTGTGGATTCTCATCAACCTCAAGAGAATCCTGATAAAGGAGGGAGTCAATAAAATAATTCTCAACTACTTTGAACGGACGCCTTTCGGCAATCAACGTTCTCACTTTTTCATCTCCACCAACGTATTTCATTACTTGATGAAGAGTGGATAGGACGATGGAGTTGTGATAAATCCAAGGTCGTCCCAGCAGCAAATTATATGAGGTTTCAACGTCAATGACATGACATGTCACCTCTGATTTCAGGTCCCCAATCTGACACCTGAGCTTGATTTTTCATATCGGACGTGTACTAGTGGCGTTGAAGCCATAGATGATTGTTTGAGTGGTGCTTAATTTATGGGTGGGGATCCTTAAATGTCACATGAACCTGCGGGGCATAATGCTCAATACGGATCCTGGATCAACCTAAATATCACTCACTTCAGATGACCCGATATACCCTATGTAGTATTAGGGTTTGTCATGCTTCCCTTCGACTTGCATGTCTTCCGGGGTGAAGGTGATGCATGGAAGCTACTTCGAGGCATGGTGGCAATGGTTATCGTCTTCCTTTTGATATGTAGCAGGGATTTGGGTTACGAAAACCTCTACATCTGCTAATACTTCTCTTAGAGCGTCTCTTGTAGACTTAGAAAGCCTCATGAGCTCATAGAGAGTGATCCAAGCAGGTATGTTGGCTAGTTGAGCCAAGACATCAAAGCGGAAGGGGATTGATGGTCCCGCACCGCTTTTCGAAAGAGCTTTGACATATCGAAGCTCTTTCTGCTTTTCCACGGATAACCTCGTGGACTGCTCGATTGCCTCCACAGCTGGTTGTGGGGAGTTTACTACCGGCTCGTCATACTGCTTCAGGTACTGTTTGCCGGATCGAGTCTTTGATGTAGGAGGTGTGTCCATGTCAGTAACAAGGGCGGACTTCGTCTCTCGAACTAGTAAGGGAGGCAACATCTTCCTCAGTTTCTCTTATAGAGATGCTCACCGCATTGTTGGAGGATGCTTTAGCCTTGCCTTTGCATTTTTTATTTGTGACAGTCATCCATTGCTCGTTTTGAACAATGTCAGGGTGGACCCACATTGTTTCCCCTCGAGGAGTAGGCACTGGGACGAGGCCTTTCTCCTTCTGGTTATGAGGATCAGTATTGATCACTCTAAGTTTCCCTTTCGGGATGGGAACCACTCCAATTGGTGCTAGCAGAAGATTTTGTCCAAATTGAATCGGTGACGTAGCTCTCATGTTGGTGGTCACCTTCGTCTATTCTAGAGGAAGCTTCAATACCTCTGCGTCGATCAGAGCCTGAAGGACATCTTTAAAGATGTAGAAGTTTTTGGTAGGGTGTCCCAGCATCCTGTGATTTAAATAGTAGTCGGGATCTTCCGTCTTCCCTACCTCATTAAGGCACCTGATTTCCTGAAGTTTAAGCATGTTATTCTTTTGGAGCAACTTGAATAAAGAGACCACGTGCTCATCCTTGAAGGACTACATTTTGTTTCCACATGGTTGACCGAAAGCCATACCTCCTCTGACTGACTGGGTCTTTGGGGGTGATTTAACTTTTGTTGCCAGAGTGTCCCTTCTTCTCAATGACTCTGGTGCGCATCGCGTTGACTTGTTGGGTCTCGTCTTGTTGTCTTTTTCTTCAGCCCTGACCTTGACGGCGATCTCTTCTGCATGTTCGCCTTGTAGCACCAACTGCTTTCAAGTGCGACATTTCGCCACCCCCATTTGAGCGAGTAGGAAAGTTTGCAGATTGTGACGATATGTACCAGCATAGACTGGGTCATGCCACTAGGACAAGAGTGCCATGCTCTGAAATCTCTCGACAAAAGTTTTGATAGACTCTCCTTTCTTCTGCTTGGCTGCAAGGAGAGTCAGCACCGAGATCTCTGAATCGTCTTCAAAGAAACGAGTCAGAAATAACTTCTCGATGTCGACCCATGTTTTAATTAAGCCTACTGGAAGTTTCATTAATCATTCAAAGGCGACTCCCTTAAGAGGGCCTATGAATAAACGAGCCAAGATGGCATCGTTTGATACTACATTCCTATTTGGGATTTGAAGTAGTATATGTGTTGACCCGGTGACCCTTTACCGTTGAAAGTGTGAAGGATCGTTGCCTTGAATTTGAAATAGTAGGGAGTCGTATCCCACTCTGCTATATAGGGTCAAACTATTCTCACTTCTTGGAGTCCGTCTTAGCTGGCGAGGGCCTCGAGGTGTTGCTCCAATTTGCTGATCCTTTTGGAATAAGTGCTCCCATTCTCTGAGTTATCCTCCTCTTCAGATGAAGATATAGGTGGCTCAGAATTGGAATGCCCTTCATTCTTAGTGTTTACAGAGGATGAGCTCTCCCCTTCCTTCCGTTTGTCCTTGAACTTCTTGAAAGGAGTCTTGGCCTTCGGCTTCTTTTTGTCCTTAAGAAGTTGTGATAACATCTGCTTAAAAGTGTCAATAGATTTTTACTGGACTCGAATCATATCGAACTGCTCCCGTTGGACCCGGGCCTACTTTTCGAATCGCTTGGCCATCTCTTCAGGAGTCCCCGCCATATAAGCAAAGGCGGTTGTCCCCAAGCTGGAATTCGAAGACTGGGATTCGATGATGGCGGAATGCTTATCATTCACTTCAATTCCCCTAGCCAACAGATTGAAGTCGAATGGAGCGATTTCTCCCGTGCGGGTCCGATTGTGTCAGTGACCCCTTCAGGCTCGGTGAAAGCATTTGACTCTAAGCTGACAGCCAGTTGCTTCCCCTTGGACATACTTGGTGTGTAACTCGGCCTCACCATGTTTGTAGTCACTTCAGGTTACTCGACGTCAAAGAATGATTTTTTCTTTCAGGATCATCATATTTTGGCTGACTCTAAAGCCATTGACAATCAGCTGAACACCGAAGGTTTATTCATCTGAAAGCCGCAATAGCAATCAGAAAGCACTGTTGAGATTAGTTGCTCGTAGTGACATCGAGGGGCGATTTGATGGACGCTCCTCTTCCTTGTCAGGTAGTCACTTAGGTCCATTGAGGGGACGTCTAAGGAACTAGCCTCGAACCCCTGGGAGTGAGGGCTTTTGGCAGAACACGGGTCTCACGTTTCTTTATTGAAACGTGGACCTCACATTTTGTTGAAACGCGGCTTTCGTGTTTTGTTGAAACGCGGACCTCATGTTCTGAGACAGGGCACAGGTCTCACATATTGGAGCCGTTAAAATGCGAGTCTCGCGTTTGACACGGATCTCGCTTTGTTGAATAACGCAGGACTCGCATTCTGGGACAGAAACGCGATCCTCGCATTGCTTGAGAGAAACGTCGGTATCAACCTCGCATTCTGAATCTGCAGAACCGGTTGCTTCTGCACCATCTTCGAGCTGTTGTCGACAAGCGCGGTACCTTGTCGATATTCAGCATTCCGATTAAGACGTATGGTTTGTTGGGAACCCCTGACAACCTGGAATTGCATATTTTGGAGAGGAGGAGGACGGCGGAATTGGTCTTCACTGTCTTTTTGATCGTACGCCACCGCTTTTGCCCTGCAGGTCTCCTAAGAGACGTTGACGCGGGCAGCGTGGGTTGTACGAGAGGTTTTCAGAACCTTTTGAGAAGTGGCACCTCTTGCGTTATAAGCAGTGGTGTGGGCCACTTCAGGATTAATCTCCGAAAAGATTCGAGAGTGTGTCTCAGAAGAGACTTTGCGGTATTGCCGCATTGCCTTAGGGCTGGCAGAGCCTTGAGGAAAGGAACTCCTCAAACTTTCCTTGGTCGAATTCAATGACGAGGGACTCTAGCGTCTTCGCGAGGAGCCAGACATCGGCTTGCGTCACAGCATTCTCGTCAGTAGAGAAAGAAATCCCTAGTGGAGTCTCTATCTTTCGTTCGACTTGGAAAAATAGCATGAAGTAAGATTTCTTTGAACGGCTAAAAAATTACAACGGAATGATTCCAATTACAAAAGAGGAAAAAAGACTCGGTTCTCTCCTTTGTTTAAGGCTGGGTTCTTTGAGTGGTGATGGAAAGTGATTCTTATTCTCCGTTGACCGGCCGATTGTCTAGCTTCTCTTCAGGATTTTCTCGAAGACTAATCAGAGAGGAACTCTATTTTTAACACACGGAGTGTTTAGAGTTCACTGACTACTCTTTTTTCTCTTATTCTCCGAAGGTACTCTCTACTCAAAAAGAGTCTAGATTCAAAGAAGTCCTCTTGATTCCAAAGAAGAAGTCCCTTGATTCCAAAAAGAGAGTCCTCCTTCCATAGCAACTCAAGTTATTTATAGGGAGCCACAGAGGTATTGTCATCCCCTAAAATCCCTCCATAATGGGGATTAACTCTCCCATTACGTGGAGAGTTAATTAACCCAGTAATGGGGGTCTGTTACAACAGAAATGCGAGTCTCGTGCTAGACGCGGACCTCGCGTTGCTTGTTGCAGACGCGGGCATCTCAAAATGCGGAGTTGCTCAGAATCGCGTGTGAGACGCAGGGTTTCTCAGACCCACGTCTGAAGTGAGACACAGGGTTTCTCAGGCCCGCGTCTGAAGTGGAGCCCGAGTTGCTTAGACTCGCACTTGACCTGGAAAGCGGAGTTGCTCAGACTCGTGTTGGTCGTGACGCAGAGTTACTTAGACTCACATCGAACACGGGCTTGCTTAGGCCCGTGTCTGAAGTCTTCATTCTTCTGGGGACGCAAGGTTCGCATTTAAGTGAGGTTCGTGTCTGATGACTTGTCCTCAGTGATTTTTGGATAGTCTATAGTTAACACTACATCTCTGATTAAAGTTCGAGATCAAAGATGTTTGAAAGAGCGCCAAAGAAGAGCTTATTCCTTCAACGGATCACATCACGGTCGATCGACATCGACCTGACCGAACATTGTTGACATCGCAATGCATGATGTTAATATAGAAGAGACAAAGTGTGAAACTTTGATTTTAGCCTTGTCACTCTTCTCATGAATAGGTTAATGCTTCGAGATCCAAGATGTTTAGAAAAGCGCCAAGAAGAGCTCCTTCTTCAACAGATCACATCACAGTGGATCGACACTGAGCCGATCGAACATTGTTGATATCACGATGCATGATGTTAATATTGAAGAGACAAAATGTGAAGCTTTGGTTTTAGAGTTGTCACTCTTCTAATGATCAAGTTAACACTACACCTCTAATTAAAGCTTTGAGATCCAAGATGTTTGGAAGAGCGCCAAAGAAGAGCTCCTTCTTTCAATGGATCACATCATGGTCGATCGACACTGAGCCGTTCGAACATTGTTGACAACACGATGCATGATGTTAATATTTAAGTGACAAAGCGCGAAACTTTGATTTTAGCCTTGTCACTCTTCTCATGATCAGGTTAACACTACACCTCTGATTAAAGTTTCAAGATCCAAGATGTTTGGAAGAGCGCCAAAGAAGAGCTCCTTTCTCCAACGGATCACATCACGGTCGATCGACGCCGAGTCAACCGAACATTATTGACATCACAATGCATGATGTTAATATTGAAGAGATAAAGTGTGAAACTTTGGTTTTAGCCTTGTCACTCTTTTCATAATTAAGTTAACACTACACCTCTGATCAAAGCTTCAAAATCTAAGATATTTAGAAGAGCATCAAAGAAGAGTTTTTTTTCCTTCAACGGATCACATCACGGTCGATCGACACCGAGCATACCGAACATTGTTGGCATCATGATGCATGATGTTAATATTGAAGAGACAAAGTGCGAAACTTCAGTTTTATCCTTATCACTATTCTCATGATTAGGTTAATACTATACCTCTGATCAAAGCTTCGAGATACAAGATGTTTGGAAGAGCGCCAAAGAAGAGCTCCTTCCTTCAACGAATCGCATCACGGTCGATCGACGCCGAGCTGACCGAACATTATTGACATCACGATGCATAATGTTAACACTGAAGAGACAAAGTGTGAAACTTCAGTTTTAGCTTTGTTACTCTTCTCAGACCAGGTAACACTACACCTCTGATCAAAGCTTTTAGATCCAAGATATTTAGAAAAGCACTAAAGAAGAGCTTTTTCTGCCAAAGAATCACATTAAGATCGATCGATGTCGGGCCGATTGAACTTGGGTGACATTATGGTGCATGATATGAACATCGAAGAAAAGACAAAGGCAAAATATCAAGTTTTAGCCTTGTCACTCTTCTCTACATGCACCTATCTTCAACTTAGAAGAATAGGTCATATTTTGAAGTCAAGCATGCCTAAACATCTAGAATGATGGCTTATCTAGCCTGACTTTTCATATATAATGGTGGCATACCTCCCTGCTCTTGTTCGATCGATCGAAGCTCGACGACAAAAGGTCCGAATGATCAGATAGAGTATCAAATGAGTTTATCTGGAGACTTATCAAGCCAAACTCAATGAAGAAGGTTCGTGATGCGTCTTTGCAGAACCTTTTCATTATTTCCACATTCATATCAAAATGTGGTAACCAAATGAAGATCAAAGAAGACTTCACGAGGAGGCTAATATCCAGACAAAACCCCCGTGAACTTTATGTCTATCTCTGTGGCCCCCTGCTTACTTGCAGAAGGTACACTACACTACATCCGACAGGTAAAGGATAGAGGAAATAGTTGGCATTTAAGTCTAATGAAAAATCCTCAACAACTCATCATGCTGAGGAAAATAGTATGGCTAGCCCAACTCAAACAGTAATTGGTAAATCCATATCAAATCCGTTGATAGCTGAGGGTTTACTAAAAATCTTGAGGGACCTGATCCCACTTTCCCCTCCAAAATGCCTTACCAATTCCCGTCTATGGAATGGTAATACCTCAAAAAAAAGTTGTAATTGTTTCCCCAGCGAAATAATCACAAATCAAACATGTCAAGTAATATTATACCTCTAGCATACTCCACTGTTAAGTAAGCATTATACCTCTAACAGTGATTTTCTTCAATATTCCTAGCGGATAAAATTTCAACTTGTCAATTCTTTTCAATAGAATGGCAAGCCCACTAAATTGCTAAAATCGCAAAATCTCTCGGTCAAGTTAAAAACTACACCTCTAAACAAAATTTTAACTTGTCAATTCTCTTCAATAGAATAACAAGTCCACTAAATTCCTCAAATCTCAAAATCTCTCGGTCAAGTTATTATCACACCTCTGACCAAAATTGATCATACTATAATATAAATCACTGTTAAGTTAAAATTATACCTATGACAGTAATTATCTCGATTTTTCCTATGAAAACGAGACATTCGATGATAAGTTAAATATCACACCCCTAGCATTCATTTTATTGTTAAGTTAAATACTACACCTATGATAATGATCTTCCCTCGAGCTTTCTGATCGAAGCCGAGATGTCAAATGCTAAGTTAATATCACACCTCTAGCATTCATCTCGTTGTTAAGTTAATATTAAACCTATAACAGCAATTTGCTTAGTTTTTTCAATGAAAATGAGATCTCCTTGATGCTAAGGTTATAACATACCTCTAGCACATATATTCTTGTCAAGTTAATATCACAACACTGACAATTTAATTTGCTTCCAATCGTAAATCCTAACCCGTCACGTTAACATTACACCTATGACGGTAAATATTTTAAGGAATCCCTAGTGGATACTCGACTTGTTATTCTCATTAATAGAATAGCAAGTCCACAAAATTCATTCAAATCACGAATTCAACTTCTGTCAAGTTAATATCACACCTCTGACAGTAATCTTTTCAAATTCTATGATGAAATTTTCAAACTTTGAGTTTCTATGTAAATTGTAACCTCTAGTAATCAAAGGCAATCTCTTTTCATTTGTCTGACTTTAAAAACAAAACAAAAAAGTTAAGATAAGACGAAGCGAAAATTATCACTTTTATTTATATCAAAATTAAAAGTGATATAGATACTCTCTTATTTAATAGCATGGAGTGTTTTAAAAAAAGTTATTCTCGCTCAGCGAGAGACTTTATTTGGTCCTTGAGGCATTGAATGTCTCGTTAGCGCGCCTCCTCAATCTCAACTAAGGCCCGGGCCCTTAGCTCCTCTTCAGATAAAAGCTTCTTTGTAGCGAATTGTGCCTGAAGAGCTTCCAATTTCAGAGAATGAACATCGAGCTCTTGTTGTACTTGACCTTTAGCGGTCTCGATCTCCTCCACCCTCTTTCTCTACTTCGCAAGCTTCAGCTCGTTGTCATGGATTAAAGCTTGTGCCTTAGCAATTGCAGCTCGAGCACTCACTATCATCTTCCGCGCTCTTGATGACGATCTCTGATTTCTGAAGATCGTCTGTCAAGTTTTGATAACGGGCTTTGAAATCATCAAGGCAACGAGCTTCCTCAGCTATCCGCTCCTCAATCTCCTTCGCTCCCATTCCTGGTTAGCGCGAAGACTCTCGGACACCCGTTGAGCATCAGCTGGCTTTCTCCAGGTTCCTAAGGTCCCTTGAGTACACACATGTTGCTCAACTAGCACTTGATGTGCTTTCGCTCATCAGAACCCCCAGTCTCCCGGATATATTCGACCTGGTTCTCAAGGAGTGTTCGTACGAACTCGAAGGTACTTCACCCAGAAAGCACCAATTCAGTGCAATACTCCATTGTCGTGAAGAATTGCCTGACCATTTGGAGAGACAATTCTTCCAGGATGTTCATAGCTGGTGTCGATAGCAGTGGAGTACTTTTGATCCAGTCTCTACGACCGAAATAGAGACACGGTCTGAAGTTGAAGGAATGTCCTCCACACCAGTGCCCATAAGATGTTCTTCTACTTGTGTTGGGGGAAATGTCACCTACAACCATTACAACGAGGTCAGCGAGCACTCCAAGAGAGAGATTATCGAATGCTAATATCTTACCAGTTTGGGTAGATGTAGGGGCAAACCCTCTGATAGTTCTCCTGGCTGAGAAGATTCCTCAGTCACAAATGTTGTACCTACAGAGGCCACCTCGGTTACTGATCTTGAGAATTTTTGTGCCTTCTGGCTGAGTTAGTTCTTCAATCATCTCTGCGATATTTGAGGAGGTTTCGCCATCAGTTGCAGCGGTAGCCTTTGCAAGAGATTACTCAAGTAGATGATCAAGATATCGTCAATGTTTTCGATAGGGAGAGATATGGGTGGAAAAGAAAAAATAACTTCGGTAGTAGCAATCTTTTTAGATGGCAGCTCTATCTCTGGGGGAGTCACTTGCATCTCCTCTTCCACCACATGCAAGGATTTATTGGCATCAAGAGAGGCAGGCTTCGGTCCAATATCGTGGTTATCACCTTCAGACGATGAAGACGATACTTGGACCAAAGACACCTCAGCAAATAGAGCTTTTCCTCCAATTGGTGCAGTAGTCGGATTAGATTCAACGACCTTCAAGGCCGGTATCATAATGCTTGGAGAGCTCGGTTGCATTTCAACTCCTTCGCCTAAGGTCGTCAAGGAAGCTAATAGAGTTTCTGAACGAGGCCCTTCTGTAACCTCTATTCTTTCTGAAGTGGCTAAGCCTCTACTACGCCGACTCTGAATAAGTGAAGGAGCCACCTCTTCCTCTTCCTCGGACTCCACAGAGCCCTACCCTAGCTGAGAAGCCTCTTGCAGCGGAACTTTAACTTCAGGCTCCCTTCGTGCCTTCTTCTGACTCAATCCACCGGCAGAAGGGGATGGATGAGCACGCTTTGCCATGGCTTGGCGAGACTTTCTTACAGAATGTTCCTCTATAGTCTCAACAATGAGCCCTGCCGCTTCATATGCACCAGCCTCTTTCTCAGCCTCCAAGAACTCATTCAATCCCTTCTTACGAATACTCTTGGATCCCCTATAGGCATTATAGGTAGACTTGATGGCTTTAATGCACGAGGCATTCATCTCATAAACCAACACCATATTCGCAATAATGTACCAATTGCAAAAGCTGAGGCTGGTATATCGTTGGGCGACCTCTGAGGAAGATTAAACATTACGCCCGTCCCTCCAGCCATGTGAAAGTACCATGCTCGTGCCCCTTCGAATAGGTTCCTATTGAAGTGAAGGCCGGTATTTGGATTCCCCATGTAAAGCTGAACATACCCAAATTGACGAGCAAATCAGCTTGGTAGATAAGGCTCAATTATACAGGTGTCATCCTGATGAAAAACAAGATATTCGAGTCAAATACTCATTAACTAGTAGAAGACACCTGTCAAAAGGGTGGTATACCCATCTGACCCTATGACGTCCAGGAACCAGTCTCCATACGGCGTGTCCTGAATGTCGGGGAAGCATTAGACTAACTGATAGTTTAAGTCACTCTAAATGGTTCTCTTGATGTAGAAGATATAGGCATGCTGCCAGGTCGAGCGCTCTAACTTCTGTAGGAACGGCACGAAGTCTTCCGATGTGTACGCGGCTGTCATCAGAGATGGGCAATGCATGACATACCATGCCACCAAATAGGTATATGAAAGTTCAATTCTGGGATTATGCACTTTGACCTATGGATTACCATGGTGGTCAGTGAGCACATTGCCATTAGCATCCACCAGAGCTTCCACTTTGCAGTGTCTTGGCTAATGCCCGAAGTCCGCTCTGAATGCACGCCACCATCGTTTGAAGAAGGGCAATACCCTGGCCAAACGCCAGTAGGACAGCAGGGTATACCACATCGGCCACTATAACTTCGTGGGGAAGTGTCTGCATGACACACTGCTTCAACCACAACATTAAGAATCCAGCTAACAAGGCCCTGTTGGAAATGGGGTTTTGGCCTGATACTGAAAGCTTTCAAAGACTGTGCCTGGTCTGAAAGTATCTTCAATTGAGTCTATGGTATAAGAAGGTGTTGAAGCGTTGATGCTCTTCTTAATTTCTGCGTCCGTGCTTGGAGCTAGATGAGTTAATCGATCAGTCTCGTCCCCCAAACAACTGAAGAGGTAATCTGCCCAGCCCATTTGTCTGACCCGCTTCGGACCTCAAACCGGTGATCTCAGTGTAGATATGGAAGTGAAACAACACTTCCCAATAGGCCGCATACACTAAAGGAGCACTATCCTCCATCAAGTGCAGTTCTTAGGCTGATGGGACATATTCTTCTATGGAATATCCCCCATCACTTATCCAAAAACTTCGTACATCTCATGAAGAGCGAACCCTATCTCCTCGACTGGGGTGAAGAATGTACACTTCTCCAGATTGTAATGCTCTAGCAAAGTGATGACTACTCTACGGGATGCCATACTGAACAGCCCGGACCGCGGTATAGAGACCGGTCTGTAGTAATTCGTCCTTCAAATCTTCAAGGACGAAGCCTACCATCTTGGACCACCAATACTTGTCCGAAGAATGAACCCATCCCAACGCTCGAAACTCACTTTTTGGGAAGTCACCCTTAACATCCATAAATTAGTTAATGAACATAGACGCTTGATGGGAGTCTCACCTACAGGAAACTCTGCCTCCAAAGAACCGGAAACAGTCTGACTATATTCTTGTCATGATCCACTGGGACTATCGTATGATGGAAGATCTGCCCAAGAGAAACTTCAGATGTTCCTCTGTCAGATCCCACTCCATCGATCGATGAAAAGATATCGGCTGGATGAACGACAAGGAAAACATCCTTTCCATGTTAAGAAGGAAGAAATGACACTCTCAAGCCGATAGAGCCATTTGTAGCTACCGACAAGCATCATCTCTGAATCCTCATTGATGGAGTCTCCAAATAAAAAAATCTGGCTTTTTAATAATGATGGTCCTCTGATTCAAGTCTCTCATCCGTGATAAGTTCTCAGAGAGTCCACGAGTTTACCTGGCTTAAGTTAGCTCATTGTTCTCTATTCTTTTCACTAAAAGCCGGCACAATGCTGCCATGTTTAGAGACGACATCCGGATCTGGTCCACCTATATGGCCAAAATGGAGCCTCTTTGCCAGAAGTTTCGAGGAATAATTCACTGCAAAGAGAAGAAAACAGTATCAGTACTCTGAAAAAATAGTGAAATTACACCAAGTGCTGGAGTCCAAATGCAGGGCTCCACATATGAGACCCGCATTCTATGACTAAAATACGAGGCTCACATAGAGCCTGCGTCTACATTTCATACTTAGAAATTTCTTTTAGTCTAGAGACTCAAATGCGAGTCTCATAAACGAGACCAGCATTCAAAAGTCTCAAGACGCGAAGTCTCCTGGACTCGTGTTCAATTCGCAGACGCGAGGGTCGCGTTGACAAAATAAAGAAACACCAAGATCACCAGATTTGCGTTATGCTCATCAACATGAGGATCGTGTTCACAAATCAAATGTGGACCTGCGAGATCCGCGTCGACTGTTCAACTTCAACAGAAGTTTCAAAACTTCAAAAAGAAGTTAAGAGGACAGAGCTTCTTCGTGTTCATAATAATGGCAAAAGCCATTTGAAGACTTTTACCTGAAATGGGGGCTTCTTGAGGAGGAGACCCAGGTCAGGGCTTCAAAAGAAGTTAAGAGGACAGAGCTTCTTCGTCTGATCGAAGATGACGAACAATCAAAGTGAATTGGCTGATAAAAGACCCGGGTCTTTTATAAGCCTTTCAGTGGCCGAGATATGCAGCGCATATCTCGAGCTCAATCAGAGACAGACACGTGTCCGACGCGGCACCTGCGTCCGCGTCTGGAAGCATCTAACGCGATCTTTGCGTTTTGAGAGCCACATCTCAACAGCAATTAAGAGCCGTGTCTCTATAGCAATTGAGAGTCGTATCTCAACAGCAATTAAGAGCCACGTCTCTACAGCAATTGAGAGCCGCGTCTTTACAACAATTGAGAGTCGCATCTCAACTTCATTGAAGTTCACGTCTCCACATGATTAGCACGACAACCGTGTCTACAAGGCCTGCGTTCTCTCACATACAAAGAGTACAGTGACAAAAGTAACTGACAACTCTACCTGTTCAATAGTATACCGATAAACAAACCAAAGCTCATGACAAGTGCTAGACTGAGTTTTCAAGACACTTGCAATGATCTTCCCTAGAGGCTTCAAACAGTTCAATAGTACACTGACAAAGACAACGATCCAGACAGGATCAAGCTTAAAGCATCTCAAAAGATTTCCAGTCCAATTATGGGAAGCCTAAAATCAACTGAAGTCCAAAGTGTTTCGAAATTCGTCCCAGTCAACTGCAAAGTTTCAAAAACTTTGGAGGGGGTTCTTAGGCTGTCTAAAAAATTACTAAGGATAAGTCATCAAATGTGATCCTCACTTCAACGCGAACCTCACGTTTTAAACTAAAACACGGACCTGGCATCCAAAGAAGCACAAAAACTTCAGACGCGGGCCTAAGAAAACCTACGTTCAATGTGAATCTGAGTAACTTTGTGTCCCATCCAACAAGAGTCTGAGGAACTCCGCGTCTCACACGGGTCTGAGCAACCTCGCGTCCCATTTCAAGTAACTCGGCGCTCCACTTCAGACGCAGGTCTGAGAAATCTTGCATCTCACTTTGAATGTGGGTCTGAGCAACTCCACGTTCTAACTGACACGCCCACATCTACAACAAGGAACGTGAGGTCCGCGTCCAGCACGAGACCTGCATTTTTATTATAAATGACCCTCATTACTGGGTCAATTAACTTCCCACTCAATGTGGGAGTTAATCCCCATTATGGAGGGATTTAGGGGACAATAATACCCCTATAACTCCATATAAATAGCCTGAGGAGCTATAAAGGGGAGCCTTTTTCTGAGATTGAGAGCTGAGAGTTTTCAAGCTAAGAGTTTCTTGCTTTTCAAACACAGAGGTGCAGAGAGGGAGAAAAGGAGAAATCAGTGGACTCTAAACACTTAGTGTGTTAAAAACAGAACTCCCTCCTAATTGATCTTTGAGAGCGTCCCAAACAGAAGCTTAGCATTTGGCCGTCAACAGGGAACAAGAATCACTCTCCATTGCCACACGAAGAACCCAGCCTTAAACAAAGGGGAGAACCAGTTCTTCTCCTCTGTTTTGTAATAGAAATCGTTCAGTTGTAACTTTTCAGCCACTCAAAAATATTTTACATCGACCAAACTTTTCCGACCATGTTGCCTTCAAGGCCTTCTTTTTATAGGGCTTCTTGGAGGTAGAGGGTTTGCTCTTTGTATTCGGGCAATCGGCAATGACATGTCCGAGCTTCCAGCAATTGTAACAAACTATCTTCTTCTCCTCCTTTCCTTGTCATCTTCTTCGGTTATTAAATTTGGCTTTGTTTTACATACTTCTAACATTTGTCACAAGAAAGGATAAGTCTTCATCATCTTTTTGGTCATCAATTTCATCATCGAAGATGATAAGAGTAGATTTGAAAGAAAGTCTTCTTCTTTTAGAGTGCTTTCTCCTCTCTAGCCTTTTTTTCATCTCATGGGTTTTTAGATTCCCAACCAACGAGCTCCATATCCTCTTTGTCATTAACCTCCTTCAAAGTTATAGACTTGACCTCCCAAGAGTGCACGAATCACCTTCCTCACCTTTTAGTCATTGTCAATCTCATCACGTAAAGAAGTAAGACCACTTGTAATTTTAGTGAATTTGGTAATCATTTCATCAATAGAATCATCTTCATTCATAGAAAAATTCTCATATTGGGATAAGAGATCAATCTTAGCTCTCTTGACTTATGAAGTCCCCTCGTGTGTGGCAACCAAGTTTGACCAAATCTCGAATTCGAATTTGTAATAAATTACCCTAGACAAATCATCATTCAAGGCTTGAAGCAATGCATAGTGAGGTTTTGTATTTGCATCATATTCCTAGTTAACAATTTCAAACCAAGTGTCATATCACCATAGGGTAAACTAAATGGTTTGGTCACCGCCTTTGCAACCTGGCTTCCTAGAGATTGCAAGAAAATGGTCATCTTAACTTTTCATATGGGAAAGTTAAGGCCATCAAACTTGGGTGGAGTCTTAATACCTTCGGCCATGTGAACTAGTATCAAGTCAAGCAAATGGTGCAATATAGTGAGTGATTAGCAAAGGATCTCTCTAAGATGGTTAAACCAAAAACGAGAGTCCAAAAGCTCTGATACTAACTGAAAGTACACCTAGCGGGGGTGAATAGGCGTAATGCTAATCTAATGGTCAATAATGCGAAAATGTAACAATAATAAAATGAATGATGCAAACAGTCAACTCAAATCAAGAAGTTAATTAGGATTACCTACGAAGGGCTCTAAAACTTCTCCTCTACATTCCTATAGACAATGAGTTGAGGTGCTCAATTGCCTTCTTGATTGAGATAGTGAAAACTGACAAGTAATGATGATGCTAGCAATGAATAGCAAGTGCAAATCAAAGTAAAACCCGAGTGTAAGCAATAGCAAGTAGAGTAGAGAAAAAGAAAAAGCAATTGCAAACACAAGAGATTTGTTTCGAGGTTCAAGCATAAAGTTCTACATCCCCGCCTTCACCTTGTGAAGGATTTTCACTATCCACAAAGAATCTTTTCACAAAGGAGCCTCCACAAAGAAACTACAATGATCTGCACAAAATCGGAGTATACAACTCAAACTCTCAGTCCTCTACAAAAGAGGTTTCACAAAGCCAATGAGGTTTACAAGCTTTTGGTGACCATAAAGATTACAAACAATCTCTTTTACCGCTTCCTATAATAGATGATGAGAAGGCTCAAGAAGTTTGTGAGAGAGAAAATTCAGTTGAAATGAATGAAATTAGGAGCTGAAAACTTGCAGAAATTGGTTTGGAAATGAGAGCACTTGAAGTAAGAAAACTAGAAAACTTTTTATTTTGAATACACTTGACTTTTCAAAATATTTTCCAAAATCAAAAGATTTCTCTATGTTTAATCCTCTCCAAATGAACTATATATATAGGCAAGTGATAAAACACTTTTAGTATAGCTTATCAGGTCATTAAGAAAGAGATTAAGTCCAAAAAGGAGAAAAATATTTGTTGGAGAATTAGTTAAAAAAACCCAGATTTTAAAAACTAGCTGTTACTGTAGCTCTGATCGAACTTCAGTCGACCGTTCGGTCAACCGATAATTCAAGTTTTGAATTATTCGTATACTTCGGTCGACTGGCCGGTCATCTATCTGAACCGAGACAAAACAAGTAGTGTCAGTCGGTCGACCGCTAGGTTTGTCGGTCGACCGATCAGTTGCACGACAAACGTGCACAGCGTGCACAAACTGGCCATAAAGCCCAGTCGACCAGCTGGTCGACCTACTTGGCCTAAAAACTTATTTTCAAGTATATTTTGAAATCAAACTCATTTTTATATATTTTGAAATCAAACTCATTTTTATATATTTTGTATTAGTTTGAAAAGTGATTTGGCAATACATAGGCTATAGGATACATGATAGAAACATGTATATAAATTTGAAAAAAATATGGGACATATTTCAAACACCAAACCTTGTAGAATACCAGAACGGGAAAACAAGATATGAAAACTTCTATTATTGTGTGTGACTTCTTGAGTATCAATTCTACATTCTATACTTTAAAATACTCTATTTTCTTACCTATATTCTATATGTCTTCAAGCAATCTTCAAGAGGGTTTCTCCAAATACAAATCTTGATCATCCAAACTGAACCCTTTTCTTGAGTAATCTTGAGACTAGAGTTCTTTCCTTTTGAGGAAGAACACACCAAAATGTCCTTTGAACCAGAAATACTTAAAACACTAAAACTTGGTTAGTACCGAATAACTTCATGTGATTTATAATCAAAACAAAATCAGAGAGTGTGCTCTTACGCCAATAACAACATCATGCCAAACAGTACAAATAACTATTTCAAACTCTTCACAAGCATATCAATAATTACTAGTTATATTATTAAATAGCAAGGCAGAGCTAATAAAATCTGGAGGCTAAAGGAAGTAGAGCACTCGCCTAATCGACGACCGGGAGCGTGGTGGTGGATGACGATGGAGCTTTGGCGGAGGTAGCGCACACGCATGAGGAGGGAGAAGGGTGTGGCTGTCCGAGGATGGCACACGGCCGAGGGAGGACACGAAAGGGACTGATGGTGTGCTGGAGGTAGGGGCTCGACTGGGCTTGGCCGGGGAAGGAGGAGAAGTGAGAGGGGGAGAGAAGAGTGAGAAAATGTAAGAGAGTGAAACAGAGAGCGAGAATCACAGGGAGAGACAAAGAGAACGGAGAGGGAGAGGGGGGAGAGGAGATATGGGTAGTCGTGGATGGCGCTAGCGGTGGCATAGGTGGCCGGCCAGAGGAGGAGGGGGTGGCGTGCTAGGGTTGGCGCCCAGCTAGGAGGAGAAGTGGGGGAGAGGGGGCTGTAGTGTGCAGGGGCGACCACGCATGGAGGAGGGAATAGGAGGCCGGGGTGGAGGTACAGCTGGGCTACAAAGATGCATGAAGGAGGCGCATGGTGGAAAATAGTTGGAGAGATGAGGGGGAAGGTGGTGGAGGAGTTGGTGAACATGGTGGCTGGCCAGGGGAGGAAGGAAGGGAGAGAGAAGGCTAGCTAGGGATGCGCGGCCAAGGAGGAGGAGAAGGAGTTGGGGTAAGGGTCATGGTGCATCGGGCTGTGGGCTGCCAAGGTGTGGCCAGGTGGCTGGTCAGGTAGAGGTGGCCGGCGACAAGGCTGGGGAGAGAGGGAGAACGAGAGTGGGGAAGAGAGGGTGGAGAGAGAGAGAGTAGAGGACAATAAGAGAAAAAGAAGGAATGAGAAAGTAGAAATAGAGAAAGGGAATGAGAAGGGGGGGAGAGAGAGAGAGAGAGGGTGTGTGTGTGTGTGTGTGTGTGTGTGTGTGTGTGTGTAGACAGAGAGAGGGGAATGAGAGAGAGAGCGTGAGTGTGAGAAAGAAGAAAATAGAGTGAGAGAGAGAAGCAGAGAAGGGAGGGTTGTGGTGGTGAGGCTAGAAGGTGGCTGGCCAAGAGGAGGAAATGGGTCTCATGGGGGGTGGCGCGCAGCCAGAGGAGGAGGGGAGAAGTCTATTGGCTAGTGGTGGTGGTGTTGCGGTGGAAGAAGGAGGATTAGGTGAGAGGAAGTTGGCCTGGGATTGGTGGAGTCCAGGAGGAGAAGGGAGGTGGCCTGAGGTTGGTGGCGCGCAGGAGGAGTGGGGGAGGTTACTGGCTGGGTTGCGCGGAGGGGAGAGGGGATGGGCTGCAGCGTAATGGAATATGGGTGGGGTATGGGTTGGTGATGATGGGACGGGGAAAAATGAAAAGGAAAAAGAAAAAGAAATGAAGGAAAGAAGAAAAAGAAAATGGAAAAATAAGAAAAGGAAAAAGAAAATGGTCGGGTCCAAGTCCAGGACTGGGCTCAGGATCCAGGATTCTAGCTGGGCTTGGTCCACAGAATACGAGTCGAATACCAATAATAAATGGATAATACAAAATAATACAGGCAAAAAATCAGGACACGTATCTGGGTATGTATTCCGGGATCAGGGTGTTATACGTACCGGGATCAGGGTGTTACACGATGTCCCCCTACGAGGTGAGACACGTGTCGCGATCTTGATGAGGGTCAAAATCTAACCACTACAGATGCCCCCTCTGCCTCCTCCTTCTCGTCTCTGAGCGAGAAGGAGGGGAGCAGATTAATCACATCCTTTGGCATGACCTTTCGCCAAGTAGTCAGGGTGTCTTCTTGCGCTTCATAGAGAACAGCTGGAGAGTATAAGGAAGAGCAATTGAGGCACGGATGGGACAGTTGTCGGAGTGACTCGATAGTTGTCAGAGTCCCATCCTCCGACATGACCCTTCACCGAGTAGTCAGAGCATCTTCTTTCGCTTTGAGGAAGTGAAAGTTGGGACGAGGAGTTGACAATTGCCGAAGTAACCTGATAGTTGTCGGAGCTTGTCCCCTGGGTGATTCATTTTAATGTCTCTGCAGCGCTTGTTAGTCACCAGGGCGGGAGTCTGATGTAAGTTGTAGGAGTTAGCCATCAGGATGAGAACCCGATATAGGCTATCGGAGCCATCAGAAGGGTTTTCATCTTTCAGGAATAACTCCGTATAAGTCTGTGCCATCAGGGTGAGGACACAATATAAGCTGTAAGAGTGACCGTCAGGAGCGCTACCGTCATTCAGGACTGACGCCGTATAAGCCTGAGCCGTCAGGGTGAAGACCTGATATAGGCTATAAGGGCAACCATCAGGAGCGCTTTCGCCATTTAGGATTGACTCGGTATAGGCCTGAATCGTCAGGGTGAGGACCCAATATAGGCTGTCGGAGTGACCGTCCGGAGTGCTTTCGTCTTTCAGGAGAGCTTTCGTGTAGGTCTAGCCTTTAGGGTAAGGACCTGATATAGGCTATCGGAGTGACCGTTAGAAGCGCTTTTGTCTTTCAAGAGAGCCTTTGTCTAGGTCTAAATGTCAGGGTGAGGACCCGATATAGACTGACGAGTGACCGTCAGGAGTGCTTCCGTCTTTCAGGAGAGCTTCGTGTAGGTTTTGCTGTCACGGTGAGGAACCAATATAGGTTGTAAGAGCGATCGTCAGGAGCGTTTCCGTCTTTCAGGAGAGCCACCATGTAGGTCTAGCTATTAGGGTGAAAACCCGATAAAGACTGTAAGAGTGACCATCATGAGCGCTTTCATTTTTCAAGAGAGCCTCCGTGTAGGTCTAGCCGTCAGGATAAGGACCCGATATAGGTTGTAAGAGCGACTACCATGAGTGCTTCTGCCTTTCAGGAGAGCCTCCATGTAGGTCTAGCTATCAGGGGAGGACCCGATATGGACTGTATGAGTGACAATCAAGAGCTCTTCAGTCTTTCAGGAGCTGTCAGAGTGACCGTCAGGAGCGCTTCTGTCTTTTAGGAGAGCCTTCGTGTAGGTATAGCCATTGATTGGTCACTAATGTTGCATATTTAATGTCACATTTTCATACTGATTTTAGAATAAAAGCCAGCATTGTCCTAATTATTTGTTTGATTTATTTGCAGGCCCAATCCTTAAGGAGATGAAGAGAAATGAGCCCAAAAGCCCACCAGAATTCTGAATTAAATCAGAGTTAATTCGCACACATAAAATCAGGGAAAAATCAAGAGGTTGAAACCGGTTGAGAAGAATCCTCTCAGAATCGATCGGTTAAAGCTAAGAATCCAAGGCCATTTCGTCAGAATCCGGAGCTCAAACGAAGAAACCAACAAAGGATAAAGTCAGAAGAAACTCCCGGGATGACCCACCAACAGGGTGTGGCCATCTGGCCACACCCTGGCCGCAGAATTGCGGCAAAAGCCGCAATTCTGCGGCAATCTTGGGGAGTTACGGGGAGCGTGAACTCCCCTGACCTCCCCGGGATCTTGGTTGTTAGGTTTTTGGCCTATAAAAAGGCATTTTCTGTGCTGAAAGTGGACGGGAAGGCAGAGATAGGACTTAGCCAAGCTTTTCATTTCTAGGTTTAGGTTTTTCTTTTTTTTATGTAACTTGTATGTAGGCTTAGGTTAGAAGATGATTCATGTATGTAAGAGAGAGAGGCTGATGTTGAGAGTGACACCGATGTACTCCTCCTCCTTTCTTTCATTGTCTCAGTAAGCAATAAAGGTAAACTTTTCTTTGTGTTCGTTTCTTTACTTTCCTTTACATTTGTTTTGCTTTTCGTTTTCCTTTTCTACTTCACCTTGGTTGTATGTGTTGAGTCTACAAGTGAACTCTAAAGCAAGTACACCGATGCTACGTGAGAGCCAGCGATAGTTCATGAAGACGTTCTCCTCTTCCAAGCTCGCTTCACTACGTTCTTCTTATGCTTGACGATATAATGTGCACGGGGACCGAGTTCGAGTTTATGATCTATGCGTTGAACGCCTCCGAAGCAAAAAGGTAGAACTTGCAAAAAGGTTTCCAAGTAAGTCATCACCAAACTAGGTAAGTAATTCTTAACTTTCTTTCTTTTCTTTTATCGCTATAGTATAGATCGCCAACACGATTTCTTTCACCACTTCTTCCCAATCGTTTTCGATCTTTTCCTCCACTTCATTTGTACATAGTCGCTTTTTATTGTTTTCTGATTTTCCACCTTCTTCATCTCTCGCTTTCTCTCTAACTTTAACTATAACTTTCTTTCTCTTTTTCTTAATTTTAAAAACAGAGAAGAACCCTCGCTTAGTTTTGATAACGATTTCAATAAAACTGTAAACGCTTCCATCGCAAACCCTCCTTGTGGATCACGACCCGCATTAGCCACTTGCTATAGCGGAAGTATTGATCACTTGCACGTTTTTATTATAAGATCTAAAAATCCGTATTTTTTGTGCAGGTTTAGCTTCAATCAAATTTTGGCGCCGTTGACGGGGAGGGTAAAACGGTTTTTATTGAAATCTGAATTTTTATTGCAAATTTTTAAGAACTAAACGAATCTTCTTCTCTGTTGTAGGTTACAGGTTGAAGAAAACAGGAACTTTGCATTGCAGTGACATATAAGTGGACCTGGGCCTCTGCTCTTGAAAGCAGAGACCAGGATCCCTCCAAATTGCCGCAAAATCCTAGCTTTTGCCGCAAATTTGCGGCAATAAGGAGTGCACTACTGATCATTTTTCAGCAGGGTCTCTGATTCTTCAAAATACTTCTGCTGCATTACTTAATTTCCTGTATTATTCACCCTATACTGCTTAATAAAGTCAACAGTAAAAAATTGGTTGTAATCGTTAAAAGTTGATTAGACATTTGCATTTCTAGGCACGTGTCTTTTCAATTCATTTACTTTTACTGTTGAAGAGTGCTGGATGCAAGGTACGTAAGCATTGCATGTAGACTAGGAATCATCTCTTGCTTGATTTTCATGCTTTGAGTGTATCCTAGTTATATTTCTTGTACACTTGCACAATTCAATTTTAAGGGAATACCCGTAAATAAGATAAGGTGGGGATTTTATCACCCTTTCCTTAGCCCGCAAATCATTTTCCCAAGCACTCACTAACCCAAGCCTAATTTAATAAAAAGTAGACGTTGGCCCTAGGGACATCTCGGACTCATTTAGGAGATTATCCTAAGGGGGAAAAGTGCTAGAAATTGACTCTTGCAAAATCAGTGTCTAGGAAAGGGATTGAGGGCCGAAAGCCCGAAGGTTGGTGGTTACTTAATTAAGGAACGTCTCTGACGGAAAACCTCCCAACAACCTTGACCTTTCCTGGCTGATTAGCTTGTGGTCAACATCTACACTAAACCTCCCGTGGACAGTCTAACCAGTTAGGAGTCGTCTAGGTCCTAAGTCTACCCTAACTTAGGCTAGAATTTTTTCTTTTTTGTTTGTTTATTTGTTTGTTTTTCTTTGTTTGTATTCTATTGTGTGATATGTTGGCCCAATGGCCTTCCACTCTAGTTTTGATGATGACTAACTCATGTAGTTATGTGTACTAATAATCTTGTGTTATTTAGTTTCAGATCTTTAATCAAGTTATTAGTTGGTGTTTAGCTTCAACAAGATGATTCGAAAGCTACCCACATGTTGATTCAAGAGCTCGAGCGTCAAAGATCATATATAGCACTTGCTCGTTGGATCAAGGAGTTTTGGATCGAGCCGACTTGGAGATTGCGCTCTACAAGAAGACTTGGAGATTGCGCTCTACAAGAAGACTTCGGTACCATAGTTTAGTTTTGTGTTTAGATCCTAATTGTAAAGATTAGTATAGTATGATAATGCTCAAGTTCACAACACACACGTTTCATGTTTTGAATATTGGTTTTCGTTTTTCGGTTTTAGGTTTAACCGATCTTGGTTTTCATGAATAGATAGATCAAAACAAGTTTACATGGTTTTATGTATATATGATTTGTTCTATATACATGCATGCTTCAAATTCTTAGACAAACTTAGTTTTGACTTTCATATTCATGTGTTTTATGTTTTGGTATTTTTGTCAAAACATATTTTGGAATTAAGGACAAAAACATGGATATATATATGTTTTATGTATATAGGATTATATCCATATACATCATGCTTCAAAGTGTTTAAATATCATGTTTTTGGATTTTGGATGAGTTTTAGACAATGTGTATTTTCTATTCAAAATACAAGGTTTTAGAAAATACGGTTTTTGGTTTTTGGCAAAATTTCTATGACACAAAAATAGTCAAATATGTTTGAAATTTGTGTTAGGATTTTTAACACAAGTTTGTATTTCAATATAAAATGATAAAACTATTTTTGTGGAATTTTAGAGATTTTGTGGGATTTATTATAATATTTTTCCCCAGATTTCAGACCTGATTTTTTGTCTGCCAGGCTAGGTCGGTCGACCGGAACGGTCGACCGCACCATGTAGCCGGTCGACCGTATCGGTCGACCGACGTGCACAGAAACGTGCACGCTGGCTACACTTGTAGCCGGTCGACCGTGCCGGTCGACCGACTGAGAGCTGTTGCTCTCTGTTTGTTTCGGTCGACCGGGCCGGTCGACCGTTAGCTGGCAACGGTCAAAAATTGACCGTTGGGCGGTCGACCGGGCCGGTCGACCGGCAGGGTAAATCTGGCAAATTTTCTGTAAACGGCTAGTTTTTTAAATTGCCTATAAATAGCCCATTTGAGAGAGGTTTTCTCTAAGATTTTTTTGTGCGAATTTTTCCATACTCTCTGGTGTTTTTGCTGCAATCAAAATAGGTTTTTGGATTCAAATTGAACAATCTTTTTGGTGTTTCATTAGGGTTTGAAAAATCAAAGAAAAGGGTTTTGGGAAAAGCTTTTGAATTGAACTTCTCTATCTTGGTTTCATTTATTTCCCAAAGATTTTCTTTGAGTTGCTGGTTTCAAATCCCTTGGTTTTCTCCACACTTGAGCAAGAATCTACTATCTATTTCTATAGGATTTTGTGTGGGAGAAAGAAAAAGAGATTGTTTGTGGTTGTTGTGTTGACCACCAAGTTGTAACCCAATCTTTTCTTAGCTTTGTGCTTTGGATTGTATCCCTCTAGTTGAGAGGTGATCCTTGTATTGGTTGGTGATTGGGAGTTTGTTGTATTGGTTGGGAGTTTGCCTCAAGGAGGAGGTTGTGATTGTTGGAGTTTGCCTCAAGGAGGAGGTTGTGATTGTTGGCTTGGAGTTGTGCCTCAAGGAGGAGGTTGTGGTTGTAAAGAGAGGAGTTGGGTACTCCTTGTAAAGGGTCCTAGGTGGACAAGCTAGTGAAAATCCTTCGTGTGTCGAAGGCGGGGATGTAGAGCTGGGTGCTCGAACCTCGATAACATATCTTTGTGTTTGCGCTTGATCCATTGGCTCTCTCTCTATCTCTCTCTTTACTTTGTGCCTTGCATTTATTTACATTGCTCATTCATATTTGCTTGGCTTGGTTGTGTGTGCATCACTTGTTGATCACACTTGAGTGCTCATTGCATTAAGTTTTTAAATTCCGCATTTTGTTCATTAGATTAGCATTGTCACCTATTCACCCCCCTCTAGGTGACTTTTCAATTGGTATCAGAGCTAGCGCTCCTGATATTTAGGTTTAACCACCTAGGAGTTAAGATCTTGGTTTGCTAATCTTCATTTGCATTTTCATTTGCACTCATACTAGTTTGGACTCATGGCTAGCCCTCCCATGTTTGACCATTTTAGACTTGATTCTTGGAAGGTTGACATGATTAGACATCTAAAAGGACTAGGACATTTAGTTTATCAAGCCATCACTATAGAATCCCTCCCTAATAGTAGCAAGCATAAGAAGGCCAATGCATTAGCCCTTAGGACACTTCTAGCATCTCTAAATGAACATCTTTTACCTATTTTTGATCGCTATGATTCGGCTTTTGCAGTTTGGAGCATCTTGACGTCTCCCGAGCTTCCAAGGATAATTAACAAGATGAGGAGATCTAAAAGAGAAAAGTCCGGAGAGCAATGCCTCATGGTCCAAGGGAAGAACTCCCTTGAGGTACAATCGGATTCTCAAATAGATGATAGCTCTAGTTCCTATTGTCATGGATGTTTTGAAGTTCAAACTTTAAATATGGAACTTGCTCAAAAGCTTGAAAATTTGTTGGAAAAACATGATTTGTTGAAAGAAGATAATCTTGTGTTGAAAAATGAATTAAAGGATTTATGCTCTAATTTTGAATTGGTTTTGCAAAAGAAGGAAGAGATTGCAAGTGAATGTGACTCACTTAAATCTCAACTCGAACTTGTTTTAAAGGAAAATGTATTTTTGAAAAACAAAAATGATTGTGATGATGTTGTAAAGCAAAATGAGATTTTATCTTCAAAATTAGATCTTGTTTTTAAAGAAAATCTCACTTTGAAAAATGATATTGAATCAATTTCAAAAGAATTGGATTTGGTTTTGATTAAAAATAATTCTTTGCAAAAAGAGATTGATGTTTGCCATGCTAATGTTGCTTCATGTTCTAGCACACCTATTGCATGCTCCACTTTATCTTCTACCATTAAAAATGATATACTTGTTTTGAAGAAAAGTGTTGATTGTTTGGGCTCCACTTTGAGCCATTGTGCCATGAACCACACACGTTTGGAGACCTTGGTTCGCAAGAAACAAGTTCCAACCTTGCATGCACACTCATCTAGGCATACACATGCTTTTCACGGACACAACCGTAACATGTATGCTCATGTGTACACATGTACACATTGTGGTCGAAAAGGCCACCTTGCTAGATTTTGTTATGATCGCATTTATCATGAAAATTTAGCAACTAATTTTGTTTGGGTGAGAAAAGAACTAACCCCCGTGGACCCACTAGAAAATGGGTACCAAAGACCACCTCTTTAATGTTTGATGTAGGTGGGAGCTCTCGCATCACCTGAGCGCATTGGTGCCTTGAGGTGGATGCATTCTAAGCATAAAAGAGAACCATTTAGATGCTTCACTCTCAAGGGGATTTGGTGGGAGGACTACCGTGGTTTGGAGAACTAGAGATGCACCTTCATCGGTTTTGGTATCACTCTAACTCCAATTTTATTTGCATACTTTTCATGTTCATCTATGCCATGGTTTATTGTTCATTATGCTTTGTGCCATGTTCATTAGATTAAGGTTGTACATGTTTAGTTTCTTGAGCACCCATGTTTTATATGGATCTATATTGAGTGTTCTCACCTTGTTTAAACTAACATGTATGCCCTAGCTCTAATGCACATGCATATGCATTATGACCATTTGGATGTTTATGATTGTATGATGTTTTGTTTTAATGATTCATGTTTTATTGTTTCATGATTAGTATGATATTTGCCATGTTTATTAGACTTATGCTTTACATGATTAGTTGTTGAGACACCCATGATTAGTATGGACCCATATTTTGTGTTCTCTTTATGTTTTAGCTATCATGTTTATCATAGATCTTATGCACATGTCTTTGTCATACAAATCTTATGATTGACTATGATTTTGTTTTAATAATTCATGTTTTAATTATCATGTTTATCATGTTGGATTAAGATTCCCGTTTTATGCTTCATGTTTTGACTACTTGCTTGAATGATAGTTTTCATTAAGACTAGGATTTATACTTGTACAACTAGTGAGCTACAAATAAACCTTTATATATGTTTGTGCTTGAACGCTCATTTGTACTCACTTGATGTACTAGTATAGTCTAGTTTTGATGATTCTTACATTTGACTTGTACTCATCATTTTACCTATTTCGTTTTAACTTCATGTATATGTCCATCTTGTCCAAACTATCATTTATACATATACATCCTTGAGCCACGTGCCTTCATGCATATACTCTTGTGGACTCATTGTGTTTAGGATATGTATGTATACTTTAGTTTGTACATGACATACATATGCCTTGAAGTTTAAATCGTTTTGATGATTTTCATGTTTTTAGGTAATTCCTATTAGTAATGAAAATCTAGTTTTTCGTGTTTTCAAGGAATTTCATTTGAGCTTAATTGAATATTTTCATATTGATATGTGTCACATAACACTTGTTCACTCACTTTATTAGTTTACTCATGATTTGTTTTCATGAGAATTTGAATGAGCTTTATGGACTTTGAGTGTTTAGTGATCATGTGATTTTCATGTTTCATGAAAAATATTTTCATGTTATTCCTTACTTAAAGGATTTCGTACTAGTTAACAAGTTTTCCATTTAACTAGTTGCGATATTCCTTTCTTTGGTAGTGATTTTCAAACGGACTATAATTTCAAATCTATTTTGAAAACCCCTACCATCTACGGGTGGATGGATGGGAAATCATGTTCATGCATGCCTTATCTTGAAAATCATTTAAATCTTGAACCATGATTGGGTGGTAGAAAATATGAGATATACACTTGATCTTTATTGTTATTTTCAATTGGTATCATTGAATTCTTTCAATTGGTATCAATCTTGACCTTTATTGTATACTCATATATGTATGTGTGTATGTATGCTTCATTTCAAGAATATCAATTTCAAATTGGTATCTTTTTTTCATACATATATATGTTTTATTTGTGCTTATTATATCCCTATATCTTTAAGCACAAAATCTTGTTTATGCTAGTACTTGAGCTTCAATTTTTGTTCTAAATTGATTACTTTTAAATTGGCATCAAGACTATGCATTATTTTAATTGGTATTTCATAAAGGGGAGAAAATTTGATTTTGTCTTTCAATTGGTATTTGATTCCCACTCCCTTACTTTATGATTGAAAATTTCAAATTGGTATCATATGTTCAAAATGTAAATTATTTACAATTGGTATCAAAATATGTGTGTTTAGGTATTCAAAATTCATTATGTTTAATGTCAAATTGGTATCAATTTTTTTTTATGTGTTTTACTTAAAATTGGTATCAATATTTTATTTGTTTGTTTCCTTTCAATTGGTATCAAGATACTATTCTTTGACATATTTTCAAATGATACCCTAATTGATTGTCTCCCTTAATTGACTTTGTTTTTGTTTTTAGACAAAAAGGGGAGAAAGAATTGTCGATTTGGTTTTGCTTTTACACCTTATCGAAGGTTGTTTTTAAAAGAGAAAAGATTTAGTTTTGCTTTGGTTTTTACCCCTTTGTTGATGATTGACAAAAAGGGGGAGAAGTATTTTGAGTTTATATATGCATGTTGATGTTTTGCATATATTAAGTCAAAATTTAGTTTAATTTTGATTGATATCTAGAACATGTGTTGTAATTGTGTTTTGTAATTAGTATCTAGAGCATGTTTATCTAGAGCATGTTTTGTTTTAAATAATTCATTGTAATTGGTATCTAGAGCATGTCTTGTTTAAAACATTTCATTGGCATCTAGACCTTATGCATAGATATGCATGTTTCATGTTTCATGTTTCATGTTTAAAATTCATTGCATATTTATTGTATATTTGTTTATGCATGAGTTAAGGGGGAGCTTCTTTGAAGCTTAACTCTAATCCATGCATATATAACTCCATGAGTTTTGTCATCATCAAAAAGGGGGAGATTGTTGGCCCAATGGCCTTCCACTCTAGTTTTGATGATGACTAACTCATGTAGTTATGTGTACTAATAATCTTGTGTTATTTAGTTTCAGATCTTTAATCAAGTTATTAGTTGGTGTTTAGCTTCAACAAGATGATTCGGAAGCTACCCACATGTTGATTCAAGAGCCCGAGCGTCAAAGATCATATATAGCACTTGCTCGTTGGATCAAGGAGTTTTGGATCGAGCCGACTTGGAGATTGCGCTCTACAAGAAGACTTGGAGATTGCGCTCTACAAGAAGACTTCGGTACCATAGTTTAGTTTTGTGTTTAGATCCTAATTGTAAAGATTAGTATAGTATGATAATGCTCAAGTTCACAACACACACGTTTCATGTTTTGAATATTGATTTTCGTTTTTCGGTTTTAGGTTTAACCGATCTTGGTTTTCGTGAATAGATAGATCAAAACAAGTTTACATGGTTTTATGTATATATGATTTGTTCTATATACATGCATGCTTCAAATTCTTAGACAAACTTAGTTTTGACTTTCATATTCATGTGTTTTATGTTTTGGTATTTTTGTCAAAACATATTTTGGAATTAAGGACAAAAACATGGATATATATATGTTTTATGTATATAGGATTATATCCATATACATCATGCTTCAAAGTGTTTAAATATCATGTTTTTGGATTTTGGATGAGTTTTAGACAATGTGTATTTTCTATTCAAAATACAAGGTTTTAGAAAATACGGTTTTTGGTTTTTGGCAAAATTTCTATGACACAAAAATAGTCAAATATGTTTGAAATTTGTGTTAGGATTTTAACACAAGTTTGTATTTCAATATAAAATGATAAAACTATTTTTGTGGAATTTTAGAGATTTTGTGGGATTTATTATAATATTTTTCCCCAGATTTCAGACCTGATTTTTTGTCTGCCAGGCTAGGTCGGTCGACCGGAACGGTCGACCGCACCATGTAGCCGGTCGACCGTATCGGTCGACCGACGTGCACAGAAACGTGCACGCTGGCTACACTTGTAGCCGGTCGACCGTGCCGGTCGACCGACTGAGAGCTGTTGCTCTCTGTTTGTTTCGGTCGACCGGGCCGGTCGACCGTTAGCTGGCAACGGTCAAAAATTGACCGTTGGGCGGTCGACCGGGCCGGTCGACCGGCAGGGTAAATCTGGCAAATTTTCTGTAAACGGCTAGTTTTTTAAATTGCCTATAAATAGCCCATTTGAGAGAGGTTTTCTCTAAGATTTTTTTGTGCGAATTTTTCCATACTCTCTGGTGTTTTTGCTGCAATCAAAATAGGTTTTTGGATTCAAATTGAACAATCTTTTTGGTGTTTTCATTAGGGTTTGAAAAATCAAAGAAAAGGGTTTTGGGAAAAGCTTTTGAATTGAACTTCTCTATCTTGGTTTCATTTATTTCCCAAAGATTTTCTTTGAGTTGCTGGTTTCAAATCCCTTGGTTTTCTCCACACTTGAGCAAGAATCTACTATCTATTTCTATAGGATTTTGTGTGGGAGAAAGAAAAAGAGATTGTTTGTGGTTGTTGTATTGACCACCAAGTTGTAACCCAATCTTTTCTTAGCTTTGTGCTTTGGGTTGTATCCCTCTAGTTGAGAGGTGATCCTTGTATTGGTTGGTGATTGGGAGTTTGTTGTATTGGTTGGGAGTTTGCCTCAAGGAGGAGGTTGTGATTGTTGGAGTTTGCCTCAAGGAGGAGGTTGTGATTGTTGGCTTGGAGTTGTGCCTCAAGGAGGAGGTTGTGGTTGTAAAGAGAGGAGTTGGGTACTCCTTGTAAAGGGTCCTAGGTGGACAAGCTAGTGGAAATCCTTCGTGTGTCGAAGGCGGGGATGTAGAGCTGGGTGCTCGAACCTCGATAACATATCTTTGTGTTTGCGCTTGATCCATTAGCTCTCTCTCTATCTCTCTCTTTACTTTGTGCCTTGCATTTATTTACATTGCTCATTCATATTTGCTTGGCTTGGTTGTGTGTGCATCACTTGTTGATCACACTTGAGTGCTCATTGCATTAAGTTTTTAAATTCCGCATTTTGCTCATTAGATTAGCATTGTCACCTATTCACCCCCCCCCTCTAGGTGACTTTTCATGATATGGACTATAATAATAATTTTTTCAACTACAATAATAATCCATATTACACACCGACTTCATTTTCGGATATTACCAACCCGGCATATCATAACTTTGACCAACCTAGTGTGCCGGATTGGTCTTATCCGAATCAATATGACCCATACCCCTCATCTAATAACTATAATTTCCATTATGATTTCAACTCTTCACCGAGTCAACGGGGATTCACCTCCCCCGAGCATAATTTCCAACCACCTTGCCCTCATTCTCCACCCAGTCCACATTATGTTCAAGATTCATACTCAGTTCCACCCGTCCAAAAGAGGAAACCATCAATTATGGAAATGAGTATGCGTGAGTCCAAACACAAATCCCAAAATTTGATGGACTCACAATTTCACTACCACTTCCAAGACAATTCTTCATCTTTTCAACAAGACAATGAACCTATCAACTATGAAAAGATGCTTGAAGCCATGACTCAGGCTCAAAACGCTCGTAATAGTGACATAGATATGATGGTCGAATCTCTACGTTCTCACCGTTGGACCAGTTCTGATGTCACTACCAATTCTGTTGGAGCCGAAGAGTCATGTAGTTTTGGAAATCAAGATTCCATTTCAGAACAACCACTTGAACTTGCCCAAACTCCAAATTTTGAAAAAGATATTGATAGTTTAGCAAGTTTTCCTTTTCCTGAAATAGAACTTGAGAATGAATATGATCTTGAACCCCAACTTAGTGATTCAATGCTTCTTCCTGATTCAATAATGACTCCGGTATCTTCACCTGATTTCGATCTTTTCCCCGAGTTAACATTGGATCCTGTACCAATCCATAATGAATCACCCATCTGTGAGGATCATATTGAACTTGACCAATTATACACTCTTGAAGATCCTATTGACAAATTGGCAAGTTCTCAATTTTTGATATTGAAGTCAATGAGATATGTGACCTAGATTCTCATATCTGTGATCCAGTTCAACTTTCTGAATCAATCTTGACTCCTGTTGTGTTACCAAACTTGAGTAATGTTTTAGAGTCAGTTTTGATTCCTCCACCTATCATTCATGAACTGGAATCACCCACATTAAGTCACATTCCATTGTTAGAAAATACATGTGGACTGGAGTTTCAATTTCTTGACTTGGACCCAATTTCTGAACCTATTTCGACTCCTGAACCTTTACTTGACTTAAGTCACCTTCCTGAGTCGGTATTAGTTCCTGTCCTTCCTGAGTCCAAGTCAACTGTTCTATCATTTCATACTCCATTCTGGGACGAGGCGGTTGACAAATTTGACTCCGAAATCAATTATGGAATTTGGAAATTAGATGGGGTTAAATTTTTAATAAAACTTCTTAATGGAGTTATCTTTTTAGTGGGTTATATTAAAGATATTTTTGGTGGGTTCCTCCGAGACCCAAGAAAAGTTGATTGGGCCATGTTTCGTGGACCAATCAGACCACCACCGGAACCACCACCTTAAGGTAACCATTTTCCTTCCCTTTCTTCTTTTTCATGCATCTATGCATTAATTCATACATTGAGGACAATGCATGAGATAAGTGTGGGGAGGGTCTAACATAACTTTTCTTTTTCTTTAAAATAAAAAAATAACATTTTTCTTTATTTTTAAAAACTTTTTGAAAAATAGAAACAATATTTTGACTTATTTTTGTAAGAAATTAAGTTAATTTTAAGGAATAGGAAAATCCAAATTAGGATTTCTTATACTTGGTCAAAATAAGATTATTTGTTTGATTTATAGAGTTAGGAAGATAATTTGTCAAAGTAATTTAATCTTGATCTTTACCTTGATGAAATATGCACACTTCATACACTTACAGACTTAGGGTTCAAAAACAAAGGTTCTTATGCCTTATAAAAATATATATATATAAACAAATCTAATTATTGATTAGCTAGGTGCTTTGGCCTAAGAAAGCCTTAGTATTTATGCAAAAGATAATTAGATGAGTTTGAAAAAAAAAAGTCTAATTATTGACTAGCTAGGTGCTTTGGCCTAAGCAAGCCTTAGTATTTATGCGAACGATGATTAGATAAGTTTGAAAAGAAAAATCCTCTGATTAAGCTGGGTATTTGTGCCTAATAAAGCATAAGTATTCACGCCTAAAAGAGGTTCATATAATAAAATCCTTAGTTTTGTGGCCTTGTTTGCTCGAGTCCTTAAGTCCTAGGGGTGTCTTCTCACCCGGTGCCCTAAGACCGTCTGGTTTGGGAGTCATCGATTAAAGGCTCGTTACATGAGCAGATTAGAAAGCCTAATAAAACTAAGGAATAATACCACCAAAAAAAAAAGAAAAAAAAGAAAAAAATAATAGCAACATATATATATGTAATAATAAGGCATAAGAGTTAGAGTTAATGAACCCTTAGTCAAAATTTTCACAGTCACAAGGTGCATATGACTTAGGGTAAAGTAATAGACTAGATGAGAAGTACAATTTGACTCCTTACTTTGATTGATAACAAATTTTTGAATAGAGACTAAGTTTAGGAATAAAAAATTCGGGTTTCCTATAACTTATAGATTGCTTAGATCTTACAATCATATTTCAAATATTTTTCTCTTTCAAAATGCTTTTCGAAAATACTAACTCTTTATTTCCCTTTCTTTATGGATTTTGTGGGTGCAATCCGCTGAAAACCCTCACGAGACAAAACTCGTCCTCTAGGGGAAACCTAGAGGTTTAACGGCTTGTTGCACATGCTCAGTGCAATCGCGCGACCTGCGAAAGTGGTCTAATAATCCTTAGTATAGTTTAGTTGTTTTGCTCGAGGACGAGCAAAAGATAGGTATGGGGGTGTGATTGGTCACTAATGTTGCATATTTAATGTCACATTTTCATACTGATTTTAGAATAAAAGCCTGCATTGTCCTAATTATTTGTTTGATTTATTTGCAGGCCCAATCCTTAAGGAGATGAAGAGAAATGAGCCCAAAAGCCCACCAGAATTCTGAATTAAATCAGAGTTAATTCGCACACATAAAATCAGGGAAAAATCAAGAGGTTGAAACCAGTTGAGAAGAATCCTCTCAGAATCGATCGGTTAAAGCCAAGAATCCAAGGCCATTTCGTCAGAATCCGGAGCTCAAACGAAGAAACCAACAAAGGATAAAGTCAGAAGAAACTCCCGGGATGACCCACCAACAGGGTGTGGCCATCTGGCCACACCCTGGCCGCAGAATTGCGGCAAAAGCCGCAATTCTGCGGCAATCTTGGGGAGTTACGGGGAGCGTGAACTCCCCCGACCTCCCCGGGATCTTGGTTGTTAGGTTTTTGGCCTATAAAAAGGCATTTTCTGCGCTGAAAGTGGACGGGAAGGCAGAGATAGGACTTAGCCAAGCTTTTCATTTCTAGGTTTAGGTTTTTCTTTTTTTTATGTAACTTGTATGTAGGCTTAGGTTAGAAGATGATTCATGTATGTAAGAGAGAGAGGCTGATGTTGAGAGTGACACCGATGTACTCCTCCTCCTTTCTTTCATTGTCTCAGTAAGCAATAAAGGTAAACTTTTCTTTGTGTTCGTTTCTTTACTTTCCTTTACATTTGTTTTGCTTTTCGTTTTCCTTTTCTACTTCACCTTGGTTGTATGTGTTGAGTCTACAAGTGAACTCTAAAGCAAGTACACCGATGCTACGTGAGAGCCAGCGATAGTTCATGAAGACGTTCTCCTCTTCCAAGCTCGCATCACTTCGTTCTTCTTATGCTTGACGATATAATGTGCACGGGGACCGAGTTCGAGTTTATGATCTATGCGTTGAACGCCTCCGAAGCAAAAAGGTAGAACTTGCAAAAAGGTTTTCAAGTAAGTCATCACCAAACTAGGTAAGTAATTCTTAACTTTCTTTCTTTTCTTTTATCGCTATAGTATAGATCGCCAACACGATTTCTTTCACCACTTCTTCCCAATCGTTTTCGATCTTTTCCTCCACTTCATTTGTACATAGTCGCTTTTTATTGTTTTCTGATTTTCCACCTTCTTCATCTCTCGCTTTCTCTCTAACTTTAACTATAACTTTCTTTCTCTTTTTCTTAATTTTAAAAACAGAGAAGAACCTTCGCTTAGTTTTGATAACGATTTCAATAAAACTGTAAACGCTTCCATCGCAAACCCTCCTTGTGGATCACGACCCGCATTAGCCACTTGCTATAGCGGAAGTATTGAGCACTTGCACGTTTTTATTATAAGATCTAAAAATCCGTATTTTTTGTGCAGGTTTAGCTTCAATCAGCCATCAAGGTGAGGACTCAATATAGGTTTCAAAGTGATCGTCAGAATCACTTCTATCTTTCAGGAGAGCCTCCGTGTAGGTCTAGCTGAATTCTGTGTGGGCTTGTATACTGCTCCAACGTATTGATTTTGATTCTTCTTTAGGGAACAGACTATGGTTTTTGTTTCTCCCCTTCATTCCCTCATTTGGGAGAGCGACTGGTTTCGCCTCAGATAGCATCCTTGATCTATATGTATTTCTGAGCCAGAGATAGAATGTTCCTCATCCTGGTGACTTCGAGCTTCACCAAGTGTTTGTAAAAGGAGTAGGTGGCCTGCAGTCCACTGATGAACATTGTCGTTGCAACATCTTCATTACAGTTATATACCAGAGCCATCTGGCTTTGGAAATAACTAACATAATGCTTGAGGCTCTCTGCGGGCTTCATCTTGATGGTGAAGAGGTGGTTATTGTTCTTTTGGAATTCACGTGAAGATGCGAGGCTTGCCTCTTCTCAAAGTCTCGAAGGGAGTGGCTTAGAAGAGAGTAGAACCAATCGGAGGCGACCCCCTTAAGGCTGGAGGGGAACACTCAGCTCATGAGGAGGTCATCATGTGAATAAACTGCCATCTTATCTTAGTAGTGCTGAAGATGTTGGATGGAGTTGGTCGCACCAGAGTAGAGGTCGAAGTTTGGCATCATGAACTTTCTCGGGAAGCGGTGGGACATGGTTACCGTCGAGAGAAGGAAGCTGGAAATCCTCAGGCTCCCCACCTCCATCTCGTGGCGAGGTTGTCGGCTCACTCCCTAATGCATTTCTGAACCAACTCAGCGATGTTCTCGATGCGAGGAATCTTCGAGGCCTTGCATCATTTAGAAGACTCAGAGTGTTCGTCGTCGCTAGGATTATAGGACCGGTCACCTCTCCGACCGGTCTCGGTGCATATGAAGTTGTTGGGGGTGAAGTGATGACTGGTCATCCCGAGCCCTCCAGTCCCGTGGTCATGAGATGATTGGGACCTTCGCAGGACCTCGAGTTGGGTGAGGAGACAATTTTGGATGCGGTTCGACGCGTCCCTCTCCAGTGTTTCCTTCTCTTGCTCACAGGCCGCCACTTACCCGCTACTTATCCAGTTGCTTCTGGAGGTTAGCGAGCATTTGGAGGAGTTGTCCCTCGGGGGAAAGCTGAGCCCCAGGTCTATTACCTCCCACTTCTGCTGAAGTGGTCGGGGATGATTGCGCTTCCCTGACATCCAGGGTGAAGGGGAGGGGGATTAGCGTTGCATGTGGCCCCAGTGGCAATTGATTTAACCTTTGAGGAGGCGGCGACAACGACTTGAAAGGAGCTTCTTCTTGGTGGGGCCATCTCCGTCTGATAAGGCTTTTTTGAGGAATGGATCAAAGAATGGGAGGAGATCTTGAGTGTAGATTCAATAGCTCTCAACGAAAGCACCAAAATATAAAGGTAAATTCCCTAGGGGAATTTATTTACACTCAATTGGTAAAGGACAAAGCAGAGCAATGCAAACACTGGAGAATTTACATAAAAAATCCGCTGAGGGAAAAATTATGATACAGACACAAAGAGAGAGAGAGAGAGAGAGAGAGAGAGAGAGAGAGAGAGAGAGAGAGATGTTCCACTAAATCAAAGAGATTACAAGGAGTTCTCAGCACTATGTTATTGATTGAATTCTCTAGGGTTTTTGTAATACTCAGAAGCCAATCTCCTTCTCGATGGAGAAGGAGATGTATTTATATCCGCCTGAGTTATTTTCGTGGGTGCGGATATTTTGAATCCACATAATTGCATGATTTGCGCGTTATGATCACCTTGTAATCGCCCAGATCGCGCCGATTGATTATCGGGATCGCCATGCAGAGATATCTGCTACTATCCATAATAGCTGTATTGATATAGAGGTGTTATAACATTCAGAATGTTCGGATGATCTGACAGCATAGTCAGATCCATGAATCGTATGGATCGTGTCATCCAGCTGTAAGTAGCGCAGGAGTAGCAGACTCCAGAGAATCTTCATGTCGGAGCCTTAGGTGGCTCCGTGAAAGATCTCTGTACTGATAGGAAGGATCTTGTATCGATTGCTGGTGTCCTGGAGAGTCGTGCAGCTCCGGTTGAGTAATGTCTGATCAGATGTGGACTCGGGGGGAGGTCCGAGGCTTTCTTCTTGGTCTCATGTCAGGCTTGTAAGTGAGTTGGACCCGCTGGCCGAGAAGTGATGTCCCTAGGAGGTGAGACACGTGTCGTGATCTTGGCAGGGTCAAAATCTGACCGCTACAGATGCCTCCTTCTCAGAGTCTCCGAGAAGAAGCGGAGCGGACATATCCTATCCTCTGACGTGACCTTTCCAAGTGGTTGGAGTGTCGTCTTGTGCTTTGTGGAGAACAGCTGGAGAGCATGAGGGAGAGCAATTGAGGCATAGAGTGGACAGTTGTCCAAGTGACTTGACAGTAGTCGAAGCCCCATCCGCCGACTTAACCCTTCATCGAGTAGTCAGAGCATCTTCTTGTACTCCTAGGGAGTGAGAGTTGGGACGCGGAGTAGACAATTATCGAAGTGACTTGACAGTTGTCGGAGCTTGCTCCCAGGTGATTCATTTTAATGTTTTCGCAGCACCTGTTAGTCATCAGGGCGAGAGTCTGATGTAAGTTGTGGGAGTTAGCTATCAGGATGAGCCGTCGAAGCCATCATGAAGGCTTCTATATTATAGGAATGACTCTGTATAAGTCTGTGCCATCAGGGTGAGGACCCAATATAGGCTGTAAGAATGACTGCCAGGAGCGCTTTCATCATTCAGGAGTGACTCTGTATAAGCCTAAGACGTTAGGGTAAGGACCCGATATAAGATGTAAGGGCGACCATCAAGAGCGCTTCCGTCATTCAGGAGTGACTCCGTATAAGCCTGAGTCATCAAGGTGAGGATCCAATATAGGCTATCAGAGTGATCGTCAGAGCGCTTCCGTCTTTCAGGAGAGCCTCCGCATAGGTCTAGTCGTTAGGGTGAGGACCCGATAAAGGCTGTTGGAGTGATTGCCAGGAGAGCTTTTGCCTTTCTGGAGAGCCTCCATGTAGGTCTAGCCATCAGGGTGAGGACCCTATATAAGCTGTCAGAGTGACCATCAGGAGCACTTTCCATCTTTCAGGAGAGCCTTCGTGTAGATCTAGCCGTCAGGGTGAGGACCTGATATAAGTTGTCAAAGTGACTGTCAGGAGCGCTTTCGTCTTTCAAGAGAGCCTCTGCGTAGGCCTAGCTATCAGGGTGAGGACCCGATATAGGCTGTAAGAGTGACCATCATGAGCGCTTCTGTCTTTCAGGAGAGCCTCCATGTAGGTCTAGCTGTCAGGATGAGGACCCGATATGGGCTATAAGAGTGACCGTCATGAGCGTTTTTGTCTTTCAAGAGAGCCTCCGTGTAAGTCTAACCGTCAGGGTGAGGACTCGATATAGGCTGTAAGAGTGACCGTCAGGAGCGCTTCCCTCTTTCGGAGAGCCTCCGTATAAGTCTAGCCATCAGGGTAAGGACCCGATAAAGGCTATATGAGTGACAGTCAGGAGCGCTTCTGTCTTTCAGAAGCTATCAGAATGACCATCAGGAGTACTTTCATCTTTCAGGAGAGCCTCTGTGTAGGTCTAACAGTCAGGGTGAGACTCGTTATAAGCTATCAAAGTGACCATCAATAGCGCTTCCATCTTTCAGGAGAGCCTCCGTGCAGGTCTAGCCGAATTCCTTGCGGGCTTGTATATTGCTCTAACATCTTGACTTTGATTCTTCTTTTGGGGAACAAGCTGTGGTTTTTGTTTCTCCCCTTCATTCTCTCGTTTGGAAGAGCGACTAGTTTTGCCCCGAATTGCATCCTCGATATGTATGTGTAAATCACCTAGAGGGGGGTGAATAGGTGATGGCTAATCTAATGGTCACTAAATGCAGAATTAAAAACTTATATGACCTAAACTAAACTATTGCACTAAACACCACGTATAACACAAGAGTGTAGCCGAATTCCCCGTGAAGGGCTCTGGACTAACTCCTCTAGATTCCCCTAGATAAGGGTTGAGGTGCCGCGTTGGCTTTCTTGGTTGAATACAAGTGTTAGCAAACAATCCCCAAGCATATATCAATTAAGCACAATATGAATATCAAGCATGTAAGGATAAGCACAATAATAGCATGCAAGATATAAACAAGTAAGGGAGAGAGAGAAAGAGCAATCGCAAACACAAGGGATTTGTTTCGAGGTTCGAGCACACTTGCTCTACATCCCCGCCTTCGACCCACGAAGGATTTCCACTTTAATCGATCCCACCGGATCACTCGGTGCCGCAACACCTACAAGCTCTCGGACTCCCTAGTTCGTACACACCGCAAGCCCCACAAGCTCGCCGAGGCCGCACCTCAAACCAAGAGTTCACACATGAACCCTAAACACCGCGAACGCACTTGTCCGCCTCCTCAAAGAACAAAGAAAGATCTCTTGGTGATCTAAACACTTTGATCACCAATAAACACTCTCACTACAACACTCCTATAGAATGAATAATCAATGGATTGCTCAAGTGTTAGTGTGAGAAAACTAGGAAAGAGATGGTGGAGGAAAACTCAAGAAAATCTCTTTAAAACACTCTTGATAAAACTCTCCTTTTGATTGGAAATATTTGCTCTAAAACAAGTGGAGAAAACCTCTTAAAAGAGTTGGGAAAACTGGTGAAAAATCCACTTGAAAATCTTAGAGAAAAACAATGCCCAAACCCCCAAATTTATAGGGCTAGAAAAACTAGCCGTTGGGGTCTGACAGAACTGTCAGTCGACCGCCCGGTCGACCGGTCAACGGTCATATTTTAGACCGTTGAGCCATCGGTCGACTGGTCAGTCGACCGAGGCCAGGATACAGAGAGCAAGTCTCTCTGTCCGGTCGACCGCCCGGTCGACCGGGGCCTTTCCAGAGAGCAGAGCTCTCTGGACGGTCGACCGGATCGGTCGACCGGCCCTCCTGCCAGAACTGGCGTGCACGTCTGTACACGTCGGTCGACCGCCCGGTCGACCGGCTGAAGCCAGGACAGAACTGTAAAGGGATTTAAAATTTGGTCTTTTTGATTGAAATAAAATCCCATAAAATATAGAAAAATCTACAAAAATAGTTTTACCAATATACTTTGATAAACAAACATGCTTGCACAAAATCAAGGCATGTTACAAATAATTTGGACTATTTTTGTAACTTGAAAATATTGGCTCAAATGAAAAACAGTATTATCTAAAACTTGATTTTTCCAAAACTTGTTTTTCAAACTTCACTAGAAACAAAAACAAGATATTTAAACTCTTTTTAAAGCATAGTGTGTATGGATATGATCCACTACACAAACATGGTGAAATATCTATGTTTTTGACATTAAGCTCTAAACATGGTTTAGGTTAAAACATATGAACTTGAAAACCAAAAACCAAACGGTATTTTTCCAAAGTAAAAATTCTTTTCTAAAACAAACTAAATCAAGAGTGTTTATGTATATGATATACTTGAGCAATCCACCAACTATTCTAACCTTTACATTTTATCTAAAAATAAAATCTTCTAAAAACAAACCTATGACACAAGTCTTCATCTTCTTGAAGTCTTCACTTGAAGTCTTCTCATCTTCTTGACTTGGTCCAAACCCGATCCAATGGCTCTTGGATCAAACTGTGCTAGCTCCAAAACTTGACTTTAAATCCTTTGTTGAAGCTATGCACCTACTAAGATCTTGATCATAAATCTGTCACTAATTAAACACAAGATCATTAGTACTATAACTACATGAGTTGATCATCATCAAAACTAGAGTGATGGGCCTTTGGGCCAACAGTATGTACTTCTGAGCCCGAGAGAGGATGTCCCTCATCCTGGTGACTTTGTGCTTTACTAAGTGTTTGTAAAAAGAGTAGGTGACCTGCAGCCTACTGATGGACGATGCCACCACAACGACTTCATTGCAGTTATATACCAGAGACATTTGGCTCTGAAAATAACTGACGTAATGTTTGAGGCTCTCCCCGCGCTTCATCTAGATGGTAAGGAGGTAATTGTTGTTCTTCTTGAATTCACGTCAGGACGCGAATTGATTGTAGAAGGCTTACCTCGCCTCCTCGAAGTCTCAAAGGGAGTGGCTCAGAAGAAAGTAGAACCAGTCGAAGGCGACCCTTTGAGGCTGGAGGAAAACACCTGGCTCATGAGGAGATCGTCATGCAAATAGACCGTCATCTTACCTTGGTAGTGCCGAAGATGCTGGATGGGGTCGGTCATACCGGAGTAGAGGTCAAAGTTTGGCATAACAAACTTCCTCGAGAAGCAGTAGAACATGATTGCCGTCAAGAGAGGGAAGTTGGAAATCCTCAGGCTCCCCACCTCCATCTCATGGGGAGGTTGTCGGCTCTCTCCCTCGATGCATTTCTAAACCAACTCGGTGATGCCTTTGATGCGAGGAATCTTCGAGGCCTTGTGTGGTTCAGAAGAATCAGAGTATTCACCGTCGCTGGGACTATAGGACTGGTTGCGTCTCGACAGATCACGACGTGGGGGGAGTTGTTGAGGCGAGGTGGTGACTGGTTATCCCGAGATCCTCCAATCCCACAGTCATGAGATGACTGGGACCTTCGCAGGATCTCGAGTTCGACGAGGAGACGATTTTGGATGTGGTTCGACGCGTCCATCTCCAGTGCGGCCTCCTCTCGCTCAGGGGTTGCCCATTCGCGGGCCGCCCCTTTCTGCTACTCGTCTAATTGATTCTGGAGGCTGTGAGCATTTGGAGGAGTTAGCCCTTGGGAGAAGCTGAGCCCTGCGTCCATTGCCTCCTACTTTTGCTAAAGCTCGGGGATGATTGTGTTTCCTCGACATCCTTTCGGGGTGAGGGGGAGCGGATTGGCGCCGCTCGTGCCCCAGTGGCAACTGATTTACACTTTAAGGTGCAGTGATAGCGGCCTGAGAGGAGCATCTTCTTGGTGGGGCCATCTCTGTCTGACGAGACTTTTTGAAGAATGGATCAAAGAAGTGGAGGAGATCTTGTGAGTAGATTCAAGAGCTCTCAACAAAAGAACCAAAATATAGAGGTAAATTCCTTGGGGGAATTTATTTACACTCAATTTGTAAGTGATAAATAGAGCAATGCAAACACAAGAGAATTTACTTGAAAAACCCGCTGAGGGGAAAAATCAGGGTGCGAAGAGAGAGAGAGATTCTACTAAATCAAAGAGATTACAAGAAGTTCTTAGACTCTATTATAGATTGAATTCTCTAAGGTTATTTGTAATAATCAGAAGCCAATCCCCTTCTCGATGGAGAAAGAGATGTATTTATACTCGCCTGAGTTGTCTTCATGGATGTAGATATTTTGGATCCATATGACTGCATAATTCACGCGTTATGATCTTCTTGTAATCACCCAGATCGCAACGCTTGATTATCGAGATCAGCATGCAGAGATACCTACCATTATCATAGCAGCTCGCATTGATATAAGGGCGTTATAACGTTTAGAACATGCGAATGATCTGGCAATATAGTCGGATCCGTGAATCGCGGGGATTATGTTATCCATCTGTAAGTGGTGCAGGAGTAGTAGACTCCGGAGGGTCTTCATGTTGTAGCCTTGGGTGGCTCCATGAAGGATCTATGTACTGAAAGGTTCTTGTATCGATTGCTGGCATCCTGGAGATTCGTGTAGCTCCGATTGAGTGATGTCTGATCGGATGTGGGCTCGGGGTGAGGCTTTCTTCTTGGGCCCATATCAGGCTTATAATAGAGTTGGGCCCGCTGGCAGAGAAGCGATGTCCCCCAGGAGGTGGGACACGTGTCACGATCTTGATGAGGGTCAAAATCTGACCACTACAGGTACTAAAACTAATACAAAGAAACTATAAAAAAAACAAAAAATTACAATAAAAGAAAATACATAAAACCTACTTAAGCTACTTGAACACAATCGAAGCAACGCATCTTCTCCAACGGTGACATATGAGCCAACATCGTGGTGGATGTCCCCATCATTCTCCCCGGGTGGAAGAAGACTCGACCCCGTCGAGTCTAGTGTAGAAATGCTCTTGTATCGCTCCACAGCAGCCAGGTCAATCCATGAATCATCAATCGGTGCTTTCCCTTTCCAACGGACCATATATCTTCAGTCTCACTATTACCGGTGGCAATAATCTCATCATCCAAGATTTTATCAACTTTATTTGCTGTATTAGGTAGAATATCTTGGAGCGGAGGAAGGGAAGGCATCTCAAAAATAAGCTCAAGAGAAGGCTCATACTAGTAGGATAAAATCAAAATCCTTGTGATCCACTAGGCCTTTGACATTGAGAGTAGAACTGATATCAAATCTACAACATAAATATTACTGTTCAATTTATTCAAGACTTCAAACGAATCAGCATCACAAGCATGCAACTTTTTAACAATCTCACAAACATTAAAAGTTTTTTATCTGTTCCTAACATCAGCTCATAGCCCATAGTTGGTGTTGTTTCATGCAATCTTATCATTTATTTCTTTGTGTAATTCATGCACATGTGATGCAAGAGGTGATGCAAGTGGTGATACAGGCTCAAAAACTTTATAGTGAGCAATTATGGGGATAAGATCTGTGGGATGTCTAGGCCCTAAACCATAAGCAATCTCATCATGATGGCTTTCATCTATTGTCGTATTAGCAAATATGTTGTCGATAAGTTTAACATTAGACAACTTAAGATCAACTTGTCTTTTGAGCTTTACATGCTCTGCAGGATTCACTCGGTAACGTGGCAAGTTGGGAAGACTTGGTCCCATAACTAAACCAATAGTGAGTTTCTTAAGAGTTTTCTGAAGACTTAACATGACGCCCATACTAATATTTTGCCATGGATTGTGTGGGACCAGTAGTGGAATTTTGGTGGACTATAAAGTAACAAAGGAAGCGGATGATGTTGGCAGTAGAGGGGGTGACAACCAGAGTAGGCAATGAAAGCAGGGATCAGTAGTAGAGGAAGAAGAGGATAACGACCAGAGCAGGTCACGACAGAAGGAGGAAAATAGGGAACAACAGCAAGTGGTGGAGGGGAAGGTGGAGTCAACAACAGAGCCAGAAAGGGAAAGAATGGGCGTTAGTTATAACAGCAATAGCAAGGACAACAGCAGTGGTAGCCGAGAGAACAACACTAAACTCCTTAATCACGAGAGTAATTTCTGAAGAAATAGAGCTTTGAGACTCATATGCTATAATGAGAACTCTGTTAATAAGAGCAATCTTAAAAAGAGTGGTGCAATCGACAACTATATGCCCATACCCTTGACATTGATTAGATTTATCACATGTGCTAATCTTGAAAATTTTCTTTTCAGGACCTTTGTTTCTATTATCCATTTCGGTGTTCTTCTTATTAGCATTATTTCTTAGTAGTTGTGAAAGATATAGGTGGGGAAGGTCTAGACACTGGTGTTTTTTTATTAGTAGCGGTTTGGAGGCCGCGCTTGGCATATAGCTGAACTAGTAGGTGCACAGTCGTAGGTTGTTTAATAGCTGGAGCACCACTTTTCATTCTTTAGTTTGGGGTGTCAAAGGATTGGATTATATTTTCAAGCTTACCCAATATGATTTGAGTTTTGTGGCAATTTTAGCTTCCTCGATCGAATCCATCAGAGTGAAGAGGCATTGACTAGACTTTCCTAAAGGTAAGGGAATACAAGACTCTAAACTAGATGTTGAACTAGTTTTTTTTTGTATTTTAAATTTTATAATTTTTTTTGTTTTGAATAAAGTTCTAGATTCTAAATGCAAATAAAGTGCCTAAAATGTAATTCCTATCTAACTATGCTCTGTTATTGTGAAACGTGTACGAGTGTTTAGAAATCAGTGATAATATTACTAAACTTTCGCTTTATCAACAAGTTACGATCGTTGGGTAAGAAGGATCAAAACTAATAATGCAGCAGATGTGTTTAATAAAGAGCATGCGAGGACTAATCTAGTTTAACCTTGAATCAATTAAAGATAATATTTATAGTACCCAAGATAGTGCTACCATCAATATCAAACTAGTGTATCACAGGAAAGCAGAATCACACAATCTCCCTTATATTTGATGGACATCAGTCAACTCGATAACTTATAGATGAATTATCAGACTCAAAATAATTGTCAGGATCAGGAATGTATCTACTGAGGATTACGTCGACCTTAGTGACCTGATGATGGTTGCGAATGTGTAGTTTTATCTTTCACGAGTCCAATGTTTCAAAAACGGCTCGAATCAGACTTGAAATGGGTTCAGAATGGCTTTTGGACTGAATCTGTTGAGCTGAATCTAAGTTAGGACTAAGTCAACACAATTCAGGACTGAGTCAACTCGAGCTCTGCTCACTGAGTCAACTCGGGTCGACTCGGGTCGGGTCGGCTCAAGTCTGAGCTACAGCTTGAGTCGGCTCGGGGCTGAGCGTCAGGTCGGGTTGGGTCGGCTCGGGTCGACTCAGATCCGGGCTGCAAACGAAGCGAGTTGGGTCAAATCCTGGTTCAAGCGTGTCGGGTTCCTTCGCGGGTTTCTCAAACCCGAAATCAAAGCCGATCTGAGTTATTGCCATCCTGATGAAGGCGGCGCAGCGACGACGAGGAAAGGATGATGAGATGGTGGCAACGACAATGAGGCGGCGACGAAGAGGTATGGGCAGATCTGGATCTGATGACGGTGACAACAACGAGAACGAAGATGGCGGTGGGATCTGAGGACGACGAAGACAAGACCTAGATCTAACGATGACGAGGCGACAACGACGAAGGCTGTGGATCTGGCGACGATCTGGGCTATCAGCAATGCAAGGAAGAATATTGACTTGGAGGTTATCTCTAAGATTGCTATCGTGCAGGTTGTCGTGATTGCAGTCGAAGGAGATCAGCTACGGCGAGAGCGAAGAGTTAGCGGCGAAAAGGCGGCGGCGACAGCTGTGATTATAGGGTTAGTTTTTTTTTTTATAACGAAAGTAAGGAAGAAGATGAACATGAGGACTTGGTTTTTTTTGGATTTTCGGCTAAACTTTTAGTTGAATTTTGAACGGGATTTTTTTTTAGGAACAAATCTAAGGTTTGGGGAATAGAGAAAAATTTTGAAGGGGATTGAAAACCAATTGCTCTGATATCAATATTAATGTAATATGGTGGATCGCAATCACCTTTAAATCAATAGAAAATAAAACTAAGATTTTGAAAAAAAAAGAAATAAAAAGAGAAGATTAGGGATCTAGGGAAAAGAGATAAGAACAGAATAAATTTGGGCTTTACACCCCTTGCACCACGGACTTCACACCCCAAAACTTAAGATAACAATCTCAAGAATTTAACTAGATAATTTTCATTCATTCATTCCATTAATAGAAGTCAAAAAGCCTATTTTAAGGCTTTACAAAAGTTAACTCTCAGAATATAACCGACGTGGTACTAAAACTAGTACAATTAAACTTAAAAAGACAAAGGGTACCAAGCTGCCAATTGACCAAGTTCATTTTGATCCTACGAGAATGTTTTTGTGTATGCATTCCATTTGAAAGTAATACTAGTTTAAGAATGAAGTTTTCTAAAATTGCTAGTGTTTGATTTCAAGAATTTGCAGGGCCCCCTCCCCCCCCCCCCCCAACCAACTGCAATTTCAGCGATAACCGAGGTGGTATATAGTCCACTTGCATGTATCATGTCAAGTTCCGTATAGTCTATATTTCATCTTTCCTCAGTAAAGTTACAATTCAGGTAAATGAGCTCCATACAGTAAACAAGTAACAATTCCATGATATAGAATCAAACAAGTTACTCCCATCTGTTATCTTAGTTACCAAGACCAAAGGGGCATTGTGTCCTCAGAACAAGAACCATAAATTTGTTTAGACGAGGTTTGAAATGTGAGTACTAGTATTGGCATCCATTGAATATTTGTGGTATCAGTATCAGCAACATCGGGAATATTGGTTGGTTCATCGCGACTGCATCAGTCGGTTAAAAAATTCTTTAAATTTTAAAGTTTACCAAAAATGTTTTAAGATAAATAGCAACATTTTGACATTTTTTTTTGGAATAAATGGAGTTTTTATCACATTTCATATTATATAGCACAGTAGTCAGATGCAATATTAATCTATCTCAATAAGATACTTGAAAGATACAATCCAACTTACATGAATAAATAGATCAGCTAAAAGATTCGTAATACAAACTTAGGAATTACTTAGATGGCAAAGTATAAATAAACAGAAAAATCATAGCATTCATTAGGCATTTTAATATGCTTTTTTGTTTGAGTTTAATATCCCTGATAATTGTAGCATATCTCCTTCTTAGTTGACCTTGTATTTTGGTACTTAATCATACTGAAAGATGATCCTAAGTGTAGTCAATACTCTAACTCTCTTCCAGCATCGAGCTAAAAGATTCAAATAAACTGACAAAAGTTGCTGAGTTTATTGATACAAGTTAGATTTCAATAAATGTATCCATTCTTTTTTTCAAAGATTCTTTCAGCATATCTCGCAGTTTCTCCTCCGAATGAATTGAATGGATAGATTGGACTGCACTGGGGTTGATTTATAACTTAGAAGCTTCAAATTAAAGTTCTAATTCATTGTAATCTCACAATTCTTGAGAGATAAAAGGTAACAGACATTCAAAAGAGTGTGACAATTACCACACGAATTGTCAAGGTGACGGAGGTTGTCAGGCCGTGAAACAGGGAAAATCACTGCAGTTCATTTTCTCCTTGCCTAGAATTTTGGGAGAAAAACTCAAGTTGAAGCCAACTTTTTTGAGTACTGGTTGATATCTGGATTTAGGTACCAGCTTGATTCGAACAGGGTAAATCAAAACCTGATAATATATTAGCGTCAAAATTGGAACTTTTTTCAAACACTGATTTATTTCTGACAAATTCACCAACCAAGATAGTGGTTTGTTCAAAGAGAACAAGTGCAAGTGCTCCATCTCCACGACCAAACCATCATTGGATCCTACAAGGTTTCAAATCTTGGCACATGAAAAATGCCTACAGGAGAAATTCCAATCATGCAGCATGAAATATGTTCCTCATCATTTCAACACAAAAGCAGTAGAACCCACTATGCTTTTGGATCCATGGAGCATTATATTCAGGCAATTCTGACTGCATGAGGTTGATCTAGGACCACCAAAGAAGTTATGCTCAGTGGAAAAACTTTTAGTTGATTAACCTATATGAAAGACATTGGTTACCTAAGTGCTGACTGCAATGTGTGACATCAAACATATCTTCGCAGTAAACTGTCAAATCAACCATGGAATAAATGTAGTTTAGGCTCCTTTCAGTGCCCATTTTCGATGGATAATCTCATTGCTCCTGATGGGAACGAGGTCCATCCCATGATGAGTTGTCATGGTTATGATCCATGAAGTTTGGTCACCTGGTTGGGTTCCACCAATGGACTAAATCAATTTTCAGGATGCAGTTTTCAGTGAAAAGATGCGACTTTGGCGGGGTATTTCGAAAACAGTGCAGTCATTATTTGGCTCGGTCAACAATATAGAAGTTGTAGAGGAGCATTACAGGATTATCCAAGACTTTGAATCAAAGCATTTGGATGAGTATTGATGAAGTTATTCATATTTGAAGTTGTATATCCAGTCATATTCTGCATGCACAAATCTGGACAGATTTGTGGGTTTCTTCTATGCATTGAAAGATGGAAGAGCTGCTCTTTGGGCTTCTCTAGTCACAGAAAAAGGTGTTCTCATTATAGTATGGGAAATACAAGGAGGCTAGCCTTCCCTATATAAAGAGGGGAGATGAAAATTGTTTATAGAACAACAAAAATCCACTATTAAAGAGAGTTGTGGTGAGTGTTCATCCTCTCAACATCATTATGAGAGAAGTTGAAAATCCTCAAGCTATATTATACCGGCTTGAGAAAGACATCTTTGTATTTTTCATTTCCTCTATAGTGGAATTGGCGGAGAAAAGGGTGGGAGGATGTAGGCACCATATTGAAGCCGAATCTCGGTAAATCATTGATGTGCTCTGTTTCTGTGACTTTCTTTCCCTATTTTTTTATTTCTTAACACAACACAAAGAACGAGAAAATCTTTACTTGCCAACAAGTGGTTTCAGAGTGAAGGTTTTCTAAGCTCCTGTGTAAAGCTATGGAGGCGACTTTCAATCACATTCGTATGGTCAACCTTAACGAAAGCAACTGGATGATCTGGAAGTCAAAGATGGAAGATCTCCTTTACTGCAAAGATCTCTTCGCACCGATAGAGAGAGATTCAGCCAAGCCGAAAACTACATCCGAAGACGATTGGAAGAAGCTCAATAGGAAGGCAATGGGATACATTCGGCAGTGGCTCGACGATAGCGTCTTCCACCATGTGTCCACTGAGAGTGTCTCTTTGGAAGAAATTGAAAGATCTCTATTATGAGAGGAGACGACAGGGAATAAGGCATTCTAATCCGGGGCTCGGGATTCTGAAGCACAAGGAGAATGGCCTAAGCGCTGAACATCTAAATGAGATACAATATATTATTAATCAGCTCTCTTCTATGAAGATGACTCTTGATGAACTGCAGGCCCTACTACTTCTGAGCTCATTACTAGATAGCTGAAAAACTCTTGTGATTTCACTAAGCAACTCGGCCCCCAACATCGTTGTCACTATGAGCCAAGTGACCAGGAGTGCCAAATGAAGAAAGAAGGAGGAAATCATTGGGTTCTTCTTCTCATTCAGAAGCACATGTCACAGAAAAGCGAGGGAAAAGCAAGAGCTAGAGGCCTAGCAAGTATGACGAATCTAGGGGCAGATCAAAATCAGAGAACTGAATTTTAAGGAAATTAAATGCTACTACTTCCAAAAGAAGGGACAAATAAAAGGGAATGTCGAAAGTTCAAGAAAGAACAAGAGAAAAGAAAAAGACAACAAGGAAGACAAATCGACGGTGGCTGCTACCTCTAATGGTGAGGTAATAATTATGTATGATGATAATTTTGTTGGTCTTACTTGTGACAATACCAGCTGGCTCGTAGATTCTGGCGCTTGTTTCCATGTTACTCCACGAGCAGACTTCACATCCTACACATCTGGCGAATTCGGTTATGTTCGGTTGGGAAATGAAGGTATCTCCAAATTTGTCGGAAAAGGAAATGTGTGCTTGAAGATTGGTCTTGGGTGCACTCTGGTACTCAAAGACGTGAATCATGTCCCGGACATCTGTCTTAATTTGATCTCTACGGCAAGCTTGATGACTAAGTCTACATCAACTACTTTGGTAGAGGAAAATAGAAGCTAACGAAGGGATCACTGATTGTTGCTAAAGGGAAGAAAGAGAGCTCTTTGCACCACGCATGCAGGCATATGTAAGATGGAGGTGAACACTATAGAGAAGATCTCCACCGAGCTATGGCACAATTCACTCAGCCATATGAGTGAGAAAGGTATGAAGGATCCTTGCAAAGAAGCCTCTCCTACCTGGGATCGAAGATACAACATTAGAGACATGTGATGATTGCTTAGCCGGTAAGCAACATCGAATTTCATTCAAACGATCCTCTCACTTTACTAAATCATATGTATTAGATGTGTATTCTGACCTCTGTGGTCCAATGAAAGTTAAAACTTTAGGTGGTGCACTCTATTTTCTCACATTTATAGATGACCACTAACGGAAGGTGTGGACTTGAAGTCCAAAGATCAAGTGTTGGATATGTTCTAACAATTTCAAGCAAGAGTTGAAAGAGAAACTGGGAGGAAGCTGAAGTGCACCCACACCGACAACGGCAGCGAATACCTTTATCCCTTAGGCAGGTAATGTGCTGAATAAGGGATCAAACATGAGAAGACGGTCCCAAAGACACCTCAGGAGAACGGCATTACTGAGAGAATGAACAGAACCATCGTGGAGAGGATCCGGTGTATGATACGACACTCCAAATTGCCAAAATCTTTTTAGAGTGAGGCAGTGAGAACATCAGTTGATCTTATCAACCTATCTCAAAAGCTCCTCTGAGTGGAGACGTACCAAAGAAAGTTTGGACAGGCAAAGAAGTATCTTACAAGCACCTGAGGGTTTTTGAATGCCGAGCCTCAATCCATATTCTTAAGGATGAGAGATCCAAGCTAGACGACAAAGCAAAGCAGTGCATCTTCGTCGAATATCACCATGAAAAATTCAACTACAGGCTATGGGACCCTATTGACAAGAAAATCATTTGAAATCAGGATGTGATTTTTCTTGAAGACCAGACCATTGAAGACTTTGACAAATCGAAAAAATTTGAAGTCTCTAATGAAGTTTATGTGGATCCCATATCTCCTCCAGCAGTGCACGGTGATGAAGGGGGAGGTGAGTCTAACATCCCTATTGATACTGCTGACAATCAAGTTCCTACTAATGATGGAGAGGAAGAAGATCATGTGGAGCAAGCGCCACATATCGAATCTCAGCTGAGGAGGTCCACCAGAAAGCATCCGCCATCGAGGAGATACTCTCCCAGTGAATATATGCTTCCCACTGATGGGAGATAACCAGAAAGCTATCATGAGGCTTTGGAGAGGAGATACTCTCCCAGTGAATATATGCTTCCCACTGATGGGAGATAACCAGAAAGCTATCATGAGGCTTTGGAGAATGAACACAAAACAGAGTAGTTAAAAGTCATAAAGGAAGAGCTGAAGTCCCTTCATGAGAATCACACCTATGATCTAGTAAAGTTACCAAAGGGAAAACAAACACTCAAGAAAAAGTGGGTATTCAAGCTGAAGACTAAGAAGGATATCCACATCCAAGGTACAAGGCGGCCAGGTTAGTTGTGAAGGGTTTCGGTCAGAAGAAAGAAGTTGATTTCGAGGGAATTTTTTCCCTAGCAGTGAAGATGTCATCCATCCAAGTTGTGCTTGGCATGGCCGCAAGCATGAACTTAAAAATCAAACAACTCGACGTAAAGACAGCATTCCTCCATGGCGATCTAGAGGAGGAAATATACATGGAACAACTAGAAGGGCAAAGTCAAAGGTAAAAAAAAATCGACAATGCAAACTAAAGAAAAGCCTATACGGTCTCAAGCAAGCTCCACGTCAATGGTACAAGAAGTTTGAGACATTTATGAATAAGCAAAGATACTAAAAAAAGACGACGGGGGACCACTGTGTATTTATCAAAAGATTTGATAGTGATTTTATTATTCTCCTATTATATGTTAAGATATGTTGGTGATAGGTAAAGACATTGAAAAGATAACAAGTTTGAAGAATAAGCTTAGCAAGTTCTTTGCTATGATGGACTTAGGATATGTTAAGTATATCCTTGGGATGAGGATATCTTGAGATTGGCAAAAAGGCGTGATCTGGTTATTCCATATGGACAAGGCAAAGCCAGTTAGTACTCTTCCTGGTTTACACATCAGATTTAGTTCCAGCCAAAGTCATACAAATGAGGAGAAGACAGACATGGCAAGGATCCCTTATGCATCGACAGTCGGAAGTCTTGTGTACGTGATGGTATGCACACGTCCCAACCTGGCCCACTCAGTCAGGATTGTCAGTAGGTTCTGTTCAAATCAGGTAAAGAGCACATCCAAGCAGTCAAATGGATTTTACGTTATCTTCGGGGATCATCGAAAACATGTTTGTGCTTTGGTCAGAGTGAATCATTGCTACAAGGCTACACAGACGCTAACATGACAGGTGATGTTAATAGTCATAAATTTACATCAGGATATTTAATTACTTATTCTGATGGTGCAGTCTCTTGGCAATCTAGATTGCAGAAGTGTGTGGCACTTTCCACCATCGAGATCGAGTTTATCGCAGCTACTAAAGCATGCAAGAAAATCTTATGGATGAAGATGTTTCTACATGAGCTAGGGTATTAGCAAAAGAAATACATTCTCTACTGTGACAGCCAAAGTGTCATCCATTTAAGCAAGAACTCAAGCTTCCACTCAAGATCCAAACACATCGATGTGCGTTATCATTGGATACGTAACATGTTAAACAAAAAGTTACTACAGCTAGACAAGATCCATATTGACGATAACAGTGCGGACATATAACGAAAGCGCTACCAAAGGAGAATCAATTTTTTTTTTGCAGAACTTTGCCGAGCAGGACTACAGTTTGAATATCCTTCTTCATGTGGATGGAGGGGGAGATTGATGGGAACGGAATCCATCCCCATGATGAGTTGTCATGGTTATGATTCATGAAGTATGGTCACCTGGTTGGGTTCAACCAATGGATTTAGTCAATTTTCAGGATGCAGTTTTCAGTGATAAGATGCAATTTTGGAGGGCTATTTCGAAAATGGTGCAGTCATTGTTTGACTCGGTCATCAATACAGAAGTTGTAGAGGAACATTTCAGAATTATCTCAGGCTTTGAATCAAAGCATTTGGATGAGTATAAGTCCAGTCATATTCTGTATGAACAAATCTGGACAGATTTGTGGGTTTCTTCTATGTCTTGGAAGATGGAAAGGCTGTTCTTTGGACTTCTCTAGGCATAGAAAAGGATGTTCTATTATAGTATGGGGAATATAAGGAGGCTAGTCTTCCCTATATAAAGAGGGGAGATGAAAGTTGTACATAGAATAACAAAAATCCACTACACAAGAGAGTTGTGAGTGTTCATCCTCCCAAAATCATTGTGAGAGAAGTTGAAAATCCTCAAGCTACCCTATACTGGCTTGAGAAAGACACATTTGTATTTTTCATTTCCTACATAGTGAAATTGGCGGAGAAAGAGGGTGGGGAGGACGTAGGCACCACATTGGAGCCGAACCTCAGTAAATCACTGGCGTGCTCTGTTTGTGTGATTTTCTATCTTTCTCTATTTTCTTTTTTTATTTCTTAATATAACACAAAGAACGGGAAAGTCTTTGCTTCTCAACAGCTCTTATATAAAGACATTATTGTTTCCATCAGTAGCTAATAATTTGAAAGGTCCGCCTAGAATTTCCTAGCTTAATATCAAGAACCACATTTCCAACATTGGTAAGAAAACAAATTTGCACGCGCAATTGAAATTATGTTACTGTAAGAAATGATCGAGATGTTAAACTTACCTAATGATGACAATAATTGACCAGTGGTTCGAGTAAGATCGACATGGAAGTTCTTGAAGCACATTATCTGCACTAAAAATTGACATAAAGGTTACATAATTAGATTACTCGTTAAACACATGGTTAAATTAGAACGATTTTTATTCATGTTATCTGAGATGTTTTCTGATATCAGATCTCTTTTGTCAGAATAGCACATGTCACATATCTTGATATGGGAGACACCCTAATGTGCTATAGAATTGATATATAAAAAAAAATGCAAAGCCATCACCATGATCGACATCATTATTCAAGCTTCTCATCAAAATGAAGTCGGCTACAAAGCAAAATTCTACGTCACAAGCTCACATGAGAAGATTGGTAGTCTAAGTTTTCACTTGGGTGTAACCCAACATCCGCTCTCGATGAGTCTCTGCCAACATTTCTTGTTAAGGTGACGTATAGCTAGTTATAAAGATGCATGCTTCCTAATCCAGAGTTTGGTTGCCAACTTAGACATGCATTATTGGTCAAAAGTGTATGTGACCAAGAAGTGACTCTTAACGTGCTAGGAGTGGTTTGCCTGGGACAGCATCTTACAGGATAGTTTGTAAAGGAACTTCCTTCGCGTAGGAGTGGTCACAGCTTCAAGATTTGCCACCAACGTGGAAAAACATAATTGAATATTTAGATTTGCCTTCAAGTACTGAAGGGATCTATAAATTTACACTTCCTAATTAAACTTCATTGGTAGATACATCATATACCAGTTTTTAAAAGATGAATATTAAGACTCAACTCCAAAGTACTGAAGGGATGTATAAATTTTAAGATTACTAATTAGACTTCATTTATAGATGGATCATATACCAGTTATATGGTTACCATTTACAATGATTTCTCAAATTATTATTGCAGATTAACAAGTATAGGTAGCTATCAAAAGCAGCAACCTAGACTGAAACTACTTAATCAATGGTCTCAATTCTGAAATATCCAGATCACATGTGTGGTTGAGTTACAGGGGGCTGAGGGGTCACTGTTGCATTGAACACTCTTGCAGCCCATGTGCCGCGAATGGGCAACACATGGCCAGCAAACAGAGGAACCCTAGTGTCCATGCTTCATGGCCAAACAAGGATGGTAGATACATGGAACCATCTTCCTAGTCTTTGTCACAAAATGTGGCCAAGTACATGACCCATCTCTATCTACCATAAAAAATAAAAAAAAATACTTCGCCTCACATACTCCTCAAGGTATAAAGAAAGAGTTCCAATTAATCTAACCTCAATGGTCAACTTATAGCCCTTCTCCAACTTAATTAGTAGTAGTCTCTGATTTGGAATGTGATCAGCAAATGCACTAAAGGGTGATGATATGTAGTTTGCAGCTTACACCTCCTTTTCATTCTTTTAATTTATCAGATAGTGTTTCACATGCCGAACTGGGTGGGGATGCCGAACTGGGTGGGGATGTTTGTGGAGCTGTTGTAGACTAGATCATATGTAAAAAATCATAGGGCCATATGCTAGTATTGTCTAGGCTTGCTAGTCTCAAACTTCAACTTAGTAATAAAAAGGCTTAAATACATAGTTTAATAAAAAAGGCTTAAATACATAGTTTAAACTCACTGCACATTGATTACATTCACAAATCAAACATTTTATATAATCCATCATAGAACTGAGATTTTCCTTTTTTACATGCAAAAGTCAAAACTGTAGCAACTATTAACTAAACTACATGATCTGAATCAAAACAAGTCCTTGCAAATGAAGATGTCTTCCCATTTAATATTGTTTTTGAAATTACACCTAGCGGCGCCCCCCCCCCCCACCCGCGGGGGGGGGGGGGGGGGGGGGGGGGGTGTGAATAGGTGTATAGCTAATCAAATGAAAATTCTAGACAATATAATATGAAATAACACAATCGATCACTCAAAACAAGACTTGAAGCCAGATTCCTCGTGAAGGGCTATGAACTTCTCCTCATGATTCCTCTACATAAAAGTTGAGGTGCTCAATTACTATCTTGTTGAGATGAGTATTGATCGACAAAAATAAATAAATGATAAACAAGTAAATAAAGACAATAAAGCAATCGCAAATAAAAAGATTTGTTCCGAGGTTCGAGCCACCGCTCTGCGTCCCCGTCTTCACCACCGTGAAGGATTTCGTTATCCACTATTGGATCCTCCACAAAGGGATCTTACAATAAGGAATTACAACCACTCGGAGTACACAACTCCCCAACTCAATCCTCTACACCAGAGGCAGCACAAAGCCAATTGAGATAACAAGATCTGGGTGATCAAGAAATCACAAACACTTTCTTTGCAACTCTCTTAGAGTCAAATGTAAACTTGAAACTCAAGGATGTAAGTGAGAGTGAAAATTAGAAAAGAGAGATTTTAAGAGCAGAAAAACTCAATTAAAACTTTGAAAATAAGAGCACAAAAAAAAAACTTGAAACTTTTTCTCTTTGAAAGCAAAAACTATATTTTCAATCGAATTTGTTATTATAAAATATTCAATCCCAATAACCCTTTATATAGCTTTTAGAAAAACACTTTTAGAACAGTTTTATTAGGTCTAAAAAGGAAGAAATTGACCCTAAAAATTTAACTTTTCACGTTTTAAAAGAAACATATTTAAAAACAGATTTAAAAGAACTGACTGTTACTGCCAGTATGGCAGTCAGTCAGTCGACCGGCTTCAAAAAAAATTTTGACCGTTGGCTGTCGATCGATCAGTCGGTCAACCGTGTTTAACCGAGACCAAACTAGTTACAGTCGATCGACCGCCCGGTCGACCGCAATAAGGGACCGGTCGACCGGTCAGTCAATCGAGAATGTGCACAACATGCACACTCTAATTTCCAGAGGTTCGATTGACCGTGCGGTCGACCATTCTGGTTTGTAATAGGCAAGGTCGATCGCCCTGTCAACTATCCTAGGCCAAAAACTGGGTCAAGGTATTTTTTTATTTTTGAAGATAAAGAAAATTTTCAAATAATTTTTGTTTGAATTTTGGAAGAGAGAAGACATGTATAGCCATGAGATACAAGTTCTAAACTAAGATAAAAATTTTTAAGAAAATATGAAACAAGTATCAAAACCAAACATGTTAAAATCATACTTTTGAAAACGTGCACTTTTGTATGTGTATATCTTTGAGCCTCAAATCTATATTCTACTCTTTAACAGACTAGTTTCTTATAAGATTCTATCGACTGCAAGAATCTTCAAGCGGGCTTCTCTGATAGTGACTTTTGAGCGACGCTGAGTGCTTTGACCTATGATCCTGTTCTTGAGTACCCTTGAGCCATCAACACCTTCCTTTAGAGGAAGAAACTTGTTAGATCTTCTTGAATCCTGTTAGATCATTTTGAACCCTGAAATATACTCTTGAACTTAATTAGTACCAAATAACTTCATATGCTTTGTTATCATCAAAACACAAAATCGGGGATTGTAACCTTTTGACTAACAATCTCCTCCTTTTTGATGATGACAAAACATATGCTATTTAAAAAAAAATCTAGAAAAGAGCTTTGTAAAAACTCCCCCTCAAGTTATGCTAGCTATCAAGTACAAGATATCAACAAGTTATATGATAAAGGCATTGTATAAGAGCATGATCAAACAAATACTCATAAATATTTCTTCCCCTTTTTGTCATGCATCAAAAAGGGTAAGCAAAAATAACCAAAAATTAAAACATATATAGATTTTAGAGAAGAAAAACTCATGAATCAATAATACAATCATTTAGTTCTCCACAAATGAAAGAGAATCTGTTAAATCAAGTGGTTTAGTAAAAATATCTGCTAGTTAAAAATCAGTTGAAACGTAATCAATTTCAATATCACCTTTCTCATAGTGATCTCTAAGAAAGTGATACCGAAATGCTATATCTTTGTCTTACTATGTTGATCTGCATTTTTAGTCATATAAATAGTACTAGTATTATCACGATCATAATACAAATTATAGTCAAGGAGAGTATGTTTCATCCAAAGGACTTGTGCACAACAACCCCCCGCCGCAACATACGCCGCCTCAGCAGTTGAGAGGGTTACAGAATTTTGTTTCTTGAAAGACCATGAAACAAGATAATTTCCTAGAAACTGACAAGTTCACTTGTACTCTTCCTATCCACTCTACAACCGACAGTCAGCATCCGAAAAACTCATCATGAAAAATTGTCTAGTCTTCAGATGCCATAAGCTCATTCTAATAGTGCCCTTAAGATATCTAATAATGCGTTTTACCGCAATCGAGTGGGACTCTTTAGGACAAGATTGGAATCTAGCACATAGACATACTAACATGATATCTGGCATACTAGCCGTTAAATAAAGTAAACTACCAATCATTTTTCTATAAAGTTTAATGTCTATATTTATACCTTGTTCATCCTTATCAAGTTTTATCGTTGTAGCCATGGGAGTTTTGCTTGTCTTTACCCCTTTAAGTCCAAATTTCTTGATGAGTTCTCTTGTGTACTTGGCTTGATTTATAATAATCCCATCACTCCTTTTCTTAATTTGGAGTCCAAGGAAGTAGTTTTACTCGCCCATCATAAACGTCTCAAACTCATTCTTCATGCATGATTCAAAATCTTTGCAAAACTTTTCGTTAGTAGATTCAAATATAATATCATCAACATAAATTTGAACAATAAGAATATCACTATCTGTATGCTTTGTAAACAAAGTGTGTCTATTTTATCTTTTACAAAACTATTTGAAATAAGAAATGTTGAAAGTCTTTCATATCAAGCTCTAGGAGCTTATTTTAAACCATATAACGCTTTGTCTAATTTGAAAACAAAATCCGAATATGTAGGATCAACAAACCCGATGGGTGTTCAACATATACTTCCTCTCAATAAAATCATTTTAAAATACGCTTTTGACATTCATTTGAAAAGTTTGAAATCTTTATAAGAAGCAAAAGCAAGTGTAATCTGTATGACTTCAAGCCGTGCTACGGGTGCAAAGATTTTCTCAAAATCGATACCTTCGATTTGGGTGTAACCTTAGGCCACTAACCTAGCTTTAATCCTAACAACATTACCCGACTCATCCAACTTGTTTCAAAAAATCTATTTTGTACCAATTGTTGGTCTATCATGGAGTCTATGAACAAGGTGCTAAACTTAGTTGTGCTCAAATTGATTGAGCTCATTTTACATTGCAAACAACCAACATGAGTCGCCCTTGGCTTCGAGGATATTTTTGGGTTCAATATGAGAAATAAAAGCAAAATTGCCACAAAAATCATAGAGTTTGGTGCGAGTAGTTACCCTCTTTGATACATCATCTATGATGAGTTCCTTGGGATGACTTGTAACGATCTCCAATCTTTTGGAAGTGGTAGTGTTGGTGCCACTTCAACCTCTTGAACTTCACTTTGTTTATCAAACTTTGGCTTATCTTCTTAGATAAGTGAGTCCTTCAAAGTTACTTTCTCTATGTTTTCACCTAAAAAATCAATCTCTACAACATTCTTAACAAAAGAATTAGATTCTTCAAACTTAACATGCATAGATTCTTCAATTGTCAAAGTAGAATTATTGAAGATTCTATAAGTCTTGTTAGTGTTAGAATAACCAACAAAATAGCTTCAAAAGCTTTAACATCAAATTTACCTAAGTTATCTTTGGTGTGTTTAAAATAAAATATTTGTATCCAAAAACTCTAAAGTAAGAAATATTAGGCTTTCTTAAATAGTAAATTTCAAAAGAAGTTTTGAAAGTATTTTATAAAAATAAATTCTATTTGATATGTAACATGAAGTTTTTACGGCCTCGGCCCATAAATATTGAGGGAGTACGTATTCACTAATTATTATCCTAGTCATTCTTGAAGAGTATGATTCTTTCTTTCAACAACTCCATTTTATTGTGGAGTTTTAGGACAAGATAATTCATGTCTAATTCTATTTTCTTCACAATAAGTGATAAAAAATAGTTAATGAATTCACCACCTCTATCATTTTTTATGTGGAAAATCAAAAAACCTTTTTCTTTTTCAACCTTTTTCTAAAAAATATTAAAATGCAAAAAAGCTTGATCTTTATGTTCCAAAAAGAAAACCCATGTAAAATGAGAAAAATCGTCAACCAATATAAAAATAAAATGGTTTTCATTTAAACTCTTGATTTTAGTAGGACCAACAAATCCATATGGATTAACTCTAATGGTCTAGATGTCATGATATCCTTGATTGATTTGAAAGAGTACTTGGTTTGTTTTTCAGGTTGGCACGCATCACAAATGCGGTCCTTTTCAAACTTCAAGTAAGGAATACCCTTCACCAATTCCTTAGAGTTAATTCTAGATAGATGATCAAAAGATACATGACCTAATCTTCTATGTCATAAGCAAGAGTCCTCATTGAAAGCATTTAAACATGTAGCATTACAATCTAAATTTATCATATCAATAATATATACATTATTTTCTCGAAATCCGGAAAGAATGCAAGCATCGGTTTTACCATCTGAAATATTGCAAGAAGAATTATCAAAAATAACTTTAAAAGCTCGATCACAAAGTTGACTAATACTCAAGAGGTTATGCTTGAGACCATCAACTAAAACAACATTTTCAATCAATGAAAATGAACCAACTTTAATCTTACCTATACCGATAATGTTACCTTTGAGTCATCTCCAAAGGTGACGGTGCCACCTTCATGATACCTTAGTAGGGTTACAAAATTATTGATGTCCCAAGTCATGTGCTTTGAGCAACCGCTATCAAGATACCACCGCTCCCTACATCTTGGAGCCTTGGTGTGTAATTACAAACAATGAAGTTGATTTTGGTACCCAAATTTTCTTGGGTCCTATAACGTTAGTACTTTGAACCCAAATTTAATTATTAGAAATATTTATACGATCAAAATAAAATTTAGCTAAATGACCCTTTCGGCCACAATAAGTATATGAATAAACTCATACATATATGCATGACGTGTATGATGAGTATGTAAGACATGAGCATGCTTAGTGTGTGATTTAGAAGTGTGAGTATGTGTAGCATGAATATGTTTCTTTGAAGAATTTTTTTAGAAAATATGGCCTCTAATTTAGCCTTATCAAACTCACATTTCTTTAAAATATTTCCCAATGTGTTGATTTTAGTTTTTAAAATAGTAATTTCATTTTCATCAATCATGAAAAATTTTGCTTTACATGAAATCTTGTAGCATCAAAATCTTTTTGTGTAAATAAAAGAGTAGAAGATAAATCATTTTTTCTTTAGAAAGAATGATTATTTTATTTTGAAGAACTTCATTATCCTTTTTCGTTTTTAGATATTTCTTTTTAGAAAATTATAATTATTTGAAAGTTCTACAAATGCATCTCCTAATTCATCCATAATTAAATCACAATTATCAAGGGATGATTCAGAAGTTACCTTAAGTGTGCTATCATTTGTCATGAAACACATATTTGCTGTGTCCACCTCCTTTTCAGATTCACTTTCTGAATCCCATGTAACTTTAAAAGCTTTCTTCTTAAAAGACTTCTTTGGCTTGTTTGAGGAAGATGACTTGTTTTTGATATCCGGACATTCGGCAATGATATGTCCGGGTTTCGGACAGTTGAAACAGATGATTTTCTTTTTCTCCTTTCCTTGCCATCGTCTCATATTATTGATCTTTGCCTTGTTATACATCCTCCTTACATTTCTTACAAGGAGGGAAAGATCGTCATCTTCTTCTTCTTCATCGTCAGAGATGGTGGGAGTAGACTTGAAGACAATTGTCTTCTTCTTTTGTGGTGTCGTTTCTTCTCTAGCCTTCCTCTCCATCTCACGGGTCTTAAGGTTGCCGATAAGATCGATGGGCTCCATCTCTTCTTTGTCGTTTAACTCTTTCAATGTAGTACCTTTGACTTCTCATGAGGGTGGAAGTACACAAATGACCTTCCGGACTTTTGATCATTATCAATGGCATCACCTAAAGAAACAAGACCATTAGTTAGTTTAGTAAATTGTGTAACCATATCATCAATGGACTCATTTTCATGCATAGTGAAGTTTTTATATTGGGAACGCAAGAGAACTATTTTAGCCCTCTTCACTTGTGATGTTCCCTTATGAGTGACCACTAGGTGCGACCAAATCTAGTAGGTGAATTTGCAATAAATGACCCTAGCTATATCGTCATCATTCAAGGCTTGAAGTAAGGCATAGTGTGCCTTTGCATTGGCATCAAACTCCTTGGTGGCAATATCGGACCAAGTGTCCTCATCACCGGTGAGTACACTCAAGGGTTTAGTCACTGCCTTTGCAACCTGGCTTCCTAAGGTTGCAAAAACACGGTCATCTTAACCTTTCATATGGGAAAGTTAAGGCCATCAAGCTTGGGAGGGGTCTTAAAACCTTTGGCCATTTTTACTATAGTGGATGAGAATGAAGATGTCAATGAAATGATTAGCAACTAGGATCTCTCTAAGATTATTAAGCCAAAATTTAAAGACCAAGGCTCTGATACCAATTGAAATTACACCTAGAGGGGGATGAATAAGTGTATAGCTAATCAAATAAAAATTTTAGACAATATAATATGAAATAACATAACTGATCACTCAAAACAAGACTTGAAGCCGGATTCCTCATGAAGGGCTCTGAACTTCTTCTCGTGATTCCTCTAGATAAGAGTTGAGGTGCTCAATTGCTATCTTGTTGAGATGAGTATTGATCGACAAGAATAAATGAATGATAAATAAGTAAATAGAGACAATAAAACAATCGCAAACAAAAAGATTTATTTCGAGGTTCGAGCCACTGCTCTACGTTCCCGCCTTCACCACCGTGAAGGATTTCACTATACACTATTGGAGCCTCCACAAAGGGACCTTACTACAAGGAATTACAAACACTCAAAGTATACAACTCCCCAACTCAATTCTCTACACCAGAGGCAGCACAAACCCAATTGAGATAAAAAAAGCTATGGGTGATCAAGAGATTACAAACGCTCTCTTTACAACTCTCTTACAAAAACCCTATAGAGTAAAATGTAAACTTGAAGCTCAAGAATGTAAGTAAGGGTGAAAATCAGAAAAAGAGATTTTAAGAGCAGAAAAATCAATTAAAACTTTGAAAATAAGAGTACAAAAGAAAACATGAAACTTTTTCTCTTTGAAAGCAAAAACTAGATTTTCAATAGAATTTGTTGTTATGAAATATTCAATCCCAATGACTCTTTATATAGCTTTTAGAAAAACACGTTTAGAATAGTTTTACCAGGTCTAAAAAGGAAGAAATTGACCCTAGAAATTCAACTTTTCGTGTTTTAAAAGAAACATGTTTAAAAAATAGATCTAAAAGAACTAGATGTTACTGTCAATTTGGCAATCTGTCAGTCGACCGGCCGGTTGACCGGCCATTAAAAAAAATTTGACCGTTGGCTCTCGATCGACTGGTCAATCGACCGTGTTGAACCGAGACCAAACTAGTTACAATCGGTCGACCGCCTGATCGACCGCAATAAGAGACCGGTCGACTGGTCGGTCGAGCGGGAAGGTGCACAACATAGACACCCTATTTTTTAGAGGTTCGGTCGACCATGCAGTAGACCGTGCTAGCCTGTAATAGGCACGATCGACCGCCCGGTCGGCCGACCTAGGCCAAAAACTGGGTCAAGGTATTTTTTATTTTTGAAGATAAAGAAAATTTTCAATTAATTTTTGTTTGAATTTTGAAAGAGAGAAGACATGTATAGCCATGAGATACAAGTTCTAAACTGAGATAGAAATTTCTAAGAAAATGTGGAATAAGTATCAAAACCAAACATGTCAAAACTATACTTTTGTAATCGTGCACTTTTGTGTGTGTGTATCTTTGAGCCTCAAATCTATATTCTATTCTTTAACAAACTAGTTTCTTATAAGGTTCTAATCGACTACAAGAATCTCTAAGCGGGCTTCTCTGATAGTGACGTTTGAGCAACGCTGAGTGCTTTGAGGTATGATCCCGTTCTTGAGTACCCTTGAGCCATCAACACATTCTTTTAGAGAAAGAAACCTGTTAGATGTCCTTGAATTCAGTTAGATCTTTTTGAATCCTAAAATACACTCTTGAACTTGATTAGTACCAAATAACTTCATATGCTTTGTTATTATCAAAACACAAAACTGGGAATTGTAACCTTTGGGCCAACAGTATTGTATTTCCGATATCCTTTATTTGGATGACTTTTGTTATTAACTAGTTTATGTGAGGGCTAATCACACTGTCCAAAAGTTCAAATGATGGGTTGTGGGGAAATTATGTGTATCACTCTTTTACAGTCCTCACATAGAGCTTCACAAGGTCTCCAGTGAGTTTTAATCCAAGATTTGATTTCTTGGATTCTACAGCTCCGGCACCACATTGGATAACCTCTATAGCAAACATTCAAGCAGATTCATGCGCCAACAATGTATATCAAGTGATTTTTGACCTTAAACATTGTCTAAATATTATTTCTCCAAAAAAAAAAAAAATTAAATTTAACATGTATCAAAAGCGTTGTATCTATTCTCAATAAAAAGAAACATTGTCAAAACAATAAAATCAGGAAGACAATATCAAGAAACGCTATCACTCATGATATAGTCTCAATTCGTAAATAACAATATCACTCATGATATCTCGATTAGTAAATAACAATGACAACGTTTTTCTTAATAATTTTTCACTCTCAGACTCCTAACATGGGGAGAAGATTCCTCTAAACTTGTCGGCAATTTTCCTTGAACCCTTGACCTCTCTTGTTCAAAAGAAATTTCTCCAACAAAACTCCAAGTTCTTTTCCAACTATTTAAATGTCTTTTTCTTTCTTTTTGAATAATAATGTGGATGACTCGTAACTCCTTTCCTCTTCCCCTAATGTTGTCACTTCCTTGTCACATACAAATGTCTTTGCCAACTGTCCTCCTAGTTTATCTGTTAGCAAAGTGTTCAAATGCCATCCTAGTGCATTTGGCTGTAAAAATTTAATCTCTCAAAACAAACAAAACTAGTTCCTGTCTGCAATGTGGCAGTAACAAATATGAATGTTGCTCGACGGATGCTGCTTAAATTTAAACAATAAACACATGCATTCCAACCCTACTGCTGCAAAAAAAACAAATTCAACTTTAAGTTTGAGAGAGGTAAAACACAATGCTCCCACTGTATTTTAGTGTTCTTTCTTTTTGCCTACTCAAACAGGACACTAGCTTGATTAGGTATATAAAGATGATAAGCCAGCTTCTGTTTCGTCACTTCTTTAAAGAGCATACTATATAAATAATAAGATTAAAAATTAAATCAATCTTGCTAACATTAGAAGTGGCAGTTGGTAGTTTGGAAATATATATACCGGGATCAAGGAGGCAAAGGGTGGAAGTCATAGTTCCGGGCCTGATTCATCAACATAGGAAGAGTGGGCTTGGCTTAGACAGGTTCTCCACCTTCGAAATGAGAGAGTAATGTGAATTTCTGTTGTTTAGGCAGGTGTCCGGTTCGGCCAAAGCACTTCATTTTTCATGATGAGACCAGTAGGCCTTGTAAAACATCGCCGAATACCGTCTCAGCTCATCCTATTTCATCAGATATGGGATGTGATATAGTTCCGAAGGATGAACCAGATATGGACAGTTCAACCTTAATCGGCACGCATACCTGCACAATCAACTGATCCTGAAACTTCAATCGAGAGAGAAAGCGAGTCTGCGGGACCAGGAAGACAATTAAAGGGAACAACCAAAACTAGAATTGCAAAAATTTCATTGCCTCAGGTTATTAATAACCAGTCCCATTCGAAGCTTTAGAAGGGTGCTATTGAGATCTTCCGACGAATGGTCGAGCGAATAAGTCAACTTGGATCTGTTGTGCGAGGAGTGCGTTATCAACCGTGGCTGCATTCTTCCTTCCACTTACGTTGAATCGACGTTCCAACGACAGCTGATGAGCAGAAGGTTCCACAGTCAGTTCTTTTTCATCTCTAACAGAATTTTCATATCTTTCTTCTTTCTATTTATGTGGTCAAAACACCACTACACCAGGTGGTAATAAATTAAGTGTATCATTCACAACCTTCATTCCTGCTTACCTTCTTCCTTTCTTTCTCGTCCACTCCAGGGGGTACGTACACACCTGCGCAGATTACAGGTGATAGTTACAAAAAAGGCGCATAAGTGAACAGTGCCCAATGACATTCAGGGATAAGCTAGATTCGCTTTTATCCATTCCTTGCTCTACACAGTAAACAAAATAATTCACTGAGGCAAAAAGCACATGCTAAAAATCAATACATTTCGTGTCTTCTTCATTTCCTATTGAATTTCTTCGCCGAAGTTGTTGGAGGGGAGGCTTGGTAGCGAGAAAGTTGTCCAAGAAGATTCATGAGTCTGAATAGACCACGGAATAATAAATTTTAATGGCACCACTCCTATGGATACTATAAACTTCGGTAAAAGCCGGGGTGACTATAAGCGTTAACTGATATTAAGGTCTATCCACCACTTTGGGATAATGTTTTAAAGTCTAAGTTCACGTGTTTATTTCTGAGATAGATACGAGGGCTTAACAACATCTTTATCTTCTCTCATGATTTTATTGGTGCTGCACTTTTTTCTTGGTAGGAATGAGTTTATAGAACACGTCTTGTTTATCTTGACGAAATGGGGGCATATTCATCCCAATGCCAAAAACATTTACCATGTTTAGTAGTTTCTTGATGGCTTCTCTTGCATTGACAGGTTGTAGCTACTGGATGACGAAATGAATTTTGGAATTTATTAACATTCTCTAAAAAAGGTATTGTCGATAATCCTGTTGGTACTGAAATCATTAAAAGAACACCCAATAACTCACAGGAAATACACGAGGAAGTTCGTAGAAGAATTGAATTCAGCCAGCAATGAACACTACAAGGAGCAACTGGAAGTTGAGAAGCAAAAAAATAAAGAAGGCACTGGGAGAGCCGTAGGTGAGCGAGGAAGATAACCCTGACTTTCGTTGGGTCAACAACCCTCCATATATTAAAGGGAATTCTACTCTTTCAGTTGGAAAGGCGTGTCCCGTTCTAATTGTTGGAATTGAAGAATATGAAAGGCGAATCTTCGAGTTGAATTATGGCGAGATCCGTTGATCGAATCAACTGATGATGGTTGGAGTGTGTTCTCCTTCCATTGGTGATGAACGTTGTATATCCACATGTTCAATTCCGACTTCGAATGAATGAGATATTCAAGTCCAAAGTTTGCCTAATTCAAAGCCAAATGGGACTAAAGGAAGCTAAAAGCATTTAGTCCCACATTGGCCGTGTGATGGAAGCTTATGGGGTATAAATAGAGAAAATTGAGAACAAAGGGCGTGCCCTTTGGGTACTTGGAGTTTTCGCGCGCGAAAAAGGAGGGAATTATGCTCGCACATGCGTGCGCGCGCGCGAACGGTTGCGACGGTTCTGTCCGAACCGTTGCAACTGTTGACTTTTGGCGGACGAGAATACCCTTCCGGAGCGCTATAAATAGCGCTCCAGAGGTTCATTCTCAGACACACCAACAGAGTTTGAACACTCTCTCTCTATACTGAGTTCTGAACTGTTCTTCCAACGTTCTGAACTGTGCTTCTAGCGTGAAGTGGAATCCGCGACTTCCAGCGTGAAGTGGGAATCCGAAGCGACTTCCAACGGAGATTCTGCAAAATTATTCTGAAAGAGGAATCAGAAAATTCAACAGATTCTTTAATAAGAATTGTTGTCTAAATCTGGTACTTCTGAAGAAAGATATTCTTCTACCTTCCTTCGTCCTCAACAGTGGGTGCTCCTCCAGAGAGTAAAGACAAATATTCGTTTGAAATTTGTCCTTATACCGCTGCTTCAACAATCCTGTGAAGGTACTGGTTGACTACGGTTCGACCGTACGGTGATTTGGTAGTGCTATCCAAATACCGTGAAAGAGTGTTGTATCTTGGGAGACCAGCGTCCATTATACCGTTAGCACCTGTGCGGGGGACGTAATTGTCTTAAGGAGATTCGCTTTAAGCGTACCTCACTCTAAATACTGTATAAGTGGATTAAGTCCTTTATACAGGGGATATACTTTATTGTATATCGAGACTGACTTAGATTCAGTCTAATTGGTGCTTTAACCAAGGAAGGAAATTGAAAGGTGGTTCTTAAATTAAGGAACGTTCTATTGAACGGAAAACCTCCCACCTGATATTTGCCGACCTGGCCAATTAGATTGTTGATAACTCAGTGATCTTGATTAGTTGTCAGATTGATTCTTGTTAAGCAGAATACCCAACAATCTTAAGACAATTAATAGTTTCTTACTTCTGTTCTGCTTGAACTTGCAGAAGATGTCTGAGACTAATCAAGATAGTACAAGCAAGGCACCAAACATGCTACAAGCTTTGATGCCGACTCCACTTCCTAACCCGAAGCCGGAGAAGCCAGGAAAATTTGATGGCACAGAATTCAAGAGGTGGCAACAGAAGATGCTCTTCTACTTGACCACTCTTCATCTGGCCAGATTCCTGCAAGAAGATCCACCAGAGCCTGCAACTGATGCATGGACTCAATGTGACTTCCTTTGCCGAAATTATATTTTAAATGGACTGGATGACTCTCTTTACAATGTCTACAGTCCTATAACAACGGCAAAGAAGTTATGGGCCAGTCTTGACAAGAAGTACAAGACTGAAGATGCTGATACCAAGAAGTTCGTCGTAGGACGATTTCTAGAGTACAAAATGGTGGACAGTAAGACTGTAATCAGTCAGGTGCAAGAGTTCCAACTTATCTTGCACGAGATAGAAGCCGAAGGTATGATCCTACCTGAAACTTTTCAGGTGGCTACTATCGTGGAGAAACTCCCACCTGCGTGGAGAGATTTCAAGAACTACCTGAAGCATAAGCGAAAGGAGTTGAAGTTGGAAGATCTCATGGTGAGGCTTCAAATCGAGGAGGACAACAGAAAGTCCGAGAAAAGGAGCAGTAAGAACTCCTACGAAGCAAAAGCCAATGTGATCGAAGACTCAAAGGGGAAAGCGTCTACTTCCAAAGGCTTAAAGCGGAAGAAGACTTCCCAGGGGTACAAAGGCAAGGTCCAAGAAGGTAAGAACATGCGCTTCAAGGGAACTTGCTATATCTGCAACAAAGAGGGGCATAAGGCGAATGAATATCGCAGCCGTCTCAAACAAAACAAGAATCTTGTTGATGGTCTTTTTAAAGATAATGTTGCAGTGGTAGACAAAAAGTCTGTGTATTTGTACCCGAAACTTATAAATAAAAGAAATTCTTCCGTTTATTTGCTTGAGTCTCCTTTTGTGTGGCATGCTAGATTAGGGCATGTAAATTACAAGTCTTTGAAAAACTTGTCTAATCTGGGATATATTCCTAAACTCAACTTGGAAGAAATTCGCAAGTGTGAGATTTGTGTTGAGGCCAAGTTAGCTAAAATTCATTTCACTCAATAGATCGAAATACAGAACCTTTAGGGTTAATTCATAGCGATCTGTGTGATTTGAAGTTTATGCCAACTAGAGGCGGTAAAAAGTATTTCATTACTTTATTGATGACTGTACAAGATACTGTTATGTGTATCTTTTAAACAGTAAGGATGAGGCAATAAATATGTTTACAACATATAAAGCCGAAGTTGAGAATCAACTCAACAAGAAAATCAAGATTCTAAAATCCGATAGAGGCGGAGAATATGAATCAAATGATTTTAGTTAGTTATGTGCTAGTTTTGATATAATACATCAAACTACAGCACCATACACTCCTCAGCAGAATGGAATTGCTGAACGGAAGAACAGAACTTTGAAGGAGATGGTTAATTCCATGCTCGTAAGTTATGGAGCTCCGCAGAACTTGTGGGGGGAAGCTCTATTAACTGCAAATCATATTCTAAATAGAGTACCCCACAAGAAACTTGGTCTAATACCATTCGAGTTATGGCATGGTAGGACACCTTCCTACCATTACCTCAAAATGTGGGGGTGCCTAGCAAAGGGGCTAGCACCATTACCTAAAAAGACTAAGTTGGGAGCAAAAACTATGGACTGCGTATTCATAGGCTATGCCTTGAATAGTAGTGCCTACAGATTTCTGGTTCATAAATCAGAAATACCTGATATTCATGTAAACATGATTATCGAATCTTGAGATGCTGTGTTCTTTGAAGATATCTTTCCGTACAAACGGGAAGCAGATAAGACTTCTGGAAAAGAACACACGAGATGGCGTTCAGGGATGAAAGTTCCGAGGAACCGAATGTAAATGCGGAAACTGAACCAAGAAGAAGTCAGAGATCTAGAATCTCAAAATCTTTTGGTCCAGATTTCATAGCATACGCTATTGAGAGCGAACCTCAAACATTTAAAGAGGCTATGTCAACCCCAGAAGCACAAATGTGGAAAGAAGCTATAAATAGCGAAATAGAATCCATACTAAGTAATCATACTTGGGAATTGGTAAACTTACCTCCTGGCAGTAAACCAATTGGGTGTAAGTGGATTTTCAAACAAAAATTAAAACCCGATGGATCTATCGATAAGTACAAGGCTAGATTAGTAGCCAAGGGTTATCGGCAAAAAGAAGGACTTGACTACTTCGATACTTATTCACCAGTAACAAGAATAACGTCCATTCGGATGTTAATCGCAATTGCAGTATTGCATAACTTAGATATCCATCAAATGGATGTCAAGACTGCATTCTTAAATGGTGAATTAAATGAAGAGATATATATGGAGCAACCTGAAGGATTTAAAGTCAAGGGCCAAGAACACAAGGTGTGTAAATTGGTAAAATCCTTATATGGTTTAAAGCAGGCTCCAAAACAATGGCATGAGAAATTTGATAGTGTCATGATCAAAGATGGATTCACTATCAATGAATGCGATAAGTGTGTTTACACGAAACAGTTGGAGATGCATGTATCATTGTCTGTCTTTATGTAGACGACATGTTGATACTTGGGACTAATATTGAGATTATTAAGTCCACTAAAAGAATGTTATCCAACAGTTTTGATATGAAGGATCTGGGGGTTGCTGATGTAATTTTAGGAATTAAAATTACTAGAACACCAGATGGAATCAGTCTATCTCAATCTCACTACGTGGATAAGATGATAGAAAGATTCAAGGATCATGGGATAAAAGAGAATACAAATCCTTTTCTCCCACATGTCCATCTTCATAAGAATACAGGAACTGAAATGCACCAGTTGGAGTATTCTCAGATTATCGAGAGTCTAATGTATTTGATGAATTGCACTAGACCCGATATTGCTTACGCTGTAAGCAAGTTAAGTAGATACACTAGTAATCCTAGTGATCTACAATGGACCGCTCTACTACGAGTATTGGGTTACGTATCACATACCAAGGAATATGCCTTGAGATATGGACAGTATCCACCTGTACTGGAAGGATACAGTGATGCTAATTGGATTGCAGATTCTGAGGAATCAAAATCAACTAGCGGATACGTATTTACTCTAGCAGGAGCAGCGGTATCATGGAAATCTTCTAAGCAAACATGTATTGCCCGTTCCACTATGGAATCGGAATTCATAGCCTTAGATAAGGCTAGAGAAGAAGCAGAATGGCTTCGACAATTCTTAGAAGATATACCATTATGGCAAAAGCCAGTGCCCGCTATATGTATACACTGCGATAATCAAGCGCTATATCTAGGGCACAAAATGTTATATATAACGGTAAGTCTAGACATATTCGTCGTAGACATAATACCGTGAAGCAGTTGCTCTCAAATGGAATTATCTCTATTGACTTTGTATCGTCAAAGGATAATTTAGCGGATCCGCTTACTAAAGGTTTAAGTGGAGAGCGTATAAACTGCGCATCGAGGGGAATGGGTCTAAAAGCCTAACCTTACCGAGTCAGCTTAATGGAAACCTCACTTAGCGACTGGAGATCCCACGGACTAAGTTCAAGAGGAAAAACTACTTATGATTGACTCAGCAAGTAAGCACTTGGGAGCTTGACTCCAATCCATTCCTAAGGTGCACATAAGTGCTTTTCTACAAGAGGATTAAGGATAAGCTTAACGCTTTTAATGATGCCTATATCATGTTACTAAACAAGTGGAGTAGAGTAGACTACTCTTAATAGGTCCATCACCTATGTGAGTATAGAGTTGGGTCGGCTCTTTGGGAATTTCTATGGAGGCTGTTATTCCCTAAAGATACTCTCTGAAACCAAGAATGTCCAGGGCCAAAACGGGCACAACCGAGAACCAAAGTTGATTTGAAAAGTTACTGTGTGAAGCTTGTTGACTTGGCTTACACTAACGGCTAACAGTTCAAGACCTAGTTCACTGATTAGCCAGTAAGTCCGATAAAGCTTTCGCTATGGAAGGTTCAAGACCTAGTTCACCTATCCTTATGCAGTTTCTTTTCTCAAGTACCTTTCACAATAGAGTCAGTCTCTTTGTGTGTCATTTCCTTGAATTCTCCATTCATTGTGGGGGATTGTTGGAATTGAAGAATATGAAAGGCGAATCTTCGAGTTGAATTATGGCGAGATCCGTTGATCGAATCAACTGGATGATGGTTGGAGTGTGTTCTCCTTCCATTGGTGATGAACGTGGTATATTCACATGTTCAATTCCGACTTCGAATGAATGAGATATTCAAGTCCAAAGTTTGCCTAATTCAAAGACAAATGGGACTAAAGGAAGCTAAAAGCATTTAGTCCCACATTGGCCGTGTGATGGAAGCTTATGGGGTATAAATAGAGAAAATTGAGAACAAAGGGCGTGCCCTTTGGGTACTTGGAGTTTTCGCGCGCGAAAAAGGAGGGAATTATGCTCGCACATGCGTGCGCGCGCGCGCGCGCCGCAGCCGTTGGCGGCGGCCGGGCTCGGGCTCGGGCTCGGGCTCGGGTTCGGGTTCCCTACCTGGACTGGTTCTTTTTGAATCGGGTTTCAGGGTATGGGCCGAACAGATCCGCTCCACTCCACTACCCAATCCGCTCCAGCCCGCCAACGGGTGTCCGCGCGAACGGATCCGAACCGTTCGCCAACCGCTGTCGGAAACCGACCGTGCGATTGAACGGTTGCGACGGTTCTGTCCGAACCGTCGCAACTGTTGATTTTTGGCGGACGAGAATACCCTTCCGGAGCGCTATAAATAGCGCTCCAGAGGTTCATTCTCAGACACACCAACAGAGTTTGAACACTCTCTCTATACTGAGTTCTGAACTGTTCTTCCAACGTTCTGAACTGTGCTTCCAGCGTGAAGTGGAATCCGCGACTTCCAGCGTGAAGTGGGAATCCGAAGCGACTTCCAGCGGAGATTCTGCAAAATTGTTCTGAAAGAGGAATCAGAAAATTCAACAGATTCTTTTATAAGAATTGTTGTCTGAATCTGGTACTTCTGAAGAAAGATATTCTTCTACCTTCCTTCGTCCTCAACAGTGGGTGCTCCTCCAGAGAGTAAAGGCAAATATTCGTTTGAAATTTGTCCTTGTACCGCTGCTTCAACAATCCTGTGAAGGTACTGTTGACTACGGTTCGACCGTACGGTGATTTGGTAGTGCTATCCAAATACCGTGAAAGAGTGTTGTATCTTGGGAGACCAGCGTCCATTATCCCGTTAGCACCGGTGCGGGGGACGTAATTGTCTTAAGGAGATTCGCTTTAAGCGTACCTCACTCTAAATACTGTATAAGTGGATTAAGTCCTTTATACAGGGGATATACTTTATTGTATATCGAGACTGACTTAGATTCAGTCTAATTGGTGCTTTTAACCAAGGAAGGAAATTGCAAGGTGGTTCTTAAATTAAGGAACGTTCTATTGAACGGAAAACCTCCCACCTGATATTTGCCGACCTGGCCAATTAGATTGTTGATAACTCAGTGATCTTGATTAGTTGTCAGATTGATTCTGCTTAACACTAATTTCGTTGAGATAAACATGACGTGTCCTATCACATATCATTCCTACCAAGAAAAAAGTGCAGCATCAATAAATCCATGAGAGTATTTGTAAAATGGTTTATTTAGTCCCAATTGATTTGCGTATTGAATTATAAATCAAGAGAGATAGGTTTTCCCTTTCTTTGTCTGTGTCAACAAACAACTCGAAATAACTTGACTTTTTCAGAGCAGGTCTGAGTCAAATGGTAATGATTCGAAGCACTTCTTTTTTTTCATAATTTTATTTTTTATCTGAAAAGGGGTATTTAATCGATTTCTATATTCCTTCTAGATCTAAGAACTAAATTATTATACAAAAATAGGAATAAAATAGATCCATAGGTTCAGTACCTTGTTGTAGAACTCAAAGTAGCACTGCTAGTTTTTCTCCTTGTCAATCTTGTAGCCCAGGTAGGTGAAGAGAAGGATGAGTCTAGAGAAACCGGTGTACCTCTGAATAATCTAGAGTCTGTGGGATGGAGTCTTCTGGAACACATAGAAGTTGGACGGGGACTAGACTAGTTGAAGTAATGAGCCTCTCAATATGGGTGGCTCGTTACTTCAGTTGATATAATAAAAATTCATTCATTTTTTAGTCGGAACCTTAGGCGGTTCTCGAAAAAAGATAGCGAAAAAAAATTATCCCTAAAGTCGAGTGTCTTCTTGGATAGTTATAGCAGCCCATAGGCACGAGAAGTACCTTGTGGGAGGCGACGGTCCCCTGGACATAGTCCGTGGCTGTTTAGTCTATGGCCAGTTGGAGATGGTTGATCGGGAAAGGTGCTTTCGAGCCTATTTGGACGAGCTAGATTGAATCCTGAGTGATGGAAATGCCCTCGCCTGCTTGACTAAACGAAGTACTACAAGCAAGCAACGGATGCTTATGTTAAAAGTATTATTAAATTGTGGCAATGAGCACATTAAACACAAGAAGATATCATGCATACAACTGTGCTGATGACTCAGGCTCTCTAGAAGAATATATATATATATATATATGAGAGAAATGTAAATCAGCTGACACAGGAGGCAAATTCGTCCTATGTCGCACTCAAAAATCATATTTCCCGAATGAATTTTCAAGATCCGACCGTACATTATCTTCATATTCTAAGATATACACATATAAAAAATCAAGTGATTTGAAGTTCGTTTACTCATTAATCTAAACGTTTTATTTTGTTCTATTGTTAAAAAAACCGTTAATGTTTGAACCCAAAAAAAATGTAGTAAACAAACTTCAAATCACTTGATTTTTTATATATATATATCATAGAATATGAAGATGATAATATGTGATCGGATCTTGAAAATTCATTCAGGAAATATGATTTTTGAGTGCGACATAGGAGGAGTTGCCTCCTGTGTCAGCTGATTTACATTTCTCTCTCTCTCTCTCTCTCTCTCTATATATATATATATATATATATATATATATATATATATATATATATATATATATATATATATATATACGGTTCTCACGGATTTCTGTGAGAACTTTCACGTGGGTCGTCGGATCTGTAGATCAAATCAAATAAAACTAGATCTCTATCAGATCTGATGACCCACGTGAAAGTTCTCACATGAATTCGTGAGAACCGTTCTTAGGGGATCAACTCACTATATATATATATATATATATATATATATATATATATATATATATATATAGTTGCTGTTATCAAACTGAACAAGTATGCATCATTGAAATTTTTTTTAACAAGGTTTAGGTCCCAGACTTGAAGCAGTGGTTGAAAGACGTACTGGTTCGGCTAACTGGAATTTCTGTTCTGGTGCAAATCCAACTTGGCCACCAAGGAGCAAAGTGGTGGAGCTTCCAACTTTGAGATTTTCTTGAGAGACTAATGATGAGAAACAAAGAGGCTCTTGTAGTCTCCAACCTGAACCTAAACAAGGCACACGGTTTGTTTCAGTTGACTGCTTTAAAACAACAATTTGTGTGTGTGTGTGTGGTGTGTGTGTGTGAGAGAGAGAGAGAGAGTGAATATATTTTCTACGAATGTAACTATTCTGTGATTATTTCTGGTATAATATGTAGTAGCGAGAAAATCAATTGCACGCATTTCTAGAATTTAATCATCTAGAATTTGATGCTGTCCAAATGGGTGGAAGAAACTACTCTCGAAGACTTGGCAAAATACATATGAACTTTTAAAAGTTAAGAGATAAAGCTTCTGAATTTTGTAAGAATAAGGCCTCCAAAACCTAGCTAGCTACAAGATAGCCTACAATATGTGGTCTTGCTCTTTGGCGCAGAGTGAAATACTGTTTCGAAAATATTCTAGTGATTCAGCAGAATCCAACTTTAGAAAGATCAGAAAGAATAATCATCCCCTGTCTCTGTCTTAAAGCTTATCCATCAACAAAAATCAATCTGAAGAGGAACTAAAGAGTTCCACTAGTGAAGTAGGGTCTACAGACACTCATTGCAGCAGGTGGATTCATCACGCTAACAACGACCATAGTATAGGCCCAGTTGATGATTATCTCTGTGTATCAACTAAAGGGCCAACTAGGTTGGATTCTATTCAAAATGATACAGATACAAGATCCAGACATTCTCTAGTTTCCACCGCAAATCTCAGACATTGCTACAATCGCGAATAGTGCCCACATAAACCAACAAAAAGATCAAATCGAATCGACCATCCAAACCCCATCACTAAGATGCAAAGCAACTCCATTTAACATGAAAAAAAAGATCAGCAAAATCAGTAGTGTTGAGGTAACAAGTATTTATCAGATTCAGAGACAAAGGTTGATTCTAAAATCATCTCTGAAAACATGAGCAGCGAACGGGTGCATCCTGTAGTCTCAGTCTCTTCTAGAGTCTTGAATCTAGAGCAGAGAATTCAATGTATAATACTAGTGTAGTAGTACTTACACTAGTCAAAACAGTAAGTTCCAGGGCAGGGTACATATTGACCATATATAGTTACATGCTGCAGTTAATAACTAGACACAATTAACATTACAGAAATTCAACATATCGAAGATAGATTCTACTGAATGCTTCAACTGTTAATTAGGTTCAAGCATCAACAAGTGAAGCTCCAAATGAAGGGCTGTCATAAATCCTAGGCCACTCTTAGCCTTTTATAAGCCTGAGATACACTGGAGGTAATGTTTGACCCAATCGGCCCATGCGATTCATCATAAGACAGTCCAGTATGTGACCCTGAGCTTTGTGATTTAATTTGCCATTTCAGATTACTGGAAAGAGATTTCTCTTTTATGCACAGGTTGCTGTTGAACCTTTCAGAAACGATTTCCAAATCAGACCCACAATTCCATGAATTAGATCCAGACAGATCACTGAGTGAAGTTAATGCCGTCGAAGGTGGCCAATTTCTTCTGCAGTTACCGCTAAAATCATGCTGTTCTTCCAAAGTTTCTCCAAGTATCTTCCTTGGAGTTCAATTCTGATCTTCAAACATCTCCCAGCCTGTTAATATATCACCATCGTCAGGAAATTGTGCATTAATTAATTCCCTTTATTGGGAGAGGCCAAGATATTTAAAGGAAGATCAAGAAAAAAGATAATAGCACCTTTCTTATTCAAATGCATACGTATATTGGATTAGATTTGAGTGAAATTTGGTACTTTAATGTAACCAAACAATCCCTTTGCAATCTCAATTACTGCTAGCAACTTTCCTTATGAATGGGAGGATGGATATAGAAAGTATACTTCAGACTGGTTTGACCTTTGTCCACCATTTTAGTCCAGTTGATTGCTAAAATCCTCAGTTTTTTGGAATGTTGACTCACACCAATAGTTTCCTTCCAAGCTTCATAAATCTAAAATATTCAAAATAATTTATGAATTCATCCAAGTTCATTGATACTCAATTCTTTCCAACTCTGTTTATCACATTTGACACGTCTACTAGTGGGTGAGGCTAGAGATCACATAAACAGATGTTTTGCTCCCCAAGGAGAAATACAAATAAACAGCCCAGAAAGAAAATTGTAGCCAGATACTGTCATCACAAACATCTATATAAACCCATAATAAATAAATTTCCTATTAGAATCAGATCTTAGAACAACACTGAATTGTTATTTGCGACTCAGAACAGACCCTACCGATCTATCCCAAGTCCCAACTTAGGGTCCACCACTATTGTTACTCAAAAGCTTCTTTGGGAAATATCGTTGAGTACAGATCGGATTGTTCTAGCTACATATCATCTACAACAGTTGAAAACCTTGACTGAAATTGATGTGAAATGTGTATGTGCGTGGAAGCAATAGATGAAATAACTCAATTAAACGTTTCACCAAGATAAACGATCGTTGATAGAAAAGCTTAAGACAGTTAATATTAGCTATGTTTTTTTAACATGCATGTATTAGATCAATTTAAATATCAAAGTACTAATTAAATATTATTATGATGCAGGTAACAGATTCTACTATTAATAAAAAAAAGTTAAACAACTATAAAGGAGAAGCATATCACATACTCGCAATTTAAAGTGGACAATAGATCAAAATTGATAATGAGTTAGAAATGTATATCCGACTTGTAAATAAACAGTTTATGTAATGAAATTGTACCTCTTGAATTACCTGTAAAATAAACCTGATTTTCTCTGTTTTCTAGCTCTGGGATTCTTCAGTATTATAACACGTTCTATCACGAATCCAACCCTTCAAATGGAGCATGTTTGAATTTCAAATGAATAAGATATGGTCTGTATAAGGAAGCTTGCTGGTGCAGAATTTTGCTCGCGTGAATTTATTTTCTTCTTTATTTTGATGACGTGAAGAAGGCCTGGATGGCCTCGATCAACTTCAGCGGTGAGGAAGAGGGTAACAATGGGCGTTGGATCGGCAATAGACGTGACGAGAGAAAGAGATTCGGCAACACTTTTAGAAAGAAGAAATTTATTGCGGAGAGGTTGAGAGAGGGAAAATAAAATTATGATAAACCAATTAGGGCATCCCACTAATCAGATTTATAGAACATCCCACCACTATTAGAAAGAGAATTCAAGATCCATAACCAACTCATAAAGAGAATATCAAATTTCATTAATTTCATTGTTCATTAAAAATGTGAATACATGTGGGCTTTATATAGGCTACAAATTGTATCTCCTACTTCTATTTGGATTACATAATTCAACTCTTAAAAGAAATTGAAAGTCTAAAATAAAGAGAAAATACATAAAAAGAAAACTAGTTATCCTACTATAAATCAGATTAGTATAATATAATAAATAGAAACTAGAAATCCTAATGCTAGTAGAACTACTGAATCTATGTTGAGTTGGTACGCCTTCTCCAACGATGAAAGATTTGCCATCTCTTCGTTCTGTTGTCCCATCATTCTCCCCGTGTTGGGGAGAGCTCGACTCTATCGAGTCAGCAATAGAAATGATCTCATCTTACTTCAACCTGTTGGAATCAATCGGTGTTCTTCTTTCCATCAAACCAAATACTTACAAATCAATATAATGTCATCATCCAAAATTTTATCAATCACTATAGTAGATAAAATATTTGGAATTGGCGGAATGAAGAATCTCTCAAAAATAAGCTCATGGGATGACTTACAATAAGGAAGTTGCTAGGATTGAAATCAATACCTTTGTAATCCACTAAATCTTTAATATTGAAAAAAGAACTGATAGCAAAGTCTATAACATAAATATGACAATTTAGTTTCTTCAAGATTTGAAGCGGATCAGTACTACAAGTTAGATAACATCACCAACATTAAAAGTTTTAAACAATTTTTTAATGTCAATTCAAATCTAGTAGTTGGCGTTATTTTGAGCAATCTTATCCATGACTTCCTTGTGTAAATCGTGATATGATTTCACATGCACATGTGATGTAAAAGATGATAATGAGACTCATGGACGACTTCAATTTGACAACTGATTAGGAGTTGAAAAGCAGTAGAGAACTTAGACTTGGTTCTTAACATATGCCACATAGTTTTTCAAAAATAAAAATGAAAATCGATTGGGAAACTTTTATGATTGTGACTTGAACCATGGTCCCTTAACTGGGTGAGAGGGGTAAGACTTTAATCCATCATTTTCAAATATCTCAAAGAATACTATATTGGTGTAGCTTCCATTGTCCACAATGACTATACACTTGTATCTTTTTGTGGCAAGACAATGCTGAAAATGGACAAGTGACTCGAATGTGTTTAACTAATATCATTGTGTGTAATATCTTCAGGAAAAATGTTAACAAGTTCTGTAATCACTAGGGTGGGTGGCTTCGGGGGAAATCAAGATACTAGACTTTACGACGTGATCTCCTAGTTCTTCATGAACTTGGTCATCGGCGAAGTCATCATCTACGTCTTCATCAGAATATATGTCTGGGTGATATGTAAACTCTTTAGAATCAAATTCAATCTCGTATTGGGTGTCTTGTATAAATGATGGTTTGTCTTGAAACTCCTTGGGACATCATTAAACTCTTTTACCATAGGAGTGAATATCGGAGGAATAGTCCTAAAAGGCTTGTCCACAACTTTTCTAACTATAGAGATTACACAAGTGGTACCATTTTTTTGGTTCTGGTTATGGGTCTCCATTTTGGTCACTACCCTTTGACATTCTCTTTCAATCATTTTGCATCTAAATGGAAGGTATTAGCTTCTTGAGTTAGAAAATCAAGTTTAGCCATGATGTTAGCTAGGGTGGATTGGGAGACCATGAAATCAGTGTTGGGTTCACCAACTTTTCACGCAAGTATGAGGTACTACTACAGGATGGCATGCAATGTATGAGTCCCACTATGAATGCAAAGTTATACTATTTTTATTTTGCTTTGAATTTTGAAATTTTTGTTAGTTTGATAGAAAACTTGTCTTTTAAAATTGTCGGGTCAGTCAAACCCCAATTTTACCAGTCCAATTGGCCAGATTGGCACAATTTAGATGGGAGATTTTTCGCACTTGGCGTTCCTTAATTACAGAACCACGTTCAGTACCCTTCTTTCGTTAGACACCAATCGTACAGAATTTCAGAAAAAGACTTACCTTTCAAGATTTCCTAATTACACTAATTTTTTTGGGTTTCGAATAAAGTCTAACTAGAAGAACGAAAGCAAATAAATGTGACTAATATGCAAATCCTACCTAACTGTGCTCTGATACAAGGATAATGTGAAACGTGTACGTGTGCAGAAGCAATAGATAAAATAATTCAATTAAATATTTCACTAACAAGAACGATTGCTGGTAGGAATGCTTAAAATAGTTAATATTAGCTATGTTTATTTAACATGCATGTATTAAATCAATTCAAATATCAAAATACTAATTAAATATTGTTATATTGCAGGTAACAGATTCTACTATCAATAAAAAAAGTAAAGCAACTACAATGAAAAGCAGATCACATACTCATATTTTAAAGTGGACAATAAATCAAAATTGATAATAATTCAGAGATGCATATCTGACTTGTAAATAAACAGCTTATGGATTGGAATTGTACCTCTTGAATTACCTGTGAAATAAACTTGATTTGCTCTGTTTTCTTACTCTAAAATTCTTCAGTATTGTAACTCTTTCTGTCACGAATCCAACACTTCAAACGTTGCATAATTTAGACTCGAATGAGTGAGATATGACCCGAATGAAAAAGCTTGCTGGTGCAGAATTTTGATCGCGCGAATTTGTTTTCTTCTTAATTTTGGTGACGTGGAGAATGCCTGAATGGCCTCGGCTTTAGCGGTGAGGAAGAAGGTAATGGGCATCGAGATTAGCAGTAGCGTGGCGAGAGAAAGAGATTTGGCAACACTTTTAGAGAGAAAAAATTTGTTGTGGAGAAATTGAGAGCAGAAAATAGAATTATGATAAACCAATTAGAGCATCCCACCACTAATCGGAGTTTAATAAGGAATCACAGTACTATTAGAAAGAGAATTCAAGATCTATAACCAACTCATAAAGAGAATAACAAATTTTTATTAATTTTATTGTTCATTGAAAAAATGAATACATGGGGTCTTTATATATACTACAAAATTGTATCTCCTACTTTTATTTAGATTACATAATTCAACTCCTAAAAAAAATCAAAAGTCAAAAAGAGATAAAATACATAAAAAAGAAAACTAGTAATCCAACTACAAATTAGATTACTAAAAATAAAAATACAAAAAATAGAAACTAAAAATCCTAATGCTAGTAAACTAAATCTAAGTTGAGTTGGCACGTCCTCTCCAACGATAAAAGATTTGCTCTCTCTTCATTCCGGTGTCCGCATCGGAAATCTTACATGTATTAAGGTTGTATCCACTCAAATAATCAACAAATCTCATGAATTCAATATAATGTAAAATGATTGGCTCAATGTGCCAACTACAAGGCTCCTTATTTAGATTATTTGACTTGCTTAATTGATATTTACTATAATATACTAGGGGTGAGCATTTTTCCCGCTGAACCGGAAAAACCAATTGAAACACGAAATTTCAGGCAGTTCATCAGGTTTTTTTATTAAGTTTTGTGCGGTTTGGTTCAAAGAAAATTCAAATATTGGTTGTGCGCTTCGGTTCGGTTTAAGAAAATAACTGACCAACACCGATTGAACCAACCGATATATTACTATTATTATTATTTTTTCCCCTCAAAAATATATAAGCACAATGGCCGCCCACTCTTGTGAGGAAGAAGGTGAAGGGTCGTGTTCTGAAGCAAGCGAAAACTTGTTGGATTTTACACTTTTTTTACATTTTTTGATGTTTCATGGTTGATGGGAAAGACAACAAGTTGAGATTTTGTCAGTTTTAAACTTCTTTTTTTTGGTGCTCATGGTTGACGAAAAGATGTAGCTGATGTTCTCAGATCTGCTGATATTTATTTTTATTTACTTTATTTTGGTGCTCCATGAAGGGAGATGTGGGCAGGAAGATGAGAAGACGTAGATGATGATCCCAAACTTTTGAAGAAAAAGTGAGAAAAGAATCAAGGTAGGCCCAAAGCAGTAGAGGCAGTAAGTTCTTGCTCAAACTGAACCGAAAAATTCGGTTCGGTTCAACTTCAGTTCTGAACCGGTTCCAGTTAGGTTTGGTTTTTCCATATAATTCAGTTCGGTTCGATCTTTGAAAAACAGCAAAAAACTGAACCGAGCCGATGATGGTCACGCCTATAATATACAACTCAAAGTTTTCCTTGATATTATAAACACAAGGATATGTTATACAATCCTATCATTCAAACATCATACAACTGATAAGTCCACATTTGCTATTACTTGGCACTTACATTAAATGATTTTTAATAAGTTAAATTGCACGAAAGAGGTAGTGATATTGCAATTACATGACTTGTAGGGTTTACACGAGATTGGCTTCAAATCCGGTTCAATAGCTCAGCAAAAGAAGTCTGATGTATGGCCAGGAGATCATCATCAGCCTACAACCAGTAGTATCTATTCATTATCAGTGCCACGCACACAAGGGGCAGCCACCACACATGCAGCATGGCACAACCGAGTCAAAGGACAGGGACAGAGCAGAAGCACAAGCCATGGCACGATCAAGCACAAGGGACAGTTGAGAAGCAGAAAATTCAGAAATTCCTGGGACAAAACATCAAACAGGTGGTGGGCATTGAACAACCAAAACCGACAGCTGAGAGTCCAACGATCCAAAGCAAATCTCAAAATCAAAATTTGATCGCCTTCAGTTCAAATCAATACGCGAAGATTGGGATAAGAGAAGATAAGAAAGGCTTGCTTCAATCCCAAATCCAACCGACCAATCCGTTAATTTCAGCAACAAATCAAATCAAAATCCTCAGCCAAATCAAAATCCCAATTCAAAAGTAAAGAAGGAAGATCAATCCCAAAACTGAAATTCAAAACCGCAGACAACAGAAGCCTCCAAGAGATAAGAAAGGAGTATTTCAGAAATTGAATTCACTTTCAAATTGATTACCTGAATATGGTTGAAGATAGCTACGAAAATTGAAAACCAAAGGCTATAAAAGGAGCAGCAGAACCAGAACAGAAGACAACAGAGCCAGAGCCAGAACAGTGTTGTGCGCAGGACAACAACCTCACCTCTGAGGAATCCACCAACCAGGCGGAGACTGATACAGCCGGAGATGTACCCAACACGACAAGAACAGAGAACAATAGAGAAAAGCAATCAATACAGTATTTAACGAGGTTCGGCAACATGCCTACGTCCTCGGGACAAGAGATAGATCTTATTGATTCAACAATGAATACAAACTAATACAAAAGGATACTTGAGGAAACTTTCAAGGATACAATACATGAGGGCTCTAGCCTTTATTTATAGCAACAGAGTGGCTGGGTTTTAGAAAACTCCGATTGGATTCGATCCCAAACAGAAAAGGAATTTGAATCCTGAAAGGAAGCCAAAACGCGTCTGTCGATCGACAGGCCGATGAACAGGGCCATGTCCACAGTCGACCAAATAGAGAGCAGCCTGCTTTCCGGTCGACCGGGCGGTCGACCGGCATTCTCGTGTGCACGTTGTGCACACCGGTCGACCGGGCGGTCGACTGGCCTTCTCCCACCGGTCGACCGTGCAGTCGACCGGGAGCTAACATGGCCTGCTTCAATGCGTCGTCTTGCTCCTTTGTCTCCCGATCTCTGTGCTACCTTCTTCCATCTCCTCTCCCCACAATTCTCCACCTGGGTGAAGATTTTTCAAATCTGAGCCGATCTCCAACGAACTCCAGTCTATCACTTGGCGAAATCGACACACGATCTCAGTGAAATCGACACACGATCTTGGCTTGAGCGCTCCGGACGAAATCGACACACGATCTCGGCGAAATTGACACACGATCTCGTCTTGGAACCTTTAGCTCAGCTATCAACTAGGATGCACCACACATGTCTTCCCTACACTTCACCTTAGGAGAACTACGACACGAGCCGACCAACGACCGTGTCTCTCACTCAGCAACTTCATGACCTCAAGAAGAAGAACTCATCATAAGCCAGCACTGACTCTCCAACTGATTGGCTCTATTCAGTCTACATGTCTTCAGCTGACGTTCAACCAAGTCGAGTAGAGCACAGCGAACACCATTATCGGCTTCAACAAACTGGATGCACAACCCCCTTATGCAAGCTTAAACATCTTCTCAACAGAAGATCAACTGTTCATCACAACACTTTACCTCTACGTGAAGTCCAACTTTTCACCTCTACGTGAAGTCCCAATCAGCTTCTTGAGAACCCAGACAGCTTCACATAGGTTGCATCACTAAATGTGGCTGCGCCTTTACGGCTGCCTACGTACCTTGCCCAAAGGATCAAGCCAACCGTAGTTCATTTCAATGAGCTCCATCAAGCTCAAGCACTTGTACCTGAATCTACAGCAGTGAACCTATCTGGCTGAGTCATATGAACTTTCTCACTACCGTCATGGAGAACAATGGCCTTGAACTTGAGCTTGTAGCGGTCACAAGCTTGAGATCATGCTTCTTAACCCACGTGCGTGGTTTTACCTTGATTCCAATGGCTGCAAACAATTCGACACTCATCAATGTCCTCAACCTGTTCAGTATCAACTCTGGCCACATGATCTCCATTCGATGACGTCCTCACTGATACCGAGCCAACTGGAGATGGTGGAGTAGCATCAACCTCCACACGTTGCGATACTTCCTTGGTCTCTATCTTCTCCACCTGCTGAGAGACGGTAGACTTCAATACTGAAGTCTCATCAAACGTGACATGCCGACTCAACACGATCTTCTTGTTTTCGGGGTCCCATAACCTGTAGCCATTCATATTTCTCCTGACACCCAAAAACACAAACTTCTTTACTCGCGAATTCACCTTGCCATCTTTGGCACTGAAGTAGGTCAAATTTTCAAATTCTCGCAACAAACTATGATCTTAAGTAGCTTTCCCAGACCAAATTTTCAATGGAGTTTTACCTCCTATCGCAGTCGATCCATTTATGAGATGGCTAGCATACACAATCGCCTTAGCCCAAAACAATTTGTCTAATCTTGCATTAGACAACAAGCACCGAACCTTCTCCAGCAAGGAACGGTTTCTTTCCTTAGCCAACCCATGTATACCTTCTGTGAAGTGAGTACCAATACCAGTGTTCTCGCCAAATCGTAGGAATTGGTTCATGTCTCTTTCAACATTACCAATCTTTAGCTCCTTGATCTTCCTTCTTTTCCACTTCACCAACATATCTAGGGCTTTCACACCTTTGTCTCATGGGATATATCCAACAATGCCTAGATAAACTATCAATAAAAGAGACAGTACCTGTGACCTCCAAGCGATGCAGTCTTAGCAGGTCCCCAAACGCTTACGTGAACACAATCAAAAAGACCTTCTGAGCGGTGAGTACTAGTGCTGAATTTCACCTTCTTCTTGTCCAGAACGCTGTGTTCACCCTCCAAGTTGCAGGTAACAGCACTTCTAATGATCCTTCTTTGCAGGAGCTTGCAAAGATTTTTCACCTCCATGTCCGACCTTCATCTGCCAGACCTTTGTGCAACCATCATCTGAAAAACTAGAAGTCTCCACCTGACCTATAATCGTACTACCCTTCAAGTAGTAGAGATTTCCCCGGCAGACGCCCTTCATAACCACCATTGAGCCTTTGGTCATCTTGAGAACACCATCTCGTATAGATACCATAAGACCCAACGCTTCCAAAGTGCCAACAGAGATGAGATTCCTTTTGAGTTGAGGTACATACCTCACCTCCTTCAATTCTCTTACTATCTCATCTTCCATCTTGATACGGACTGTACCCATCCCTTCCATATTATACGGATGATTATCACCCATGACCGTGTAACATCAATCTAGCTTCTCAAAACTAGAAAACCAGGCCCTGTTCGGGCACACGTGATAGGTGGCTCTGATATCTAAGATCAACTCAGCATTATCTGAGTAATCAACAGTAGGAATAGTAACAGAGAGAGAATACTGATGAGTCTGAATCTGATCCATCCGCCTATGCGAGATTCGCCTCGGTGTTTGACTCCATCTTCTTACCTTTGGCCTTCAGGCAATCAACTTTTCAGTGTCTTAGTTCCTTGCACAAGTCGCACTGATTCCTATTTAGATAGACTTTGATCTTCCCTGATTATCTCTTCCCTTCCTATTGAAGCTCCTGCCTCTTACCTCCTATGCCTCTGCAGTTGTGCTCTCTGAAGGAGATAGTCTATCCTGCCTCCTTCATAACTCACAAGAGCAGCAGATACCTCAGCATAGTTAAGGGATTTTCTTCCATTGATCAATGTAAAAGTAAAGATCTCATACTAATCTACAGGAAGAGAGTTCAAAAGAATTACCACCTTATCCTCTTCATTGATCTCCACATCCACATTAACTAGACCTGTAAGAAGCTTTGTGTAGCGATTCAAGTGTTCATTGATGAAACATCCTCTTTGGATCTGAAAACTATAAAGTTTACTCTTCAACTGCAACCGCGTTTCTATGCTTTTCGTCATATACTTCTTCTCCAAGATCTCCCACAGCTGACTCGCAGATGTCTCATGCAACACATGATACTTGATGTCATATGTCAAACAATACCTGATCAAGCCACATGCCATATGGTTCATCTTATCCCAATCTTCTTCTGTCGTTGATGCACGTTTCTTCTCCAACCGTAAAGTGTCTTCGAGGTTTGATGCCATCAGTGCATCCATCACCCCACACCTCCACACACCGAAGTTGTTCGTGTCGTTGAACTTCACCACATCAATCCTCAGCGGATGTAGATTCATGGATTTTCCTGACGATGTACCTTCTCCAGCCATCTTCTCAACTGATTCCTCAAAGCAATGCGGAAACAGAGTTAGATAAAAACAAACTAGATAAAGATAGGATCTTTACCTCCACGCGAAACTCTCGAAGAGTTTCCGAAACTATCTACTCCTTCGAATTGATTCCTCGAGCAATCTACACGTTGTTTTGAGATCGACACACGATCCCACAAACAGTCCCAACGCCGCTCTGAGATCGACACACGATCTCCGCCAAACAGCTACTGATGCCCTCGGAACCAACACACGATCCCACAATGAACCTGGGATGCAATGATACCAATTGTTGTGCGCAAGACAACAACCTCACCTCTGAGGAATCCACCAATCAGGCGGAGACTGATGCAGCCGGAGATGTACCTAACACGGCAAGAACAGAGAACAATAGATAAAAGTAATCAACACAGTAGTTAACAATGTTCGGCAACGTGCCTACGTCCTCGGGGCAAGGGAGAGAGATCTTATTGATTCAACAATCAATAGAAACTAATACAGAGGGATACTTGAGGGAACTTTCAGGGATACAGTACATGAGGGCTCTAGCCCTTATTTATAGCCACAGAGTCCCTGAGTTTTAGGAAACCCCGATTGGATTAGATCCCAAATAGAAAAGGAATCCGAATCCTGAAAGGAAAGCCAAAACACGTCTGTCGGTCGACAGGCCAGTCGACCGCTCGGTCGACCGGACCCAAAAAGAGGCAGCCTGCTGTTAGTCGGTCGACCGGGCGGTCGACCGGCATTCTCCTGTGCACGTTGTGCACACCAGTCGACCGGGCGGTCGACCGGCCTTCTCCACCGGTCGACCGTGCGGTCGACCAGGAGCTAACCTGGCCTGCTTTAATGTGTCGTCTTGCTCCTTTGTCTTCCATTCTCTGTGCTACTTTCTTCCATCTCCTCTATCTCCTCTCTCCCTACAAACAGAGAACCAGAGGGATCTGTTCGCTGGAAAAATTTAGAACCAGAGGGGATCTGTTCGCTGGAAAAACCTTCAACAGACTGGTGAAAAGACAAGTGCCGGATCAAAGAAAAACCAGTGCCATAACCAGAGGAAAAGAAGATCCAAGGTGATCGAAGAAGAGAAAAAGAAAGCTCAAGTCACGTGCATGACTTGTCAGATATTTATTTCTCCCTTCCCTTTTTTTTTCTCTTGTTTCAATTAAAAGTTGTATTGGATTATATGTTACTCTTCCTTTTTATTCTCTCTCTTGGTTCAATTAAAAGAGCAGTATTACTCTTTTCTTGCAATGAAACTGATTGAATTATTTGTGAGTATTGTTAAGAATATGAGTAGTTAAATATTTAATTCTTGGGTGATGATGAAATCTATATGAAGTGATGGATTTATATTTTAATATTATCATCATGTTTTGCTTAATATCCAAGATAGACTATGTCTTCTAGATTTCTACTTAGGAGATAGTTTATGCCTAGAATTAGAGATTACACATGCATAATATTTTGTTTATTCTCTTTTACTTCGAGATATCGTATGCTTATTAATACTATTGTAGTATTACAGTAGATAGGGTCTGCTTAAATAAATAAGAGCAACATTTGTGTGATCCTGCAATCCAAACCATGAAATATAAATTGATTCTAAACTCGAGAACTTGCTAAAAGTTGATTTCTCTCAGTGAATATTCAATTAGGATTATTTTAGAATCAAGTGGATTTATATTGATCTCGATTTTACAGTTAGTTTCACAAATCATTGTTTTAAACTGTCTTTAATTAAGTTTAGAAACAAATCTTTCTATGGATTCGACCTAAACTCACTACTATACGCTTGCAGTAGTTTAAATTCAATTGTGAATTTGCATCATTTTATGGATTAATGATAACAATTTTAAGTGATCAAATTTTGGCACCATTGCTGAGGAGATGTTTGCTTGTTTTCTTTATTAAAAATAAAATTAATTTTTTCCCTCTTTTATCAGGTATAACAAGAGCAAGGAAGCTAAATGGAAGAGCAAAAGAAAGAACTTGAAAGTTTATGAATTCGTAAATCCGATTAGATCATTCCACTTTTGTTATTTTTATCATTAATTAAAAATTAAACAAAAAATAATAAAATTAAAAAATTAAAAAATAACATTTCAAGAATAGAGACTAATTTTTAGGGCATGCATCATTTAGTTTGCATTTAGAAAATTATTGTGTTCTTCTGCAGGCGGCGATTACATAAAAATATATATATACTTATTTCTTTTATGTTGCTATCTTCTGCAGGTTGCTACAACACTTTAAAAAAATCATGCATTTAATTAATGACTCACAATTTGAATTGTTACGACTTGCTGTATTTTATTTGTGATCATATTTAATACATCTTAAGGACACAACCCATAAACATAAGATGGAAATCTCATCACCCTTCCTTTGGCCACCAACTTCATTTGCATTAACCTAAATCTTTTAAATAAAATTCAATAGACGTTGGATCCTAAAACTTTCGAGCTCAATTAGGTGGACTCGTTGTAGAATAACTCTGGTGAACACTTTCAAACTCGCGAGAGAGGACTTTCTTGTCTAGAAATGGTGACTTACCTATTACGGCGGTACCTGACCGGAAGGAAAGATCGAAGAGCTTCCTTATCTAGAAAAGGTGACAGAAACTAGTAAATACCCAACCTGGAGGAAAAACTAAATCGTTTGTTTGACGGGTTAAATCGAAACCTACAATCAGACTAAACCAATTAGGAGCTGTCTAGTTGTGCTTAAAATTAACCTTGGTTCTTAGGAATTGATTGTTGATAGCTAATTTAATTAAAAAAACACTTGGTGTATGCTAGGTAGGTCTCAAAATCCTGATTTGATTCCTTTCAATCCTGAACCAAAGAGAATCCTTAAATCTAGAACACCACCTATTACAATCGCTGAAGAAACTGCTAAGCCAATGAAAGAGTACTTTACTCCTTCCACATATACCACAGCTTCTTGCATTTGTATCCTCAATACAAATGCAAATCACTACGAGATTAAGTCCAGTGTAATCCAACTTCTCCCTCATTCTATGTACTGAACAATGAGAACTACTATAAACACTTAGATGAATTCCTAAAGGTGTGTTCCACCATAATGATCCAAAAATTTCTGACGATGCATTTAGGCTCACTCTTTTTCCCTTTTCTTTAAATGCAAAGCTAAACATTAGCTTGGGACCCTAAATGTGACCATTCAAACTTGGGATCAAATGCAAAAAAAATTCCTCAAGAAATACTACCCAATAGGTCGAACAAGCCATATGCGTGGAGCTATCACCAGTTTTGCTCAAAATCCCGGTGAGCTATTTCATAAGACCTGGTAGAGACTTAGGGACCTCTTAAGAAAGTGCCCCCACCGTGTTGTACCCACATGGCAATGAGTGCAATATTTTTATGATTGTCTATCCGAACCACACCGCCAAATGATAGATGCATCGTGCGGTGGCATATTCATAACTAAAAACGAAGATGAAGTATGAAAACTTTTTATTACTCTGAGTGACAATTTCATGCATCATGCTTCTATTTCTCGATCTGACAGATCCACCCCCCACGATCATCCAAAAGAAAAGTGGTGTTTACGAGTCAGGATACTCAATAGACGTCCACAGTAAAGTGAACATTTTGACCCAAAAATGGACCAAATTCTTTTCATAGAAAGAGGTCAAATCTCAATCTTCACACATCCCACACAGTAGAAAGTTGTTCTCTATGTTCCAGTCCAACTCATTTTGTTAATGATTGCCCTATGGTTGCACAATACTCAAAATTTGTTCAAGAACAAGTTCAAACAGCCGAAGGTTTCTCTAGGCCAGTTGACGATCTTTTTTTCAACACTTACAATACTGACTGGAGAAACCATCACAATTTCTCTTGGAGACCCCTAATCTCAACTACCTCAGAACTTTTCGCAACCAGTTAGGGCTCCATACTCTCAAACCCAACACCTCCCCCAGGGCACAAGCACCAGCCCCTCCTCAATCGAACCCTTCCTTTGAAGATAAGGTGTTACAAGCACTCAAGAGTTTAGAAACAAACACGCAGTTGTTCCATTCACATACACAGTCCATTGCCAAGTTAGAAACTCAAATGGGTCAATTGGCTGAAGCAGTAACTAGAAGAGAACAAGGAACTTGGCAAGCCAAGCTATAAAATATCTCGGGGGCAGCCTGGGCCTGCTAATACTCAGTCCTCCAATCAAGTTTGATAAGTAGGCTAAGGCTGTGACAACTCTTCAAGATGAACTAGTGAACATTAAGATTAGCTGGAATCCAATCATTGTCTATGAAAAGAGGAACAATAGAGAAGAAAAACTTAACCAGAATAAGGAAAAGGACAGAGAGACAGAAAAAGGAAGAATTGTCAACATTATACATTCCAAAAGCCCCCTTTCCAGCGGCTCTAGAAGCCAACACTCCATCTCCGTTCACCAAGAAAGGTGTTTGAATGGACGAAATGATGGAGTTGTTTAAACAAGTGCAAATCAATTTGCCATCAAATAGGTTCCATCAGACGCTAAATTTCTCAAGGATCTTTGCACATAGAAGCATAGATTGCAAACTCAAGTGAAGACCCAACTGAAGAAAAAGTACCTTCCACCTTCCTATTATCCAAGGTTGTTAGACAAGTAGAATCAATTCCACCACGAAAGTAAATCTGCCAAAAAATACGTCGCCAAATTTGACGAGTTCCTCATCAGATGTAGTTTAATTGAGACTGAAACTCCTATGCGAGTCCTTTCAAAGTTTACACCTGGATTGCGAGATCTTAGGAGTGAACTCTTCGCCAAGAATATCAACACTTTAGAGAAAGCGTATCCCCTAGTGCAAGAATTGGATGAAATCAGATCGCGCAAAAATCAAGACTATAAGGCTAGTGTCTCCCGACCTCTTTTACAGTCTTACCAAAGCCGAGCTACATTCTGTTTACAACCCCAGACTAATAACAAGGGTAAGGGTATTGAAAGAAGTATTCCCAAATCCAATCCTCAAACCAAATGTTATAAATGTCAAGGTTATAGACATATAGTAGCCACATGTGCTAGCTCGTACAAGATTGCCCTCATTGATGGAGAAGGTTATCCTGAGTCCAAAAGTGATGAGTATATTCACCAAGTTGATGGAGATGAGGATGATTTTGATGAGACTGCTGAAGAGACAACACTAAACTGTCTTCGATTTCGAGAGTCCACCAGATATCTGTAGTCAGGTGTACCTTGGCACAACCGAAGGTTAGCGATGACTGGAAACGTACTAACATTTTTCACGCATTCACTAAGATTGGAGAACAAAATTGTAAGGTGATAATGAATAGTGGGAGTTGTATCAATGTTGTCTCCTCAGTGATTATAAACAAGGTTGGTCTGAAAGCTGAACCACATCCTCATCAAAGTATCTAGGATCAATGAGATCGCACTAAATGTTACACAGGTGTCTTGTCTCTATAGAGTTCATTGTTTATAAGGACACGATATGGTGCGATGTGGTAACCATAGATGTGGATCAAATTATTCTTGCAAGACCCTGGCTATTTGATAATGATGTTCATATTTATGGTCGTTCGAACATGTGTTTGTTTGAACATGAGGGTAAGAAGGCCAAGTTGCTTCCTTCGCAACCCAAATAAAGTTACTGAGAAAAATTGGTTGCAGCCAGAAAACAAAAATCAGCCTGGTTAATGCAAAAGACATCGATCGTGAGATGACAAAAGGAAAGCCCATCATCATTCTCATTGCCCGAGAAGTTCCTAAAGAGTCGGTCACCTTAATTCCTTGTGAGGTCACCCCCGTGATTAATGAAGTCGCTAATGTCTTTCCTGAAGATCTTCCAGACCAGTTACCACCAATGCGTGATATCCAACACGCTATTGATTTAGTCTCGGGAACGAGTCTTCCCAACTTACAGCATTACAGGATGAATCGTAATGAAAATGCGAAACTGAAGAGGCAAGTTGACGAATTGTTAAAGAAGGGCTTTATAAAGGAAAGCATAAGCCTTTACGCAGTGCCCGCTCTGCTGACACCAAAGAAAGCTAGAACTTGGTGTGTGCGTGGATAGTCGCGCGATCAACAAGATAACGGTAAAGTACCATTTTCCCATTCCCCGACTGGATGACATGTTGGAAATGATGGCGGAAGCCAAAATATTCTCCAAGATTGATCTAAAATAGTTATCACCAAATTCGAATCCGCCCTGGTGATGAATAGAAGACCGCCTTCAAGACAAAGGATGGTTTGTATAAGTGAACAGTCATGCCATTCGGATTGAGAACACTCCTAGTACGTTTATGAGAGTAATGACTCAGGTATTGCGGCCCTTCATGGATAAATTTTTGGTCGTATCTACAGTAAAAATCGGGAGCAACACTTAGACCATCTACGTCAAGCATGTGGAGTGTTAAGAAAGGAGCAATTGTATGCAAACCCAAAGAAATATGTCTTTCTTGCCAACAAAGTTATTTTCTTAGAGTTTGTAGTTTCTTCGGAAGGAGTATCCGTTGATCCTAAGAAAGTCAGAGCCATAAAAGAGTGGTCAGAACCCCAAAACATAAGAGATGTCAGGAGTTTTCATAGACTTGCCACATTTTATCGGCGGCTTATCAAGGGATTCAGCACGATCATGACCCTGATAACTGATTGTTTAAAGAGTGGCGAATCTAGTTGGTCGAAGAGTGCCACTAAATCCTTTCAAGAGAGTAAATAAAAGGTGGTAGAAGCACCCGTCTTGGACATATTGGATTTCTCAAAAGTCTTGGATGTGGCATGTGATGCCTCGGGAATCGGCATAGGTGGAGTCTTAACTCAAGAGGGTCACCTTGTAGCTTACTTCAGTGAAAAAACTAAATAATGCCAAGCTAAGATACTCTACTAGGATTTTATGCGGTGATTCAAGCACTAAGTCATTAGTGCCACTATCTTTTCCACAAGAATTTGTTATTTTTTGGACCATGAAGCTCTAAAGTATATCAATTCTCAGAAAAAGCTTAACAGTAAACATGGTCGTTGGGTAGAATTCCTCCAAGATTATACTTACACTCTGCTACAAAGCAGGAGTTGAAAACAAGGCTGCTGATGCGCTCAGTCGTCGTTTAGTAATTTTAACAGTATTGAGCAATCAGGTGGTTGAATTTGAGAAGATAAAAGCTGAGTATGAATCTTGTCCTGACTTCCAAGAAATTCTCTGTTGAAAAACAGAACATGCAAGATAGATGGCTTTCTTTTGCAAGATGGTTATTTGTTTCGATTTTGCAAGTTGTGCATCCGCCATACGTCTGTGAGATAATTTCTTGTATGGGAATAGCATGCAGGTGGTCACGCCGTTATTTTGGACATAACAAAACTATTGAGGCTATTGAACATCGTTTTTATAGGCCAAGTCTTAAAAAATATGTTGCTAAGCTTCTTGGAAGGTGTCACACATGCCAGTTAGCTAAACAGCGAAAACAGAACACTGGTCTATATTCCCCCTGCCTGTTCCAAACCGTCCTTGGGAGGGACATTATCATGAACTTTGTGCTTGGACTCCCGAAAATCCTGAGAAAGCATGATTCAATACTTGTGGTCGTTGACCGTTTCTCCAAGATGGCTCATTTCATTCCTTGTTCAAAAACTTTTGATGCGCATCGTGTGGCCAAACTTGTTTTTAATGAAATTGTGAGGTTGCATGAACTTCCAGAAACCATCATGTCGGACCGAGATGTCAAATTCACAAGCTACTTGTGAAAAACCTTATGGCATCAAGTTGGAATCAAACTGCGATACTCGTCTGCCTTCTAACCCCACACTGACGGTCAAACTGAGGTGGTGAACTGAAGCTTAAATAATCTACTGCGATCTTTAGTTGGTGAACATCTTAGAGATTGGGAATTGAAAATTATCTACTGCCGGACTTACATATAACAATTCCATCAATAGGACAATAGGTACGGGTCCAACAAAAGTAGTGTATGGGTTGAAACCTAGACAACCAATAGATCTCATTCCTATGAATCAGTATATTAGGACATCTGAGTCTGCATCTGCATTTACATCACATTTTCATGACTTACACAAGAAAATCAACAAAATAAATATAAGTAATGAAACCTACAAAGTCTGAGCTGATTTTCATCGAAAAGTTAAGAGGTTTGAAGTTGGAGACTATGTAATGCTTCGGACTCCGAAAGATTTCCTCTTAGAACTGTAAAAAAAATTGCATGTGCGTAGAGCAGGACCTTTCGAAGTGATGAAAAGAATAAATGATAATGCATATGTTGTAAACCTTCCTGAAGATTTTGGTATTAGTCCCATATTTAATGTTAAAGATTTGGTAGCATACAAAGGTACGGATTTTAATCCGAGTAACCCCTTACTTGATAAGCCTACCCAAGACCTTACTTCTGAGCGACCCTCTTTACCTTTACTTCCAAATCTGCCACCTTATGCAGCAGAACAGATTGATAAAATAATAGAGAATGGCACTATATCTACTACTGATGGTGGAACTAGGCGGTATTTAGTCCATTGGAAAGGAAAGCCTGAATCCGACGACACTTGGTTGGATCGAGAGGATATGCAGCGTCTAAACCCCGACGCTCTAGAGCAATACAAGAGCAGCAAAGATATCCACTCAACGGGATCGAGTTTTTCCTATCCCAAGAGAATTGATGAGGACACCAGAGCATGTACACGATACGGGCGTGCCTTTGAGCGTAGGCGGAGCACCAGTTTGATGAGCCCAGACCTATAGTTTTAGTGTTTGTATTTCAGATGTATTTTTGCTTGAATTTTCTGTTATATTGCTTTTATTCTCTTTTTTTATTTTACTTAGTGGGGCACAACATGGGATAATGGGTAATTATTGCTTGTAGTGAGAAGTTGTGTGTATAATGGAAAGTTGTGTATGTTGTAGCTTATATGTATTTTCAGATTTGATGCTGATATTTTTTAATAAAAAAAGCTGAAATTTAATCCCCTCTTGCAAGTCTTACTCTATTCTCTCCTCTCCATATCCTCTTCCCTCTTATTAGCCTCTTCTCTAGCTCCTACAACCCCTCCTCTACAACTTACTATCACCAGCAGCAGCAACAGGAACAGCAACAGCCCCAGCAGCCAGCCGCAATCCTAGCAGCAGCGCAGTGGTAGTGCAGCAGTATCAGCATAGCAGTCCCGACGCTCACATCTCTCCTTTGGTTTGAAGATTCATTCCTGAGATCGAGCCAATTTTACTTCTACTAGAGTACGATGACAAGTTCTTCGAGATCGTCTATTCAGACGACCACCCTGACTTCATCTACACTCCGAGTGTCCCACCGGTTTTCATTTTGTTTCCGCATCAACTCTTTCCTCAGGTAATTCAAGAGCAACCTCCAGAAAATCTATTTAAAGCTGAAAGTGACACTGAGGTACCATCATTGGACCACCTTCAGATTTGATTTTCCCTGATATATGATCTTCAAGTGTTTCTTTCCTTTGGACTTTATAAGTTCCTACAGTAGCAGTTCTCTATTATATTATCTTTATGTTAGTTGTCCTCATAAAGTAAGTTGAGTGCACTATTTATTACCTTGTATCTGTCGATCTGAGCATTACATGTGGGACTTACCATCTCAGAGCATTGTTATTAATTTTTCAATTTCATCTTGAATCCTGCTGCATGTATACAATTTATTTACAATAAATATTAGCCACTATTTTAAGCTGATAACTTGTAGTCTAGATCGATCGTCTTTGTTGGTGAAACGTGCTTCATTTACTTTGTTGTTGAGCTCCGAACATGTATACACGCGTTTCACATCAATGATTCTTTGAAAAACTAAGTTATTTTGATTTCAAAAGAAAAAGATTCTTCAAAAATCCAAGTTGATTTTATTTCAGATGAAAATGAGTCTTTGAAAAATGATTTGATTCAAAAGAAAAGATTTCTCCTTCAAAAGAAAAAGTTTTTGATGCTCATTTTGTTTTATCTTCCATTATTGAAAATGATATTTGTATTTGGAAGAAGAAAATTGATTGTTTAAGCTCTACTTTGAGCCAATGTGTTTTTGACCATGCTAGATTAGAGTTCATATTTTAAAAAAAAAAACTCCACATATGTATGCGCACCCTTCACGGCATACACCACATGCACACCATGCTCACACCAATATGTATGTTAGAGTGTACACTTGTACACATTGTGGCCGCAAAAACCATTTTGCAAATTTTGTTTTGATAGATTAAATCATTACAATTTTGTAAAAAAGAATATTGGGGTTCCAAATTCTACTAACTCCCATGGACCCAAGAAGATATGGTTACCAAAATTTACACCAATTATTTTTGATGCAAGTATAGGCTCTCACAACACGTGAGAGGATTGGTGCCTTTAATGGTGAATGTTATTGGTTTGATGGATAAATCAATGGATGCATCACAATCAAGGAGTTTTAGCGGGAGGACCACCTCGGTTTGGAGAAATGAAGTTAGCTACACCAGTATTGATAGTTTATAAATAATTTATTTGCTAAAATGCTCATATGCTGGTATAGTAACCTAAACTTTATCATACATTGTATTGTATTTAAAGTTGAGTTGATTAATTGTTAAGCTATGCATGTATTTTTGAAAATTATTTTCATATTTTTAAAAAGATTTACATGTTTATTTTTTTTAGTAGATTCATGTTTATATATGCTTTAATTGATGCATATCATGGTTTACATATCTCATGTTTTAAATGCAAAGTTTATTAGAATTTGTGATATACTTATATAGCTGTTGAGATACACCCTTGATTTTTGTACTTAAAATCGATTTATATCTTTTATGTACTCAACTATTGTTTAACTATGTGTGTATATCCTACTTTTGATGATTCTTGTATTTAAACTTATTTGTTTTCAAACATGTTTTGATGAAATTCTTGTTTTATTTATTATAAATGCTAGTTTTGTGAAAACTATGTGATATACACTTGATATTAATGATATACATGTTTTATTTTATTTGTATACTCAATTATTATTTGATAATACTTGTATGTCCTAGTTTTAATGAGTACTGCATTTACACATATACTCTCTTTATGCATTTATTTTGATATAGTTTTTGAATAAATTTCTTGAGATATATGCTTGATCTTTTATAAGATTGTTTTTATTGATTTTGCTTCATATATCTATAAATCTTCTTAAAACTATATGATATATATATTGTATCCTTGAGACACTTGAGTTTTGTGTTACACTCTATATACTCACATGTGTACTCAATCTATATTTGATATATATGTGTATGCTTTAGTTTTAATAAAATTTACATATATCATTGAAGTTTATCTTAAATTTGTCTCGTGTATTTCTTGATTATCATGTTGGTGGAAATATTTGATGATTTGGATTTATTACTTTCACTAATGTTGATTACGAATGTTTATATTTTTTCGCAATTTAGTGAAAAAAACTCTTGATTTATGTCTTCATATTCTTTTAAAGCAAGTCTTCTATATGTTAATATATTTAATAAGAATTTTATATGAGTTTTTGATGAATTTTTTAAAGCTTTATGAATCTTATTTTCATAAATATGATATTTACATGATTCTTATTCACTCACAATTTGTTTACTCATGATTTAAGTTCATGAGCATATATATGCTATATAGATTTTGAGTAATAATTCTTGTGTAATTACCATGTTTCATGAGATGTATATGATCGATTTCATGTTTGAAACATTTTGAACTAGTTTTCAAAATTAGTCCTTTTATTCTTCACATGATGATGTTTTCAAACTGCTCAACTATTCCAAATTTTTTTTGAAAACTTCCATCCTAATGGGCGGTTGGTTGGACGAGCATGCACAGTATATGTCAATGTTTAAAATAACGATAACGTAATGATAACGTTTTTCTTCTATTATGTTACATAGGTTATAACATAACGCATAACGTAGGTTACATGATTCATATTTATTTAATATATATGTACCATATATAAGATTTTCATAAATAAAAAATAATTTTTTAAAAAATAAAACAATATTTAATACATTTAGCAAGTCTCACAATAATTTTTATCAAGTATCACATTTTTTTTCACATTCACAGGTTATAATTCATAATTTCATCTACACAAACAACAATATGATCCGCATATTTCATTATAATTCATAATTTTACGCCATGCTTCAATCTATACATAGATTCATATTTCAATATACAATAATTCATAATTCAATTATAATTAATAATTATTAGATCATGTTATTCATTATAATTCATAATTCAATTTATAATATGCTATTCAATTATATCTCCTATGTCTTTCACTCTCTCCTATATTTTACCCCTGATCTCTCTTTACTCTCTCTCCCATCAATCTCTCTGCTCTCTCCCTCCGAGCTTTTTCTGCTCTCTCTCCCTCCCAACCTCTCTCCCTCGGGAGAGCAAAGAGACAGATCGCGAGAGAAAGCAGAGAGGGAGAGAGAGATCAGAAGAGGGGGAGAGAGCACAGAGAGGGAGGAGTGATTGGGGAGAGAGCAGAGAGAGATCAGGGGGAGACTGCAGAGAGATGAGGGAAAGAGAGCGCTTGTGCTTGGAGGCAGAGAACCACCGCTTAAAAACGACGCCGGAGAGAACCACCACAACAGAATGAAAAACTACTAGAGGTAGGTTTTCTTCTTTTGCTGTCAATCGGAGAGAGGTACGTCTTCTTCTTTCTTCTTCTTTTTGGCTCCGACGAGGAGATGACGAGCGAGCGAAGTTGGGTGGATATTTTTTGCCATAGACCGGGAGAGTATGGAGGGGTTATAAAAAGTCGACTTGCACCTTAACGTATGTTAAGGTGCGTTACATTAATAACGTAACGTAACGTAAATTACAGGCAAAATAACCATAGTTATCAAATATTGCGTTTTTTAGACCTGTTACATAACGATTGGTCGGCGTTACGTTATATAACAAGTTATAACGGGTTATATAACGGGTTTTTTAAAACACTGGTATATGTTACTTGACTATCTTCTTAACATATGCATGTTACGTTAGCGTTAGTGAGTGAGCTATACACATGATTCTCATAATATTTAATCCTTGTATGCTCATTCTTATTTATCTATATATGTATGCCTCATATTTCAAATGGTATTAAATTTTCATTGGCATCATACATATATATGATTTATTATGCATATTTTTTAACAATGTTCACACATGTTTTTATAGCACAATTACTTTCAACTAGGCTTATGTTCATTTTTAATTAGTATCATCATTTCTAAAACTTATGCATTGATTTGGTGTTTATTTCAAAGGGGAAAAATTTCTTGATTTATATTGGAATCTACGTTTATGTTTAATTTAAAAATCCTTGATTTATGTTTATTTAAAAGTGTTTACAAATGATAAATATGAGATACACTCATTATTCTTGATATATGACTTTTTGTGTACTCATTTATGATTGTTTATATATATATATATATTCTAAAATTAATAACAATTCCATACATATATATATAATTGTAGAGACTATAATATTTCGTGCATGTTCATGTATTATTTTTGGGCACAATTATTTATTTATTTGCTTGTATATGCTCAAATGTGTATGTTAGTATCTTTTGCAAGATTATGCATTATTTTTGCTACTATTTAAAAAAAGAAGAAATTCCTTATTTCGATTTTGATTCTTCTTTTTTTATCAAGAAAGAAAATGATTTTTTGGCAAATATGTTCAAATTTTCAATTGGTATCAATTATTACTTTTTGTATCTACATTTCAAAATTTTAACTTAGTATAAATGTCTAAATTTATTTCAAATCGTGTTGATTTCAATGGGTTTCTATTGGTATTTAAATTGAAAATTTTCAATTAGTATCTATTGTTCTATTTACAATTGGTATTTAGACGTGTTTCAAAATTGATATTCAATGGACAAACTTTTATTTCAATTGATATTCAAAATGTATTTTGGTTTCTTTACCACTTTGTTGATGGAATGACAAAAAGGGGGAGAGAAATTTAAAGTTTATATATGCATGTTTTGCTTATATTGCTGTATATATTTATTTGTATTTAGAGTCTTAATGAATATCTTTGTATAGTTTTTTGTATGTATGAGTTAGGGGGAGCTTTTATAGAGTTCTTCTCTACTCCATGCATATATAACTCAATGAGTTTTGTCATTATCAAAAAGAGGAGATTGTTGGCCCCAAGGCCTATCACTCTAGTTTTGATGATATAGTTACTAATGATCTTATGATATATAAATTTCTAATTTAATCAAGATCATAGATTAGTATTTAGCTTCAACAAAAGACTCAAAGTCAAGTTTTAAAGCTAAGACAAGTTGATTCAAGAGTTCAAGCACAAAAGACACATTTAGCACTCAAGGAGGAGTCAAGCTCAAGATGAGTCAAGTATTTGAATCAAGTCAAGATATAATAAAAAATTAAGATCAAGAGAAAGACTTGAGTTAAGAGTTTGTAAGTTTAGAATTTATGTAAAGAATAGATTAGTTTGATTACTCAAGCTTTTACAAACACACTAAAAGTTTTTTCTTTGGTTTTCGATTTAACCGTTTTTGATTTTATGAATAGATTACATGAAAAATAAGTTTATATGTTTTATATGTATATTGAATTCTATTCAATGTATTCATACACATTGTGCTTCAAATATTTATGACAGTTCTAGAAAAACATGATGTTTTATTTACAAGTTTAGTTTTAGAAAATACAGTTTTTGTTTTAAGATCGTGTTTCATTTCTCAAAAAAAGTTCACATGTTTATAATATCACATATTTGTACTTCAAAGTATTTATATAAACTTTTTTGTAGAATTTATAGGAATTTATTTTGACTTTTTCAAAATATTTTTAAACTGATGTTACAGGGGCGGACAGGGCTGATAGAGTCTCAGTTATCGACAGCCCTCTTCCTAGGCCTGTCGACAGCCCTTTACAGAAAGCTCAGCTGTCGACAGCTGTTATTTTGCGCTGACACCTGTCTAGCATTTTGGATATAACTTTTTACTCCAATCTCTATTTGATGTAATTTAAGTTGTATTACAAAGTTAACTTAAATGACTACAATATCTTTCAATATAGTCATTTCCAGATTCAAACTTTTAAGTTACCAAATATTGGTTTTAAGTTAGCCTATGTGTAGAAAACAATTTTTACAGTTTCAGTTTAACACCCTTCAGTATTTTGATTATATCTTTCTAACTCAATATCTGATTCATATGATTTTTGTTTTATTAGAAAGATAACATATAAAATCTACAAATTCTTCATATATATTTATTTTCAAATTCCAACGTTTTGACCTTCAAAAATGTTTATGAAGTTTGCTTTTATGCAGGATACTTGGCATGTCGATAGCCAAATAACTAGCAGCTAGTAATCAAAACTTGCACGTTTTGCCTTATAACGGTTAGTTTTCTATTCAAACATGTCCAGGTTCATTCTCAATGACTATTTCTTGATTCTAATGTATTCAACATGTTTTAGTTGATAGAATTAACCGGAATTAGTCCCTAGGCTTCTCCTATAAATAGAAGTGACTAGATAGTGTTTTTACAATAAGTTTTCACAGTTTTCAAAAAAAAATTCAAACGTTCAAATCTAAAATCTCTTATAAAATTTTTTAGTGCTTTTCAATTCCCATATATGTTTTCTCTCACCTACACTTAAGCTCTCATTTCTATTTATTTTATAAGTAAGGTTGTAAGAGAGTTTTTGTTTGTGATCGGGTATTGATCACCAATGTTCATTCTTTATAATTGGGTTGCTGGAGGTTACGGCCTCGATCGAGCATGTGGGCTCGTGTGTTTATGTTCTTGCGGGAACGAGTAAGGAAGATTGTAGGTATTGCAGCACCAAGTGATCTTGCGGGATCAAGTTCAATTGTAATCGAGAGCGATTATAGTGAAATCCTTCATTACTGTGAAGTCAAGGGACGCAAAGCAAGTGGCTCGAACCTCAATAACAATCCTGTCTTTGCGATTGGTTTTGCGTTTGATCTCTCTAGCTCTTGCTCCTTTATATTATCGCACAAATATACTTTTTTGTTTTTATTCTTCTCTCAAGATTATTTATTTAAAGTCTCTATACACTGAGAAAGTAATTACGCACCTCAACTCTTATTTGAGAGAAATCACGTGGAGAAGTTCAGAGCCCTTCACGGGTATACGACTTCATTTTTTGGTTGTGAGTTTGGATTCATTTGTGTTAAAATCTTTGTGTAAAATTATTATTAATAAGTTTTTATTTTTTTACATAGATTAGCATATCACCTATTCACCCCCCCCCCCCCCCCAAGTGAATTCAGTTTTCACACTTCACACTTTAAACTGATATTTGAAAACTTGACATTAATCATGTTGTGCTTGTATTATGTGTCCATGTCAGTGCAATATTGTATAGAACAACATGCTTTCATCAACTAATACTACACATACACACGCACATACACACACAAAAACACACAAAAAGGCAAGAACGTGCATTTGCACACACATACATAAATAAGTGCATACACATGCATATGCACACGTGCACGCTCACCTGCCACCGGCACGCGTACCCCCCCCCCCCCCCCCCCCAACACACACACACACAGAGTACACGCCCACGCAAAGAGTTGGGTGTGTGCACACTCATGTCTTTGGATTGTCATTTATGAGTTTTGTATATCATCTGTATGAGTCTACAAATTGTGAGATGTTACAGTTATTACCCAATGACCATGAAGAAAAAATGAACCTAATTTAAATGCATAGCCTATTAGTTTACATACACATACAACAAGGGAAAAAAATGCATACCTTGATTGAAATACAACACGCAGGGAAACTAACCTCAAGTTGATCATGTGATTTTTGACGAATTTCCATATGCATTCGTAAGGCTTCAGTTATTTGAAATCGACTGCAACGAAAAGTGGCAACACATTATATAAGATGTGAAAGGTAACCTAAATCATGTCATATTTTTCAAAGGGTTATCAACATAAATGTGAAGCATATTTTATTGAGGCAAAGACAAGAAGACTTAGCAATCGTTACATCTCTCCTAATTGATAATTTCCAAAACTTTTAAGAAGGTAAGAAGAGAAACAAGGACTTGATATTTTTCAAACATATATCTATTCTATAACAAAAGTAGAAACACCAGACTGATAAACAAAGGCAAATTGTGCTCGTAAAGCAGTAAGAAAAAAGGCTAACGGGTCTATTAAACAAGAAAAAAAAGGGGAACAAGTTTCTAGTGAAAGAAGATATTGAAAATGAAATTAATTTCTTATATTTCTCAATGAACATGGTTGGCGCACACCAAATTCCTCAACATAAATGTCCATACAGGATTAAGCTAAATGCTTAGTATAATACTATTTGGGCCTGCCATCAGGTCTTGTTTATTTGACACCCCTTTGTCCCAGAATTACAGCATAATTATTTGAGTCCCTGTGTCCACCTTCACAAGGAAGCTCTATGTGTCCACCGACCTCATTTCGATACAAGAACCCTTTGATTCCAAATCTATTCAAGCCTATTCTAAGAGAATGGATACAAGAGAATCATGCGGCTGCCATAATCAGAGCGCTATGTCGTAGCTTAGCCAGACGCATAGTTCTGGAAAGATAAGCCCCAATGAACGACATTCAAGAGTTCAAAAGAAGAAGAGAAATAAGGGCCAAAATAATGAAATAAATGCATAACAACAGTATTTCTTTCAAAATTTAAATAATTCAGAATCCTCTTCAAAGTTCCCTTGAAACACATGCAGCATTATAAAAGGAAGAATACATCATCAAACTAGCTATTTCCATCAGACCACCTTAACCACCAAGCAAGTTACTTGGCATTATAACTACCTTTTCATTAAAACTTTATTCTCCTTTTCAAGAACAGGGGATTTTTGTCTGCCTCTTCCTCCTCCTCTAGTTTCTACACTTGGACACTATATTTGCACCTTTGGGATCTTCTTTTGTTTACACTATATTTGTTCCTTTGACAATGCAAAACTATAATTTTTAACTATATATGCACTGTGTGCATGCTTCAGATAAGGGGCGGAGGAGGAATGAATTCTCTCAACTACATTATAGGATTTATAACATAAATATGTGAAAACACAATCAGCTTAAAAAACAGATAATCTAATTGTAATATGTAGCTAGGGATGGTTGTAGTACCTAAATGTAAATTAAACATCTAATTGTTGTGATCTATCACCGATCAAACAAAAGAGAAACACCGAGTTGAAGACTCGGCAGCGGAAGCGAAAGCATAGAATCCTACCACTAGCAAGCAATTGAAACTAAAGCACCACATAACAAAAAACACTAGATTTAATGTGGTTCGGCAGTGTGCCTACATCCATGGGGGAGGGGAGAAATCTTTATTAAAAATAGAGAAGAAATACAAGAGTTACAAGAAGATCTCTCTCACAACTCTCAATGGTGGAAATCAGAATTTTTCTTGAATTCTTAACTCACCTTCAAAAGGCCCCCCAAGAGGTTTATATAGGCACCTAGGTGTTGGCCCAAGGTTACAATCACCCGGTTTTGAAGTTTTGATGATCACAAAACATATATAGTTATTTGTACTAATCAAGTTTTAAGTGTTTAAGATTATTTTAGGGTTCTAAGGATTTAAGGAGTTTCTTTCCTTAAAGGAAGGTAGTGTTGACTCAAGATGACTCAAATACGGGATCAAGAATTCAAGTAACTCAACGATGCAAATGAAAAGCCCGAATTGAAGATCTTGTAGTCACCTAGACCCTTGTAAGATTTTAATATGTTAAAGAGTAAGGATATGATAAAAGTGCTCAAGAAGTTACACACACAAAATACACTTTTCAAAATACAAGTTTTAGGCAGTGTTGGTTTTGTTACATGTTTGGTATTATACATGTTTCATAATTCTTCAAAAATTTTATATCAATTTAGAACATGTATTTTATCTCCTATACATGCTACATAACCCTCAAACCAATTCAAAATTTTTAAAATATTTTTAAGTTCAAAAATCTGTTTATATACTATTTCAGGCCATAACGGTCGACCAGCCAGTCGACCGTAACTGTTTCAGGCCAAAACGGTCGACCAGCAGGTCGATCAGGCCTTTTGGCCGTGGGCCTGCACGCTGTGCACGTTTGTCGGTCGACCGGGTCCGTCGACCGTCAACCCCTACGGTCGACCGACCGGTCGACCAACTGCATGACACTTGCTCTCGGTCCCGGTCGATCGGCAGTTCAAAAATCTCTTTTCAAAATGACCTACGGTCGACCGTCCGTCGACCGGAGCCAACAGCTATTTGCCAAGTGGTTGCCGATCGATTGGCAACTATCCAAACTGGCACCAACGGCTCTGTTTTGGATCTGTTTTGTTTTTTATGAGTTCCAACGGTTATTTCTTATTTCCAAGTGGTTAAACTCACCCCTAATGACCTAGTATCACTTATGAATGGTATTTATCTTTTGCCTATAAATAGAGGTCATGGGTCTTTAGTTTTTCGTAAGAAAAATATCCAAGTTTCAAGTGTTTTCAAGAGAAGAAGTATTTCATTGCTTTCCATTTCTAAGTTTCTCTTTTTCAAAGCTTTTCAGTTGATTTAAGTCTTTAAAATCTTTTGCTACTGAAATTTTCTCTCACTTTACTTCTTGAGCTAAAAATCATACTCTACTCTATAAAAATTGTAAGAGAGTTTGTGTGGTCTTCCTAAATCACCAAGTGACTTGTATTCTATTGAGTTGTGGTTCCTCTTGTGTAGAGGATAGTATTGTTGGAGTTGGGTACTCCGATCTTGTGTAGCCCAATTGTAATCCCTTGGTTTAAGGTTCAAGTATGGAAGTTCCCTTTATGGATTTAGTGAAAATCCTTCATAGTGGTGAAGACAGGGACGTAAAGCAGTGGCTCGAACCTCGAAACAAATTCTCTTATGTTTGCGATTGATTTCTTCTCTCGCTCGTTATTGCTTTACATTCCTATACTGTGATACTATTTGTGTTGTTTTCAATATCGCATTCATTTCATCTTCTTGCATTTTTGTTCTATACTCATATTAATAAGGAAGCAATTAAGCATCTCAACTCATCATCTAGAGGAACCAAAGAGGAGAAGTTCTAGAGCCTTCACCGGAATTCGACTTCAATTTCTTATTTTGAGTGACCACTTACATCATACATCTTAACTAGTATTTAAAAGTGCATTTGATTAGCATAACACCTATTCACCCTAGGTATTTTTCACTAGGATGATCCTAATTCAACACAAACTTCAACAACCGAATCAGTACCACCTCAGAGAAAGAGAAAATCCAGATCCAAACCAAAACATGAAACAGAACCGTATTAAGAAACTATCAAAACTCGATACTAGCCAACTAGGGAAAATCACTAGTCGACTAATACCAAGTATTATCGACTATGCCCAAAACCTAGTCGACTACTATAATGCAATCTGAGAATTCAACTTTCTGTTGTAGGGCTAAGTTGACTATACCAAAATATCAGTCGACTAATAAGACCATTAGTCAAAAATAACATGCACAATGTCTGTATATATCCGTGCTTGATTTGTGAAGCTTGTAACACCTCCACCTGAATCTGAATTCTTCTCTAATGAACATGAGGAACTTCAAATACTAACAATCTCTACCTGGACTCATGTTCATTGGGTCCCTCCGTAGAAATTGCCCTCCGCTTCATTCGCCTTGCTTTCTCTCACTTTTGTGACTTCACATGACTCCCTCTCAAGAGCCCGTTCGCCACTTTACCTTTGGAGAACTTTGATGAAGTTCAGAGATGCTTTGAACTTCTCCACCGGGATGGTCTTTGTCATCATATCTGTTGGATTCTTCTTCATGCTAATTTTTACCAAATCGATCACCTTATCATCCATGACTCACTGATGTATCTTGTGATATCTCACATCAATGTGCTTCGTTTGCTTGTGATACCTGTGATTCTTAGCGAGATGAATCGCATTCTGGCTGTCGCATGAACCTGAACTGAAACATGTATGATACTAGACGTCTTAACCAATCTCTTACTACAAAGCTTCCTTCGATGCCTCAATTGCAGCCATGTACTCTGCCTCTGTCGTTGAAAGAGCAATTGTATCTTGCACTCTACCTTCTAACTGATGACGCACTCAGCTAC